>JAWWLV010000179.1:15339127-15366837 GCA_035041135.1 Platyrinchus mystaceus
TGATGTTTCAACTACAAAGGCCATCACAGGCTCCCTTGCAGCGAAGTAGGCTCTAACCACGCCACCAGAAACAATTCACGGTCATTAGTACTTTGTACTGACAATAAACCTCAGCAACCAACTGAGGCTGATCTCCTCCTCAGCAGCCTCTGGTGCTCACGCTGCACTGAGTAACCTGTGAGGAGGGTAGGACTAATGCCCAGATGTTGACAGCTGCTGGCTGCTGCCTGTGGCAGCTGCCAAACTGGTGAGCTCCTGCCAGCTGCATGAAACCCTGAGGGGATCAATTTGATAGGAGAGGTACTGCCTGATACAGTGGTGCACGTTTGCACTTCCCTTATTATTTCAGGTACCATACAATGATGTCAAACATTGAGACTGTTTGAAGGATGAGAGTGGATAGGAAAGAACTGAAGGAACAGGATACCCATAACAAAACTATGGCAGAAAAATAATCCAATTGTTGGAAACAATAATGGAAGAAACCACAAGCAGTCACCATTTCACAGCTGGTTCAGCTACAGTGATGGTGATGATGATGGTAATCTCCAAGTACATAATGACTACTAAAGACTTCAATTGCACCATTCCTGAGCTTGCTTGTGAGCTGACTTCTCACTTATCTATTGGGTTTTTTTTTATTTTCATTTTGTCAAGCAGCCTCTGAAACCTGAAAACACAAGGGATTAAATGAAAAATATTTAATAGCAATAACTTCCTCTTGGAATATGTGTCTGGGCAAGCCTAAGAGTACAATTTGTGATTAGTCATTCTCAGCATTTCTATCTAGCAATTATATCTAGCATTTATATCCAGACATTATCTGAATTTGCTATTCAGATCCTAGTAATGGAAAATCAAACTATAAAACCATTTTTTAAAGAGCAAGTTGCTTGTAGTTCTTCCACATCATCCTTTTGATTTTTGTTAGGATCATTTGATTTTGGAGGGAAAAACTGCTGTTTTCATACAACACAATGGTTTTCTTGTGTAAATATTTCAGAGGAAGGTATATATCACTAAATCTCAGTATTTATCATTGTCTGTTTCCTTCTCTGCAGAAGACAGTGCACGAGAGGTCTGATTTAATAAGAGAAGACTTACAAGTTCAAAACATTGCACTTTGCTGCCTGGGATGGGGTTATGTTTTTACTCAGAGCTGCAGCCAAGCTCTGAAACACCGGTGACGCATGGCAGCATCTATCCAGCCCAAAATGTTGTGCTAACTCAAGCATGCCTGATGATCTAAAAAATAAAACCTGAAAGCGTGAGACATTCACCAGGTGGTTTCATGACCTATCCTTATTTGCAACATTGATTCATCCAGCAGACACAAGTTTATCCCTATATTTTCCTTTGATCCAGGACCTAACACAGTGAAGATCTAGACTGCAGCACCGCTTTCTGTCCTCAATTGCCATCCTCAACAGATTCCACTGCACACTCCACTGATGGGCAACTTTGAGTCCATTCCCTCAAGGCAATTTTCTTCTTCTGTATCTTACACCAGGTGTTGGAGAAAAAAGAATACTAAAAATAATCAGGATGCTTTTTCTCATGGTTAAGCAACAGGATGCCTTTTGAGTGCTTACTCTGATACTGTTAATAACATGCTTTAAGATAAACACCCATGCCTCACCCCTTAAACAATACTTAGCATGTAATGGACCAATACAGCTGGAGAAGAGAAAGTCCATTTGGGCTTCTTTTTGAAAGATCTTACACTCCTCCCACACATAAGTGTCAATATGGTCAAGTGGATTTTCCTGTTCCTAGTGACATGTTGTGACCCACTGCTGGAGGAGTTCTGCTGGACAAGCTCTCCCTTGGAAGGAGACTGCCTCTGCAATGCTCATCAGTAAGAAACACCGAGAGCTGAAGATAAAAGCATCAGCTGGGCTTAAGAAAAAGCTCCAGGCTAAGTGATATGGAGGTCACACCTCACGGTAATTCTTTTCCTGGAAGAAGCTGTGTGAAATGTTCCAGCTCTATATTAGTTAAATAATCACTGCCTCCCATTTCTGTCTGCATTCCTTAATGAAATATTCATTTAGGGATGATATTGATGGGTTGCTGGATACAACAAGTGGAAAATCACCACCGAGATTGATGCAGCTGACTCCAACTGACTCAATAAGTAGCATTTTTCACTTAAAGTAAAAGAAAAAAGGAATTTTGACATTGTTTATCATCCTTTAAATCCTTTATCCCCCAAGAAACAGAATTTATGGCTGCAGGAAGATGTACTCTAAGCCATTAATGTTCTTGCCCTTGGCTATTAAAAACTAAAGCAAATTTCCGTCTTACCTCAGAGGAAAACTGACATTTTTTACTTAGGTTATTTATCAAGGATAGTTTGTACCTGTAACTGGATTTGGAACAGAAACACGAGACAAGAAGGTCCACCTTCAGTTCCCAATCCCTTTGCAAGTCAAAGGTACCAATGAATCCCATCCTGCTGCCAGTGAACCCACGCCTAGGCAACCTGAGAGTGTTGCTCAGGTGGAAACTAATGCAGACTTGTACCAAGAACAATGATCTGAATCTCAGTGAACTGTCTTTGCAACTGTTGTTGGCCAAAAATCCCTCTACAAAGCAGAAGCTTGAGGAGAATATAGTGAAAGGAGATGTCAGGATTGTCTCAAAGACAAGCCCACCTTCCTCCCTTTCTGATAAACAGGAACACTCTTGACATGGCGAGAAGGAAGACAGCTCAAGGACAATAATAGTGAAAGGAGCTGTCAGAATAATCTCACAGACAAGCCCACCTTCCTCCTTTCTGATAAACAGGAACACTCATGATGTGGCAGAGGAGGAAGACAAGCATGGGAAGCAGGAGGAGGATCCTCCACTCCTGTGGGTCTTTGTGCCTTTGAGGTACCAAACCAATCACATGCAGTGCAGCCTCAGAAGAATCTGCAACCTCAGCACTTCATGTTTTTTCAGCACCTCCAAGAAGGATGTACTCACCAACATCACTCAGAAGTGTCCCCTCAGTGGTGGCTACCACAGACTCCCCCACTTAGCTATGAACTGCAAGTTAGTCACTTAAAATATGAAACTGAATAAAGTGGTTAACTCACTCAAAATTCTTCCTTGTTCCAGTAAAAAAAACACTTCTGCATTTTGTTGTCTCTGCCTTTCCTTTCCTCCCTGATGTGCAGAAGCACATGTGTTCACAGCATGTCAGAAACAGGGGGGAGGCAGATGCAACAGCCTGGGTTTGGGCAAAGCAATGCTGCAGTGAAACAGAGCAGAGAAAGCCAGGCTGGGTTCTTTAGCCAGGTTGCAGAGCAACTCCCACCACACGGATTGAGCACATGGTAAGACGAGCTCCCCCGTCCATGCTCAACCAAACCCTCATTGCCTGTCATTACAGCTTGCTGCAAGTTTTTATTTCCTTTATCGCATATCAGCTCCCCTCCTCTCCTGCCTTCCTCCAACCAGTCATTCCCAGATGCAGAAATCTGGCCAGCACTGCAAACCAGAGCAGTTTTTGAGGCCACCCATGGAAAGTGGCACAAGATAAGCAGGTACTGCTCCCCCTCTGACTGACAGTGGTCACTGAGGCTTTTAGCCAAATGGTTTTCACCTGTTTTTTTTTCCAAAATCTGTATATAGATATAGATTTTATATCTATCTATACACATATTGGGGGGGGGGGAAGACATAAGCACTCCCACCCACTTTCTGGTATTGCAAGAGGATCAGGCAAACCCTGATCATCCTTTGGACAGTCACTGAGGAAATACACAGAAGAAGAGAGACCAAAAACCATTGTGGAACAAAAAACTCAGGAAAAGTGGAGCCTTACAAAGCTATTACTCTCCAGTCCCAGTGCTTCCATCAGGTTCTTGCACAAAACACTTAAAACATGTGAAAGTGCTGAGCTGTTACCCGACTCACCTCCTTCTCATTTCCTATCTCCACATCCCAAAAAGAAGAGCAAAAATCTAACTGTATGGGTGCTATACACCCTTTTGGGTCAGTGGGCAGGGGAACATCAGAGCCTCATGCTCAACTAAGCCATAAACAGCCAAGGCCACCTCTGTGCTACTCTGGATGCAACCAGAAGCATTGCTTTGTGTCTGTGGCAGAGCACCAGATGCTTTATAAGGAAGCACAGAAAACCTGGAGGGGCAGTTAATCAACATCAACACATTTTTTTTCCCTAAATCCTCCAGATCTGGGGCTGTACTCCTTGTGCGTGTCACCAGCCTCAGTGTATCAAAATCTCCCTGGTTTTTTTAATTAGGTTTTTAGGCTGTATCAGCAACAGAGCCAGCCCCAGGGCAGCCCTGTTAGCCCTCTGAGCTGGTGGTGGCTGTCCTGCTGCAGTGAGCATCCCACAGGTGCAAGAAGGTGGGATGGCAACCATCCAAGCAGCCTCAGGTACCATGGCTGGTGCTGCTGTAGGCGGGAGCTCCAGCTAATGCCCTGCCACGGAGAGCAGCAGAAATGGGGCCGTGTGGGTTCAGCGTCAGGGCAGCAATAAATTATAGAACCCATGAGTGCAAATGCCTGTGTGGAGGCTCAGACAAAGGAGACCAGTGTCTCGCTGTGGGGAGTGGGCTGTTACTGTGTGATGAGAACATAAACACTGGGAAAGAGTCACAATATTTAAAAATGCTAAGGAAGAGGGAGGGGTTTCCCTCCTCTTTTGTTTTTTTCATGGAGTTCAGAGAGTGGGAAAAGCTTGGTCCTTACCTTAAAGTGATTGTGCCTGGTAGATAAACAGCAAGAGCAAGGAGCACATCAGATTATTCAGTGTTCTCACAGCCAAACCACTAATTTTTGTAAGTGCTCTTGAAAGACCCTTGTGAGCGGCTACAATCCTGATCCAGCCCCATTGAATCAAAAACCAAAAAGAAACTATCTGGATGCTTCAGGTCTGGTTTCAGAAAGCACATGAACACAATCAAGCCCCAGGTGTAGCAACGTTTGTTATTTAACAGCTGCAACTGTTAATTTCAGCTGTACATCCGGGGCCCTGTTAGAAAATCACCATCCCAAAAGTTACCACTTTGCTTGCTAACAAAATGGAGAAGACTCTGTTTAAACCTCCCAGACCCAGGAGGGGAGAGCAAACAGGTTCCTTTGGAGGAAGCAGAGCAACACTGCAGGAGAATAAGGATGTGCATGGATGGCTTATGCTCCCTGTCCATAAAAAGCTAAATCCTCACATTTATTCTCCGAGTACAAGCAGAGCGGCTAATGCCTTCCCACTCACATGGAGCCAAAAGCCACTGGTTAAACCTCCTATTGAAATCACCCAGAAACAAGAGAAACAACTTGATAACTAGGAGATCACCATATCATTGCAGTCAGTGCAAATAAAAGCAAACTCTTCATCCAAAGGACATGGGGAATCAGGCCCCTATGCCAGAAATATGGGCAACTATTTGCACCAGTTTAAAAATTTCCCCTGAGCTGGGAAATCATAATGTGTTTTACGTTTTTACCTGTGAACAAATCTCTGTAATTAAAGCAGTCATTCTTGTAGCAAAACTTCTTTCATGTTACAGTGGCTTTACTGTCACCGACCCACCTTGACATCCTGTCTGGCTTCCAGAGCCAGCGCCACAAGGCTGATGGAAAGACCGGCTCAGCTGCTGCAGGGAATGGGAACGGCAGAGGATGACATGGCATAAAAACTCCTCTGGCCTCTTTCACAGTGGGGCCCAGGCCAAACCCAAACCTCAGGTTCAACAAGGCAAAGTGCTGGGTCCTGCATTTTGGTAAAGTGAGGTCAAAGGGCCTCAGAGTTGGAAAGGGCCCCAGAGGAAAAAAGACCTGGGGGTGTGTGCAAGGTTGGACTCAATGATCTTGGAGGTCTTTTTCAACCTTAATGATTCTGTGATTCTACTTTTGTGTTGGTTAGTAAGGGTACCAAGTCTTCTCTATGGCAGCTGCAAGTACATTTTTGCTCCATGCTCAGACAGGTTTGTAAAGCAGCAGTGAATGGGTGAGGAGAGAAGCAAAGTTGGGGAGGAGGAAGCAGCAGCCCTCCCCACCAGCTGTGCCAGATGTGGCGTGTCTCTCCTACGTCCCTCTCTGCATCCCAGGTCCTAGCTGCTTTCAGCCACACTGAATGACTGAGAGACCTCACTTAGACAGTGGTTTGTGGGAAAGGAACTGCCATAAAAATAGCTGTGGAAAACAAGACTCAGCTCTTCAGCTTCAGGAACCGGGACTTCCTAATGTGGCTGAAAACCATCTGAAAACCTCATAATTTCTGTGGTTACCACAGCTGTTCCATCAAAGACACTTGCATAAAGGTCATTCTCTCTGCCCTCCCATGTACACAGGTCTCTCGTTTGCTTTGATTGCACCACCACTGTCCTTCGGCAGGTGGGTTTGCAACAGTTTCCTACCTAGACCACATCTCCCACTGAGAGGAGGAATAATTGCAATGCAACCCTTTAGGATAAAGCATGGTAAATCTCAGGTTCATGGCTGCTGCATGTCTAGCATACATTATTTCAAGAATAAAGGCTATGGTGACATCGAGTCTATCTGAATGCAGATAACTTGAAATTAAAACATTTGGCATCTGTATGAAAGAATATATTCAGAAGTTACAGAAGGTCACAAAAGCAGAAAAGAATGGGAAATAAAAAGATTCTCATTTTGTTTACAGTGCCAGGTCTGAGAATATCAAATATTTACAAATAACTCTTCCTTTTTCCCTATCCAGCTTCTCTGTAAGTAGTGTAAACAGGGCTCTGAAAGAGCCACACAGGCAGAAAGGGCATCTCACATTCATCATGTTCAAACAATGTTTCTATCTATTTTGTCTTGATAATAACTGTTAAAACAATTTTTCCACTGAATATTGGGATTTTCTGTTTCAGATGATTTTCTGTAAGAGGGGTCTGCTTTACGGAGAAAATGTAGATTTTCTTTTTCCCTCTCTCTCTTTTTTTTTTTTTTTTATTTTTTTTTATCAAAAGGAGTAAACCACTGAAGCATATCCTATTGATTGTTGTAGGGGAGACCTCCCAATCCCCGGCTTGCAGAGGGAAGGGCAGGCTCTTCTTTCAGTGCTGCCTGTGTTTGTCACCTTGCCTATGGGGAGAAAGAGGATGGGATCTACCACCAACAGCTTCCAGCTGGCATTTCCAAACTGAACAGGCTAATTTTCTGTCTGGCATTTCACTGGAAAGTCAATGTATTTTGCATGGAAAAAATTCAAATTTTTGTTTTAGACATGAACAGGGGGGCAGTAGCCCCTTGGTGCTCTCAGGGTCAGTGATTCAGGCACATGTAATGGGCATATTCATCCATATTTAATTTTACATCCCCCAATTCTGTTCCTTTCTTGATAGCTGTCTACATCCCATCAGGCTCACAAGACACCCACCAGCTTGGTTGAGCTTGATTTTTTTCCCCCAGATTACCAGAATTAACTATTTCTGAGAGTACTGACATGCAGTAGGCAGCAGAGGACACCTGCTTTAATTTGGTTCTTTATTTTGAGAAAGTCAGACAAACAAACAGCTCTATAATGAGACTTCAGAAGTCTCTCCCCGGCTTCATTCAATTTTCTGTGCCGCTGCACTACCTGCCTTTCTGTCCTGGAGGGACAGTAACATCTGCATTTCCCTCTGTAATCTGCATTCCTCTCTCTGGTGAGACAGGTTACTTTTCAATCAAAACTAAATTTCCATATGTTTTGTAAGTGACACTTCTAATTAAATCTTCCCTCATTTATATTCCTCGCTTCTCTTTGCATTTTGGGAAGCAGAGAAACCCAAGACGGTCTCTAACGGTATTTTATTTTTTCTGTTGTCAGAAACACTGCTGGTTTTCTTTAGCCAGAAAGCAAACCTTTTACAAAAACCCTTAATTTTGCCTGGTGGAAGCTGCTTAGCTGTTTTGCTTCCAGAAACCCAACAAATTACTAAAGCTAACCATAACCATGAATGCATTTGTGGGCAGGGCACTCAGAGCAAAAACTCCATTAAAATAATTCGAAGTAAAAACAGATGTAGTGATTAAAAGATATACAAAGTAATTCTCCTTTAAATATTTTGAGCAAAGTACTTTTTGAATGGCACATCCCTGTATTAACCCAGTATACAACTTTTTCTTCCAGACTTTTTATGCCCTGCTCTTCCTATTTGGATTAAAGTATAACTAAATAGTCTATTTGGATAACACAATTTCACAAGACCAACCAGGCACAGTTTCTGGTGCCATTTCTCCTTTACTGGCACAGCTTTTGCATCAATCTATCATTTACCTTCTGCAGAAGAAGGAGGAAAGTGTGCTCAAGGCCTCCCTTCTGTGTTGGTCATGAAAATAAAATTATTTCCATATTAAATTGTTACTTTGAATGTAATAAATTCTGATAGTTTTGCCAGAAATAATGAGAAAAAAACACAGAGGCTGTGGAAATACTCTTTTTCATGGATGTCTCAGCTCTGATTGAATCTGCTTCAGCCAGTTAATCATAGAGATAAAAGATGCTGTTGTGCCGTCAACACTCACCCTAACGTTTCCAAAGCAGTTGGACAAATTCACAGAGGAGAAATCCACTGAGACCATTAAAGGCAGAGGCACCAGCAGGTGCCACTAGCAGGCACCTGAGCCACAAGCTGTTGTCATCTGAAAAAGTGCTGCTTTGTGCTTGCTGGGTTTTCATGCTGCTACCTTGGCCAACAACCTACCTTGGCCAACAACTTTAGTCTGATCCAGCACAGCCACCTGCACATTTCAAAGGATTTTCAACTACTGTGGCCACTGGTCAGCTCTGGACAAACTTTCTAGAGAAGCAGGACCTTATCCCTCACCTTAACCTTGCCTTCTGCTTTCAGAAGGGATGAATTTTAATTTATGCACAGCACACTGAACCATTATGGGACAGGGCTCCTTGTCCTCGGGAAAAGTAATCACAACAGTCCTAGTATGGATTGAGTCTCCAGGATACTGAAGGAGTTGTGCTCCTCCATCACAGAAGGAAGTCTCACAGCCAGCCTTCTGACACACTGGTCTTTGATCACCCACAATATCTGTAATCCTAAAAGATGAGCTGGCAGCATCAATCCCTAATCCCCTGGGATGATGTTCCATGTCACCCTCATCCTCATTGCTGCCCGGAACATTGCAGGTTACGGCACGGGACTGGGGAGGAGCAAAATGGAGACAGGGACTGACTCACTGCATGAAACATTGATCAAAGCCCCAAACACTTACCTGATTTAAAGTCAGATAATTTAGGTTCTTGCCTAAAACATCAGTGTTCTGCTTTCTAAAGAAAGATGTAATGATTTTTTTGCACTCCTGAGTCTCTTAAAATTTATATTTTTTGAATGCAGGGATGCAAAAAGGGGAATTCATAAAGACCTAACAGCAACAAATCCCTCTGAATGGGAAGAGGAATAAATATGCAAAAAGCAAATTATATCAGATTAGGAAAGGGTTAAAAAAAGTATAAAATTCTTTAGGCTACTAAATACTGAGGTCAATTTCTGCTTTCCCCAACAGCCAAATACCCTGGCCCCAGAGGCATCCCAGCCCCAGGTTATGGTTACCCACTGTGATGCACAAATCCTTTAGCATCTCTGCATGCCTCAACTTAACTTTCCCAACACCTTGCATCTCCCACATCACCCATCTACCACAGCATCAGCAAGCTCTGGGTTAACAATTCAAAACCCAACTTTCCTCCAAATTCAAACTCCTCCAACCTTCTCTTTCTGGTCCAGCATGATAGCAACCCAAAACACCATTTTTCACTCTATTGTTTTTCCTGTACCACTGATGCCAGTTAATAAACACATCTCCTGGGTGTTTCTCCTGGCCATTGCCAGAGGCAACCTGAACAACCACAGCCTGCCATTGCCTTTGAATAGAGACTCCCAATTGACATTTGCAGGAATTAGAACCAGCTGGAAATCGCTTTTCTGAAGTCAAGCATCTCATTTAAAACAAAACAAAACAAACATCCCCTGCAAAAAAAAAACCAAAAAAACCCAAACCCACAAAAAACCAAAGCTATTTAAAATGAGACTTGCATTTTGTTTTGCCTTCAGGACAAAGAGCTTGCCCTGCATGAGGGTTTCCATGGCTTCTCCCTTCAGATGATCCCATTGAAGAGGCAGCTGATGAAGGCGGCCCTGTTCTTGTAAAGGACAGATAAGACAGAGCCTGGATCTGATAGACCTCGGCATGGATGGCTTAATTACTAACAGATGTCCCTTCTATGGGAGAAATAGTTGCTAAAAAAAAAATAAATCTCTGACGAGATGCTGGTGGTATTTCCTAGCAGCCAACACTTACCTCCGTGCTGTGTGTGTATCTCCAGCAGGCAGCTGGGATCAATCCGCAGAAGGCCAGAGCAAAACAGAAAAATCCCTGAGGATAAAGAGGAAAAATACCATCAGCTACAGTATGGGGAGAAAAATATCCATTAGCAAACACCATAAGGACATATTTAATATGCTTGTTTGAACAAGTTTCATTAAAGTTTAAACATCACCTTCTTTTAATATCCCTCTTAATGCTGGTTACTTAAAACAAATTAGATGGACAATAATGTGATTCTCCATCAGAAGTCCTCTAATTACACTGTGGCCAATTGAAGAGGTTGACCAAAAGTGCAGGCAGCTTCCTGTGGAGCAGGTAATCTATTCTGCCCAAATTCTTCTTGGAAAAGGAAAAGGGGGGGGATAAAAACATTGTATTTTCAGTATGCTCCTCTTCTGCAGGAGGACTGTGCCTCAGAATAGCATCTCCTTACTCATGGGATTCAATCCCCTGCATTTAAAACCTGGCTATTGGCTTCAAAGAGGGGAAACCCCATACAAATAGTCCACAAAGAAGTGAGAAACCAGGATAGAGATCAACCTGCTCTGGAAGAGGAGCTGGACTTTACTTGGTGATTAAGGTGGCAGCTGCATGGCCAAGCCTCCTTTAAATCAGCACCACCCTAAGTTAGACAATAGGATGACAGAAATATAATCAAGGCCAGCAACTGACCCTGAAGTGTCTAAACAAAAAATGGCAACAATGCAGGAGGTGACTTGACTTTTGTCTTCTTCCCCAGGCTTGCAGAGCTGGAAGTTATGTGCTTTGTCTCTTTATTTGAAAAAATATGGACTAAAAAAATCCAAACCCTGATGTAAACAGCACTTGCCTGCTGTGACAGCTGGACCAAAGGATCTTGTTCACATAAAAAAAAAAAAAAAAAAAAAGGAAGGAAAAAAGTGCCTGTGAAGCATTTGAAGTCTAAATGGGCTCATCAAATATGAATCCACAGCTTAGTCTTGGAACGACAAAAGATAGTGAATAAGTACCAGTAGAAAATTAATGCCTTTACAAGTTTTTCTGTGAAACTGTGCCTTTTCCAACACAACAGTATCTAGGAAGGGAAAATTACCTAGCTCACTGCACCTTATTTTGATTTATAATTTTTTCTTCGACTGTTTTCATTGCATGATATAGCTGAAATAGCTTGAAAAAGATTACATCTTACATGAAATTTTACCAAATTTAAGCTTAAGGAGAGGAAGAAAAACATTGCTTCTATCAATTCTGCTTCACTAATAAAAATTTGCTTAAAAGGCATAGCTTTGAAAAAAAGATATCCAAACTCATGCATATGAAGCAAGAAAAGACAATGTGTTACTTCAAATCCGGGAAATGAAAGTGAACATGCCAATAAACTGCCTTTTGCTGGTTCTTGTCCATCTTCTGTGTTCTCTGCCGTGTCCCGTGGCTTTGCTCCTGGAACAAGACTGCCACTGGCATTTCACCGCTTTTTGGGGGCCACCTTGTTTCAGGCTCTGCATCAGGCACTGGGAAAAACCCTGTTACAGCTCTTACAAAAAATCTTAAATTATGTATGTCCAGTCTCTCCTTTATTTCATTTTTTTGGCAGCTGCCTGGACATATTGCTGATGAGATCACTCGTTGCCTTGCTAGGAGCTGAAATGAGATTACAGAAGACCCTAAAGAAAATGGGAGTAAAGGTTTGATCAAATGCTGACATGACAAGGGGAATACAAATAGTGAAGATGTGGAAAAGCTCACAGGGCAAGATGTCACAGATTAAAACACAGCTGGAGTGGGGGGGTTCAACCCCTGCAGGTACAGCACAAACTGGAGGGAGGAGGTGAGGTTACACAGGCATTTCAGGCTGCTCCTCACTAGGACCAGACCCTGCATTTTGCACTTCCTCCAACAACTTCCCCACCAAACAGCAGAACAAAGTCATTGTTTTAACCAAAATTAAGTTCAAAACCAAGAAAATAATTTTAAAAAACTAAGTCATATGAAAAAAAATCAACACTGGTAGCAGTGGAAGCACTCTTCTGCACACTGTTCCATTGAGGTTATAATTGAGAGGACCCACCATGAACCTGGCAAGTGCAAACAAGTGCCAGTGACACCAGCCAGATTTCTTCCCCCATGCTCTCCCTTCCTCATCCCCAACTCCAGCACTTACAACATACCTCTGGGGCTGGAACCCCATCAGATTAAAACCCTCCTTCTCATCCCCCCTTCCTCAGCTCCACCCTGCATTCCAGTCCTTCACGTTCAGCATCAGCTCTCCCTTTATTTCTCTCTAGTTTCTCTGGGAATACCAAGATGCAGCCCCTTGGGAAGCTCTCCCTCCATCCAGCCGGTGCACAGCAATTACATGGCTCCAAGAACATCTTATAAATGAATTATATCCTGTTTTTTCCCTTCCCAGCCAAAAGGCTTTTGGAAAAGCAACTTTCTAATTACATTAGACTACATTTGGAGGAACAAAGAAAAAGGCAATGTGCAGTTTGCATATTAAATGTGGAAGGGTCGAAGCTGGTTCACCATCTCCCAGACCCTTGGAGCTCCTTGGAGACAGCCATAGGCTGCTGCCTGCTCCCTTTGCGGAAGGCAGCCACGTCAGCCCCATGGAGGGCTGTCACCAGCCAGACATCCATTACTCTTTTATGAATGACCTTGTTTCCATCCTTGCTGCAAGGAACAATTTATCTTTGACAGACTTGGCAGAATCCACTGAAACAGCATCCTGTCTGTTGGCTGGTGTTTCTTTTAATTCACCTTTCTGGTGCTTCCCCTTTGGCTAAGGGGGTCTGCTTCGGATGAGGGAAGGAGGCTTTAGCTCAGACTGGGTTTGGTAGCTCTGCCAAACTCCCACACACCCAGGGAAGGAACTGACCTCTGCCCTGCTCATCTCTAGCTGCTTTTTGGCACTGCTGTGGTCATTGCGAGAGCCAGCTCCCTGCCAGACTGCACACAGGCCAGAGGCAGGGAAAGGGGAGCTAATTTCAGATTGCATCCATCAGGTTGTGTCTCTCCCTCCCTGACCCAGTTCATCTAAAAGCACACAGTGTTTTTGCCTTTCGACATAGCAAACAGGAGTCAGTGATCTCAGCCCGAAAGAGGAATCTGTCCTCGGCACTAGCTGAGCATGCAAATGTCTCACTCAGGAGTGTTGCACCATGAGGGAGAGCACAGGAGGCAGATTAACTGTGAGAGAAAGATGCTGAAGTGCACTGCAGTGATATTAAGGACCCTCTACACACTTACCTACAATGATACACCTGGGTACAGTAAAGCAAACAACCTGTCTGTGTGCTGACCCCACTGGCACATCACTCGATGAAAAACTGGGTTATACTGGGCATTCACTAAGGCTTTTTACCACAGAAATTTTCTGGAACAGCTGCTCCATCCTGAATACAAATTTTCCTCTAAACAAGTGGGGTTTTAGCCTGTGAAGCTCAGATGTAAGAATTTCAGCTGGGATGTTATGGTTTGCATGTTGCTCCCTGCTTCTTTTTCCTTTTCCTTTTTCTGCCTGACCAGGTAAAACACATGATTCCTTAAACCTCACCATTGCCAGAGCCTTTCCTTTGTACAAGTAGTACTAGGAAAACTTCCTTCCTTTTCCTCCCTTTCAATAGTGTCATGGCCTCCAGGGGCTGTGAGAGCTGCAGGATATTTACATTCAGCACTGACTGCATGATGGACCACCAGAAAGCAGGGTTTGCCTGAGCTGGAGAACAGTCAATAAACCTGTTGCTATTCTCCCTGTTTAAGAGAAGCTTCAGGGATAATATTTCTGGATTTTAGAACATAATTTTTTATCCTTAAGTTCTCAGTTACTTTATTGAAATCATCTTCCTTGCAAGCATCAGTGGATGCACAGTAGCATATGTCTAGTCTGGTGGTGCTGCTAATGAAGCTACAAGACAATCTCCTGAGATATGTGTGCTTAAATCAGTTTGACCTGTTCTAGTTTCCAACCACTGTGCACCACTGTGTACTGTTATTAGAACAGCACCAGTAATGTCTGCAAAGACCTGAGACCCCTACTTTATAAACACACATACCTCCAGATAGCCAGGCAGCATGAGCATTTATAATTCAAATAGACAAAAATAGGTGCTCCTTTAAGCCCATCTGCATGCTGGCTAGCTTTTCCCCTGGGTGGATGGTTTACCAAGTGGCATTGTGGTGGATTAGCCACATTGATGCAGACATCCCCTGAGTGTGGCTCGGTTTCATGTACAGCCACAGATGTCAGGCCAATAGCCTGGTGTCTTCCCTCTTTGATTAGAGTGAATTAAATGGTCTTCTAAACAAAACACACTCTTTGCAGGGAGGAAAAGTCCTTTAAAATCAATAGTGGGGGAAGGTGAAAGATCACCTCTATTGCAGAAGAAGGAAAAGAGCAACAAGCAGTGGTGCTGCGAGCCACAGCCCAGCAGGGATCGGCAGGGCTGGATGAGACGTTGACAAGAAGTTTCGGAGCCCCACAGGGCAGAACCCCACTCCTGCCTGCCATTACAGCTCACGGCAGCCGTCAGGGTTGGCTCTCCCTGCCTTTGCTTCTCGCAGGCAGATCAGATGTGCCTTGGGAGGGGGCAGGAACTGGGGGGAGAACAAGCAGCAGGCTGGCCCTTGGTGTAATATACAGTTAAAATGGGCGGGGGGGGGAGGGGGGCGCGAAGGCGATTCATAGGAATAGGCAAAGTTCCCGTGTGTGATTTAAGATGCTGATGAGCCGCTTGAACGAACTGCAGCAGAGAATACGGTTGGTGGTGGCCAGCTCTCGGGTATTTCCCAGGGTTCCCGTTAATTTCTGAGGGCTGGGGATGTGCCAGCACCCCGCAGGGGTTACGGGGACTGCTCCCGTTCCCGGAGCGTTCCCCAGCATCTCCCGGTGCCCCTGGGAAGCGGTCGGCTGCCCCCTCCAGCGGCGGAGCGCGGCGCTGGAGCGGCCCCTCGCTCGGGTGTCGCCCCTCGCCTCCTGCCCGAGGAGAGGACAGAGGCTGGACACTGCCCCCCACGCTGCCGGAGACGGTGGAAACGGAGCTTAAAGGCAGCAAAGAACCTCCCTGGTGAGAGCAGCGTGGGATGGTGCCTCGTCGCCACAGCTGCGGGGAAGGCGCGCTTTAACTATCGCTTCAGCAAATGGCTATAATTTAACAGCCTGTTCTATGCAGTGGCACGGCCCAAACTACACCAGAGAGTAAGTCAACTAATAAACATTATAGAGAAGTTTGACTGTATTTTTAGGCAGCCATGACAATCTCCATGAATCTATACATACCCACCCGTTGGTTTTGATGCAGTAATTGCAGGCACATATTAAATACACTTCAGCAAAAGAGAGGGGAGTTACAGATATTCTGCTAGAGGTATTAATGGGAACTGTGTCACTCAGGCCCCTGTGAGCACCTCTAACAGAGAAAGGAAGATTGCATTTTGGGGAGGTGAAAACACTAACTCCAGTAGCTGCTTTGCACTGAATTTTAAGGTGTCAGCTTCTCATTTCCGCCATCAGTATAATTTTCCCCATTTACATAGATTAGATAAATCTCTAGTTTATGTATGACAGCAAAATCTCATAGTTTATGTATGACAACAATGCAATTATTTTATATTAAGCACAACTTCATGCTCAACAGCCCACCTGTTAACTCCTGCCCTTCACTTAGCACAGGAAAATATGCAGTGAGCTTTTCCACTCATCCCTCCAGCTCTGAGGCTGGAAGCTGCTGTGTGCAGACTAAGCCCCGTGTGCAGGCCACGTTTTTAAACAGAGCTGAGCTCACAATCCAGCTTACTACTGTTGACATGGTCTAGGCCCAAACATGTACTTTGCTGTAGATGATGGAGAGGAGAAAGGGGGAATTTCAGCTCTTGTGCTACCTCTCCACCCTCTCCTTGTAGGCTGGAACTGAGGGTTCAGCCCAAATCCCCCATGCCTGCTGCCACGCTTTGTATGCCTCACACCAGCACCACTGTGGTGGATGTTTGCAGTGTGAGAGGAAGAAGGGAGGCTAATTTTGCTGTCACAAGCCAGGGGAACAATGTGGGACTCAAAACTGCACTGCTAAAGTTTCCCCACATAAACCATGTGTTGACTTGGTGAGAAAAGAATACCCTGGAATAGTCATCACCATAGTGGCTTTGGTAAATAAGCACCTTCCCTCTGAAAGCCGCATACACAGGACCTTGGCAAAAGAAACAAGCTGCAGAAGGATGCAATTCCCAGCCTGAAGAGCTCTGCAAAGTCATGCTTTTACAAAAATGCCCCTTTGCAGCACAGGGTGGAACAACAGGGCGTCCTTCCCCAGTTGCGCTTGCTCTCAGGCATAAGGCAAAACAGCCCCCAGCACCACATTTTTACAGCACCAGCCCACAGTGACAAAGGTCCCCTCCCATCCAGTCCCTCTGGATACGCACCATGGCCGTGAGGCACTGCGATTCCCGCACCGTGGCGACAGAGCTCAGCAGGGCTGCCAGGATCAGGGTCATGCTGAGGCAGATCCCAAAGTAGAAAGCTGGAAGGAAGTCAGACATGCGAGCTGCGGTCAGATGCTAAGTGCTAGCAGAGGCCTAGTCTGATGCTTTCACCCAGAGAGGGGCCAAAAAGTGCCTTTTGGGGAGCTAGCCCAAAATGACCAGGTGGCAGAACTGAATTTTTTTTGTAATTTATTCAATACCCTCCATCTGTGTATGCTTTGCTTGTCTGGCAGGGCTGTAAACCTCTGAGTGGTTCCCACAGCTCCAGCAGAGGGAAGCACCCTAAAAGGGTGTTGGTCCACCCAACAGACCACAAGCTGCCAATTATTTCAGCACTCTGATAAGGATCCCCCCGCATGGGGAGTGCAGCGGCTGTCCCACGGCCCCTATCGGGACTCTGGGTGCTGCTAATCTGGTGAAACACTCACCCTCCGGTTTCCTCCTGGCTAAGGCAAGATCACAACCGGTACCCCAGGACGGGGCTCAAGGACCACAGTGCTGCAAAGGGCTTTGCTACCCCAGCCATGCAGAGGTAATGTTTGCAAGCAAGGCATGTGGAAGCGTTGCTGGAGAGTGGTGGGTGGGATGACACAGCCTGCAAGGCTGAAGTCAGCGCCAATATATAACCCCCATGTGTGTAGAAACAGGGGACGACGGTACCTTAGCTTTGGACTAACATAGTTTTTACACCTGCTTTGTTAAACTGAACTTGAGAACCAGGATCTAGAGAGGGTATGAGCATGTTTAAGCCCAGAGTACAGCTTGCAAGAAGCAGCAGAAGCAAGTGCAGCACAGGCGAGCAGGGTACTTTAGTATTTGAGCTGTCTTTGCCCTACGCTTGTACCTGAGGCTCAGTTTATATTCCTCCATTGTGAAAGTACCCCTGGTGTTTCCAAACATTTCTTCTCCCAGCCTCAATTTTCTATGCTCTGCTTCAATTTCTTGAACAATCTCTCTCCCCATGCACCTTAAGGTTGTCTGTGGTGGAGGAGCTCCCCCTGTGCTGAAAGCTTAGGGGGACGATGGGGAGATGGTGAACTGAGGCACAGGTGCAAATGCAGAAGTTCCTGAGCACCCCGTGCTCCCACAGCACCCTTTGGTGACTGGCATGAGGGTCTGACATAGGGGGAAAAAGTGCCTGTGGGACTGTGTTAGTCCTAATGCATCCTGCAAAAACCAGCCCCTTTCTCCTCTTGAGATACCTCTGCATTTCCTTTAATTGATTTAGAGAATTTTGCAGCTCCTGGTATCACAAAAGGTGTCATTGTGATGTGCCCACAACATACCTCTGTAGTGGATGACCCTGTAGGAGTTGCCATCCAGGGAGATATTGCTGATGAGGGTGAAATGGAGGCCATAGTGGGTGACTGTGCTCAGCGTGGCAATGGATAGCCCCAGCAGCTGGAAAAGAAGGATTTTAGGAAGGGATTTACAAGGCAGCAGCTCTTGCTGGATGCACACAAAGCTTTCAGGTGTACCTGGATGCTCCCAAGCTCCATGCAAATGCAGACAGCCTGAACATCCAGAGACCACTACATGTACCTCAAAGTGCACATAAAAGGACAAACCCCAGACGCTTAAAAATATTAAAGCTCTTTTTCTCTCTCACATAATGAGTACATGTGATACTCTGCAGCTCACAGCCTCTTTGCCATTGTCTGTGGATTAAATTCCCACCACATGAAGAAACCCCAAGAGGATCAATGCTCTTGCAGTCACACTGTGCAGTCCCACCCCACTCTGCAGACTACACACGTGCAGTTGTGAGGGCTGCCACCTTCAAGAGTGGTTTTGGGCAGGGATGACGTTCTTCGCTTTGCTCTTTGCAATGCTAGTCCCATTGCCTGCTGATGGCTCTATTTCCTATTGTAGAGTGCAAAGAGATGAGTGCTATACTGTTCTAAGTTATCTGTGCTGGCTTCTGTCTCTGCAACATATTGCTGGCCTACCTGCTTCTGTCCCATCCCTGAAAGCACAGGTATGCCTATGGGGCAACTACTAGCACATCACCCTCCATGTTGCCCAGAGTAAGTCCAGGGGATGGAGAGGGAACATTTCTGATGGCACCTGGCTCTAGGTCAGGGGTTCTCACAGCATGACTGGTGGCAGAGGCACCGACAGTGGGACAGTTAAAACCAGCACCAAATTTAGTGTACTGAACCTCTAAAATACAAAATGTAAGCCCACTCCTAGGTCCTAAGATAAGACTTCATCTTTTTGTGCCTTTACAATAAGGAAACACAAAGCAGCTATACCTGTGACAAATGTGACAGTGCGATGTCACCATAATCCCCTGTGTGACATTTTATAATAACTTTTGGGGGAGACTTACAGTTTCAGAGAATAAATACATCCAAACCGTAGCATTTTGTCCAACCTAATTTGTGGCACCTTCTGACCCTTCATACCGTACATTGCTGCATATCTTGACCCATGCCCAGCAAAATGCTAAGTGCAACACCACTTAGATCAGATATCTGAGAAACAGCAGTCTAAAATCCTTCCAACAGCAATAAGGAGATTCTAACCATCCACAGCAGCTGTGCCTTAAAGGTTCCTCTAAACTTATTGATTGCTACCAATACTCCCTTGAAATCTTCCAAATGACAGATTTTGTTATTTGGAAGAGAGAACAACCTTACAGCTGCTGCAGCCAACAGTCTGGGAATGCTGAAATTTGGACAAACTGTGAATTTCACGTGTGGTCCAAAATAAGATACTACCTTTTAATTACACTCTCTCCAAGCCACCAACCCTCTTTGAGCTAAATACAGATTATTATTAGTAGTAGTAGTAGTAGTTCTAAGCTGGCAAGTTTAGATGAAGTGAAAAGGCAACAAGAACATACAAGTAAAAAACACCCAGGAAAAGTGTTCTCCAGTTTCCACCATTTCCCATCAGCTCTAACAGCAGATGTCAAGAAATTCCCCCTGAATTTGCTTCAAAAGCTGATAAAAAGAATCCCTAGAATTGCTTTTGCTTTATGGTGCCAATCCACAGGTCTCTGACACACTTCCATCAAAGCCTTGCAGTTTCCACAAGACTCCACCTGTAGCCAACCACCCTCCCAGCAACAAGCGTGACTGCAGCAGGTCCCTCCGCCCTCTTTTGCTCCAGGGAGACAGGAGCAAATATCTTTTTGCTGAAAACCACCCATTCTGCCAGCAGGGACCTTTCCTTTCTCTTTCGAGGCAGCTGCTGAGTTGTGAAAGAGCTGCAGTGGTGTGACAGCCCTGAGAAACCAGAAGTCTATCAGTGGAGGGGGGGGCAATGCTGGTGGCCAGTGATAACCAGCCAGGGCGCGATGATAACTCAGGCAGTTGGCTTTGCTTGCCCTCCGCCTGCGAAAAACAGAACGTGGGAAAACCTGACCCTCTCTGAGCAGGGATGGGAAAGGCAACGGTTCATCTTGGTTCTGCAGAGATCCCCCCAAACCTGCCTGCTCACCATGACACAGAGGCTGGTCACCAGCAGCTGGCACTTGGTGGTCCTCATCCCGCACCTCAGTCCCATGGCAGCTTGTTCCCAGAGAGAGCTGCAGTTGGTCCCTCCAGCCCTTGATAAAGCCTGGGTTTCCACCAAAGGGAGGCATGACCACAGTGGGGCCTCTCAGGAAGCACAGTCCCCACCACGTGCTGATGCACCTCCTCCTGCCTGATTAGTAAATCCTGTTTAGGGCAGTCACCTTCTGCACAGGCTCAACTGGCTGCTGTCAGCTCCCACACACTCTTTCTCCCCAGCTGAGAAAGAAGGAAAGACATACAGAAAAACAACCTTTCATGGAGTTTGGAGTATAGCTCCTTAAAAAAAATTTTTTAAACTGTTCAATCAAGAGTCAGTATCAAAATACCCCGGTTTTGACTTTCAGTGGAATGCAGTTTTGCTTAATGAATATTGTCAGTAAACTTTTTTTTTAATAATCTGCATAAAAAGTATCTTGGGGAAAAAGTTTAGGAAAGTGTTATTTAGAAAAAAACCCAAACCTGTTATTTGGAGAAGAGATCAAATCCCCCAAACAGATCTGTGTAAGAGTCTTCTCTCTAAGTTTGAAACCATGACATGGCAATAACCTATGGCTGAGTCTCTATTAAAACTTTTATTTGCAGGCAAGGGAATAAACCACCTTTGGTACTATTTTATTCAAGAAAATGGCTATGTGTAAATATAACCCCCTGCTCAGGAGACCCTCACTGTACATGGACTTTTTTACTCTGTCCTTTCCCCTCCCCTATCACTGAAGACTCCATGGACCCACTGCTACAAAAGACTCAGGTGACTTCTGGTCTTCAAAACCAGGTGTCTCCTGAATGCATATTTCTCAAAAGTAAATCACAAAGAAGTCCTAAGAACAATCTGGCCAAAGTGAGCTTGAAAGAGTGAGTGCCTTAATCATCCTTTGTTTTGGAACAAGACTGGTTTTCAAGAAGGAACAAGACTTGTTTTCACGTGGAAAACGGGAAACAGAATAATGAAAACTAGTTGTATTTCTCCCAGGAGGCAAAGAGAGGGGATAAAAAAGTAAAACCATCCCACATTAGTTACTGCAGTTACAGGAAGATGACAAAGAAGCAGGAGGAGAGGAGTGAAAAAAGGAAGGAAGATGCAGTTTGTAGAGCAAAGAGAAGCAAGAGAAAGTGAGTTGCACAAAGCCATGTGTATGGGAAAAAGCATGGCATGATTTTCTGACCACATCACTAGTTTTCTTGCAAAATATCTTGGTTGCAACCTCTGAGACACCACTGAGAGCTGCCACGGCTGTTGCCAGAAACAGGTGTCCCCATGGCTCGCAGGTCCCTGCCCTAGGGGGGTGGTGCCTGATGCCCAGCAGCAGAAACTGATGTACCCATGTTCAGAAAGACACCTTCCATCTCTGGCCACCAGCTGAAGGACCACTTGACAAAAAACAGCAGATGGACAGCAGGGAAGGAGGGCAGTGGGGAGAGAACAACAGGCTGGTGAGGTAGCTGATGCCCAGCCACCCCTGTTCAGGAGCAGGACTCCTGGGGACAGGCCAGGTGGGAAAAATGCCTTATAAAACACTGTCAGAGTTAGGACTGCATCTGAATGCAGAGCTGTGAGCACCCATCATTTGTCCTGATACTAGGGGACAGATGAGGGTGTTGTCACCTGAATTTTCAAGTGGAGGAATCACAGATATAAAGGCAGCAGGGCTGGTCCACAGGTGGAGTTACAGGTTAAATCTGGAAGGGTTGCAAGAAGGTATGAGAACAGTTCTATGTTGAACACCAGCTAGGGCAGCCCAACCACGAGCGACAGTGAGCACGTGTGTAACTGTCTCACCTGCCCTGAGCACACCCGGAGCCTGTTTCACCGCGAGGGATGGGAGAAAAACCATGGAGCCCATCTTTTTTCCCCCCTAGACTCCAGTTCTTTCCCCAGTCCTAAATGCCGGACACCGCAGCAAGACCTGTGAGAAGCGAGGTCTCACACTAGAGGTCCCCATAGGCCAGCAGAACCCCTTCCCGAACGTCGGGATGATCGACGTGGGCTTTTTATACGGCAGTTCCCTCCCCAGTTGAACAAAGGTCTTCTCTGTCCCTTCAGGAGCCTCACACCTCACAGCAGGTCCACCTGAGAGGTCACAAAATCGTCATCTACACCCTTTGGAAGGGCTTCTAGTCTTTCCACAAAATATGTTCTACCTCCTTTTGTCTCCAGCCATTAAAACGAGTACCTTCACTGACTCACGGAGCTCTGAAAGCAGCGTGAATGTGGCTTTCTAACATTAAAAAAATAAGAGTAAAAGGAGTTACTCCCTCACCCAAACAGAAAGCCAAAAAGAAAGTCAGTCCCTCACCCCCCCCCAAAAAAAAAAAAAATCAACCCAGGAGCATCAGCCGAGCTGGGATATTAAGAGGTTGGGCTGTGACTGAGAGAGGCATGTTTGGTACATGGAAGGGCACTACTGTGAGGAGCACAGTGGGAGTCCCTGTGCTTGTCTTACCTGTGCCCATCAGAAAAGCTATCTGTACAACTTTCTGTGGGATTAAACTTTCTCTGGGCGCCTGTCATTGGCACATACCTGCCTCAGCAGCTCTCTGTCCAGGGAGCACTGGTGAGTAGCAGGGTGTCCGCCCAGCCTCATCCCAGTGGGAAGAGAGGCAGGGCTGGTAGCATTCTGGGGAGCCACCCTCACAGGCAGCATGGTGGGCTGGATGGCAGCATGGCTTTTCCAGCAAGATTTGGCCTCCTTCCTGCCCTGCCCTGCCCTGCCAGGTTTTATCAGTTGGTCCACTTAGCAACAGCACAAGTTATCACTTTCAAATGGCGTGCAAAAGTGCAAAAGCCACAGGTGACCACAGCTTCTGCCTGTGACTTCACCCCTTATCTCTGATTATCAGCTGGAGCATGGGAAGATGGTAGTGAGTCTGAAAATACACCTGTCCAGGTGCTCTCTTGTTCTAGCCATGTGGCAGCTTGCAGATTTCTGTTATGAAAATATATACCAGCATCCCCAGCTGCACAGGTCTCAGAAGGATATGTCACCTCATCCAGAAGGCAAGGACTGATTTAAAAAAAAGAACAAGCCAGGCCATATTTTTTGCAAAGCTATAAACCTCCAACCCTCTTCTCAGCTGGAGGGAAATGATGCCCATGCTGTCAGAGGGATGTCCTGAAAGAGCTGGGGGATTTGATGTGTTAATACTGCCTGGGGTGAACTTGGGACACTAAACTCAAATGGAGGAGAAGATGCTGAATTCACGCTGGTGCTTTCTCAATGTCCACTTTTGTGGCTCTTACTCTGTTGGTGCAGGCACCAGTGATGAACAGCAACACCCCAGCCTCAGCTGCTTGAACTCTGTCAAGGCAGCAGGTAAGAGAAATTTTCCCCTTGGCTTTGGGACACTGCTACTCATGCTCCTGAGAAAGGATGGGCTGGAAGCAAGGAAGAGGATGTTACCCAGGAGCCAAAACTACACCCATCATCCAGGCAGGACACATCTCTGCCAGGTCCCTGCCACTTCTCAGGAGTCTCTTCCTTTTCCAGCCTACAGCACCATTAGGGACAATACCTCTCCTCCACAGTAGAAACCAGCTCCAGATGTGGCAGATTTACAAGTGTCAGTAGCTCAGCCCATTCAGTCCCTCAGCTACTGCCCATAACCCGGCTGTATTCACCCCAAAGCTTGCTCGTAAATAAAACATGTCCATATCAAACCACACCGCAGCCATAGGAATGATGGGAAGCCAGGGAGACCGCACAGCCCGCATCTGCCTTCCCGGGTACATCACAAGGATGCATTGTAAAGGCTGCTTAGCATTCATATAGCACATACACACAATCAAAGCTAAAAATCAACTTTTAAACCCAGGGCTATCTCTTTTCAAAAAGGGAAGGAGAGGAGAACAGGGGGAGGTGCTGGGCTTTGCCAAGCTTCAGATGCGCCATGCAACTCTCCTGTGAATGGAAACAAGGCTGGCTGGAGGCTGCCTTGGAAGAGACAAAACCAGAGAGAAACCGTATCTCCAAAGGACTTTTTTACTTATTATTTTCAACATGTGTCTCTGAAATCCTCTAGTGATTCCCAGGAAATCTGAAATTATTATAGGGGAGCAAATAAAATGCCAGAAGAGTTATTGAAAATAGTTCATCGAACCACAGAAAGATTACATTGGAAAAGAGCATAAGCTGAAGACAGGGAGTTCCTTTAAAAGAATAAACTCAAATGAACTTTTTTCTCCACTGAAAGTAAAAGAATTGTACTCTTAACTCTAAAGCACATCCCCCTAATCAAACCAAATTATTTTTTCTTTTCCTCATGTTATCTAATTGCAAACCATAACTGCCCAGGAGCCAGCTGTGCAGATGATAGACCTGAAGACACAATGCGAGCCATGCTCCATCTAGCTCTGCTTCAAAAAAAACCAGCCTTGACGCAGCCCAGCCTGGCAAATGGGGACTCACCTGCTCACAAGAATATGGCTGCTCAACTGCCCTTTATTTCTGGCATTCATCCTCTCATGCCTTATTGCAACAGGACCTCTACTGCTTTCCACCGAGGTCGATAAAGTTTTGGCAAAAACCCCTAGAAAGCTCATGTCAGTAGCCTGTAATGCAGGTACATTTGCACTGGCCCAGCACCCCATCTGCAGGCGACACATGTGCCAAGTCAGGGGCAGCGCTCTGCTCTCACCTCTGGCAGATGCAAGAACTAACATGTTCAGGGCTTGGAGACCCATTACAGCAGAGTTTCCCTCTCTCTGAGAGTAGTTTAGCCACCCTGCAGCGTGGATGAAGCCACACAGGGCTGCAAGATGTCCACACCAACCATGCAATTATCATTTTTGCCTTACCTGCTCCAGAAGAGGAGAATTTCTTCTCCCCACTCTCTGGGGATGGGTAGCACATTGCTGGATGCTCTCTCTCCCGAGATTATGATCAGGAAGTTGATTGTGAACACAGACAATGTTTAATGATGTCTTGTTCTACTGGATCTTACATAGTCATTAACTCTATAAAGAGATTTCAAATAAGATTGCATTTCTCTGAGTACAAGATGTACCTACCTAGGTTCCTTCAGACTGTCAGGAAGCCATCTCCACTGTCAGGAAAATGTAAGCAGTTGCTGTGTGCTATGCTCAGGCTCAGACCTGATGGCCACATCTGGCTGGAAACACGCATTGCAATCAGCAGCCCTGAAGCCAATTTGGACAAGTCAAGTTCATCCCTGACCTGAGCGTGGAATCACTATGGCTGGAGGCTGCACACTCTCCCTTGGGACTGGGTTAACTGATGTTTAAAGTGTGCATTATTAATGAAAAAAATTCCCTGCAGTTATTTTTGTATGATAAAAATCCAGTTATTACTCTTGAGCGTGACTCTGATACAGAAGGTTTTCTCTTGAAAAGTTTCAAGGATAGCAGCTTCCCCTTTCCTGTGAGAAAGGCTTTCAGCAGAAATTAAAGACGAGGTAATAAACGAACATTACTCCACTGCAGTAATGCCCTTACTGACTAAGCTGTGATAGATAGTGAGTGCACGGGAAGCCCCCTTCACCAGCCAAGGCAGCTTTGTGGCAGCTGAAGACAAGTGCATGACATTGCGTGAGCTGAGCAAGCAGTCTGTGAATGCTCACACTCACAAACACGATCATAGGCACAAGCAGCTCCCCTGCGCTGCTGGGAACCCACCAGGAAAAACGCTCCCATCTGCACCACGTGCCATGAGCTGTTTCTCTCAGGTCAAATCCTTCAGTGAAGCTGCTTTTCCCAGCCTTGGTTTTCCCCCAGGCCTACAGCACGGCCAAGAATATCTCAGAAGCCACTGAATTTGGGTGCTAAACCTTATGTGTGCTTGAGTGGGATTGCCAGAAAATCGAAGAGCTCGCAGGCTCCTTACTGTCACTTCCAGGAATTTCAGCCTGGCTGCCTGTGACACCCCAATTGGCCTAGTTCCTTCAACCCACTGCCATTGAAACAGATCCCCAGGAAAAATATTTATCTTTCAACATGGTGGAGGCTTGCTGCTCCCCAAATATCCCACACAGGTACAAAAGAGCCCCTTCCATGTCACATCTAGAAATCACACATAGCTCTTTGAATTACCAGTTTTGGCTTCAATATACCCAAGGAGCAGCACCAGAGAGGTTCAGGGTAGCCAGGGGGATATACAGACCCTTACTTCAATACCCAAGTCGTGCTGCAGAGCCTTGCTGGCACCTGTCCATGTGATGACAGCTCTGCCACAGGCATGCATACATCCCCGCCACCAAGTTGCTGCCAGTGACACCAGCTTTGAGCATTTTCCTGAGATGCGGTTATGATCCCTCCCCAAAAGTGAAGCAAATGTAATTGAACTGCCTCAAACCTCCTTCCTCTGCATGCCTCTGGGTGCAGGGAGACCTGCAGATGACAACTTGTACTTCAGTTAACCCTAATTAGCAGCTGATTTAACCCCTCAGTGCTCACGCCAAGGGACCACACCAGCTCCAGCTTGGCACCTGGCACAGGGGACATGGCTGGCCCCACCGAAGCCAGTCAGAGGGTCTGTTTTAGCATCACATGGTTGGATCTTTTTGTTTGTTTGTTGAAGGTGAAAGTGGATGCAGCCCTTGGGCAATGGGTTCCTGTAGCCCCACTCCATCCACCCTGTTAATTTAGCAAAACACTGTGCAAGTTATCTCTTCACACCAGCTTCAGGACTCCAAAAGGAACCTCTTTTTTCCTGCCCATTCAGTTCAGCTATCGCAAAGCACCTTACCCTGCTGCTCTTCCCACTGAAGCTGGAAGCAAGGCTAGCTTGATGGAGAGCCAAGAGGGATTGCTTGGCATGGCAGAGGGACACAAGAGTGCAATCCCTGAGCCACAGAAGCTTTACATTTTCCTTCTTCTCTCTATGCCTTTATCCTTGAAACTCCCGCTGAAGCCCAAAAAGCTGGCCTGCAGAGAACGGCCTTGGTAAGATGACTCACACCACTGCTATAAATTTTGGTTATTATACTTTTTCGGTGGATCTAACAATGCAGAGCCTCTTTGCCTCTGCCCGACAAAAGCCGACTGGTGCCAGCACTCACCGCTCCGCGGGGAAAGCCCTGGGTCACCCGCAAGGTACCCAGTTTTGGGAGGGGGCGGGTCGGTGACACATTTGAAGGGACAGGACCTGGGTTTCCACCTCAAAGGCAGCAAGGGGAATCCCGGCTGCTCGTGCGTGTCCGCTCCGCTGTGTGGAGGAGGCGAGGGGTGGAGAGGGGAGCCCCTCCCTCGGCCAATAATAAAAACTAAATTAAAAATAAAATAATAAAAATTACAAGAGCAGGGGCGGTGATCTGAAGGAGAAGTTGCAGCGGGGCGGGGGGGGAGATGGCAGGGGGTGGCAGGGAGCGCACCCCGAGGGGCAGGGACGGGACGGGACGGGACGGGGCGGGATGAGGGAAGCTTTGCCGGGGCCGGCGGCGCCACGCGCCGGGCGCGCGCGGGGGCGG
>JAWWLV010000179.1:15366950-15410725 GCA_035041135.1 Platyrinchus mystaceus
GTGCGGGCGGCGGGGGCTCGCGGCGCGTTGATAAGGGGCCGTCCGGCGGCGGGACCCGCCGCAGAGGCGCCGAGCGGCGGCGGGACAGCACGGGGGGTATGGGAGCGAACCCCCGCTCCGCGCTGCCCACCCCCGCGCCCTTCTTCCCACTTTAAATTTAGTTCTCCGGGGTTTTTTATTTAATTTTTTTTTTGTTTTGTTTTTCCCCCGCCCGCCGCCGTGGCCGCCCGGCGATGAACGGCGGGGCTCTGCCGCCGCTGCCCCCCGCCGCCCCCCGCGGCCGGCGGCGGCCCGCCTCCCCGGAGCTGCTGCGCTGCAAGCGCCGCCTGGCCTTCGCCGCCCTGCCGGGCACCGGGGCGGCGGCGGCGGCCGCCGTGGCCCGTCGGAACGAGCGGGAGCGGAACCGCGTGCGGCTCGTCAACCTGGGCTTCGCCGCCCTCCGCCAGCACGTCCCGCACGGCGCCGCCAGCAAGAAGATGAGCAAGGTGGAGACCCTCCGCTCCGCCGTCGAGTACATCCGCGCCCTGCAGCGGCTTCTCGACGAGCACGACGCCGCCGCCTCTTTCCCCGACGGCCGCGGGCGGGTGGCCGTCGGGGAAGTCGGCGGCGGCTACTCCTCCGCTTCGCCCTCCTTCGCCTCCTCCGTGCCCGGCTCGCCCTGCTCCTCCGAGGAGAGCGGCTACGACGCGGCGCTCAGCCCCGAGGAGCGGGAGCTGCTGGACTTCACCAGCTGGCTGGGGAGCTACTGACCCGGCGGGAGGTGAGGGGGCAGCCGGAGGGGAGGGGGGCCCGCTTTCCCACCCCGGAGCTCGGGGGAGCGGGGCACGGACCCACCCGGGGCTCTCCTCACATCTCTCCGCAGCCGCGCTCAGCCCGCAGCACCTCGGCGCCCGCAGCATCCCCCCTGGAAGTACTGACCTCCTCCCCGGAGGGACCCCGCTGGCTGCTTCCCTCGCCGGGTTCACCCGTCGTCTTCGGGTCGTGAAAAGTGCAATGATGTAACTCGGTGCGGGGCCCCGCTCCCTGCGCCGGGGCAGCGTCTCCACCTGCCCACCGGGAGCTGCCGACCGACGGAGAGGATGCCCGAGCGAACCCGCTTCCCTCCCGCCGCTGCGGTCTGGTGTTGCTTTGGAGGGGCGGAAAGGAAAACAAGAAATCAAAAACACTTGATGCTTCCTTGTTTCTGGAGGGGGAGGGAATTTTTTATCATGTCAGATTCTATTTTATATGTAACTTGAACTGCCTGTGGGAACACTGGTGTATGAAGACTTATTTTTGTACAAGAAACCTTAGAGAAAAGGGTTGAAAAGATGGTTCTATTTTTGGCAAGTCCTATTCACTTGTTCTTGAACACTGCCAGCTAGAATGTTTTGGGAACATACATGGTGTAGATAAAAAGGTGTTTGTTTGGGCTTTTTATTATTATTATTCTCTCCAAACACTTCAGTAAAAGACTGTAAAGTTGTGTTTCAACGTGGTGTCTGAGTTTGCCTGGTGTGAAGGTCCACTTCTCTGAAAACTGAAGTTTTTTTTAAAAAAATGTATTGAAGGCATTTTTGTATGCACTTGCTAGGATTTCTTAAGTTGTACATATGCAGTTTTTAAGAGAGTATCATATTTTATGTAAATTGACTTTATAAATAAAAATCTATTTATAAATGGTTTCAGAACTGTAAGATATATGTATTTGCCAGAAATGCCCAAGGTAACTTAACTGTTGCCTGAAGGGGTGAGAGAGGAGAATAATGAGCGACAGAGCAGAGAGGCAGTTCTCCTGGACCAGGTTTCATGTGCAGAAGGGAATAAGAAGCAGCATAACAATCTCCAGGCTCGCCTCTTTTTTTCCCCCATTTAAGTTTCATGCACTCAGCACTTGGAGCAATTGAAGTATGGGGATGATGTATGAGGAGCTGCAGATGTGTGTAGGAAACAAGACAGGTTCAGAGCTTATAACTCCTTTCCTGAACATGCAGAAGGTGCTGCTGCAGGAGGCTGTGTTGCCCTTGCCTACAGTGATGGGACAGTCATGGGAAGGTAAAGAGGAAATGGGTATCTGAAGTTTGTCTTGGCAGCTACTCTCAGGAGGTAGGTTGGGGTGCCTTTATTCACAGGAGCAGCATCTCCAAGAATGGTGTTGTCATTCAAAAACCACACATAACCAACAATGTTCCACTCTGTACTACTCTAACTTCAGCTGCATGTACATATTCTTTATCTAAAGGCAACAAGCAAATGTGAATTGCTCCTTGGAAACTGTTGTCAGAGACTCATAAGCTCTGTCCGTTACTTTTGGGCTCATGCTGAGGATCTGCTTCAGGGGTGGGCCAGAAGTAAGACTGTGCCTTTAAGGTAATACTGCTCTGAAACAAAACACAGTGATGATTTCATGAAAAACTATGGCAGAGCTGTTAATTCCCTTAAACAGCTCTAGTGAATGTTAGGAGTTGAATGGAGCAAAATGGGACGGCCTGTAGAATGTGTTGAACGAACACAAAGCAGAAAGGGTTATTAAAATTGAGCTACTTTACAGGACCCTGCGTATAATCTCTGCTGCCTCAGTACTGGGAAGGTATAACTTTCCAGGAGTATCATAAAGCAGTCCCACATTCAGTAATTGCAGTGGATGCTCTGTAATCTAGATCTGTAAGAGTATTCCACACGACTCCATTTGAAGAGGAAAAAAAATCCCCAAAATAAGCCATGGGAAAATGAAGGCTCTAACAGCAAGTAGCATTTAGGATACCGCAATCAAGAGCAATAGTTGTTGTGCTTCAAGTTCATTCCCTAATCGAAGTTGCTCTAATAAACAGTCCCTTTAAAAGGCACAGGGAATTCAAGTGCTTAATAAATTGCTTTCAAAGGTTTTACCCTTTATGGCTCTTCAACAGTCCCACAGGTAGGAATGAGAGCTGTGAGCTGACCTGGGCATTAAGCGATCAACTGTGCTTGGCAGCAGCAAGTGGGGCTGGTGGAGTGGGGGGGTAATGTGGTACCTTTCCCCGGGGTGGGTTTACGGGCTTTATCCTCAAAGATGATCTCCAAAAAATCAGTCAGGCATAAACCCATGCAGATTCCTACATACTTAAACTAAAACAACATCATGTCATCTTTTCCAAACAGTTTAGAAATTGGGACTGCTGCATGGATCTGCACAAGTGTCCCACTATGGCAGAATGCATTTGTTTAAAGCACGTTACTACTGCTTGGCAGGGTGTTTGTTTTTGTTCCTTAGGAGCACCGATCATTTTGGTATTTCCCAAAGCAATATTTGGCTGTCAGTCAAGTATTAACTCCCAGCATTGTTACCAGTTCATCTGATCACCCAAGATACTGTTGCAACAACATTGAAGCAGCATCAACTGTAACTGTATTGGCAAGATATTAGCTGTAAGCAGTTTTCACTTAAGCAATATTAATAATAGTGGGGGGGAAAGGAGCTTAGTCAGCATCACAAGTTACCTTAATGCTGTTAGCCAGTGTTTTAGTAGAAACTAAATGGGGAAATCAGGAATGTACGATTCGCTTTAAAAAAACCTCGCAGTGGTCATAAGTCTTCCAAACAGTTGAGGTGAAAGAAGGTGCAGTGAGAAGGATGTCCTGTATGATGGACAGAGGGACTCCTTTCCCCAACCACAGTCATGGTGACAAGTCTCTATCAGATTCTCAGACCAAGCTGCTACACCAGAGAGAAGTGTATTGAATCATTCCATCCTTTTAAGAGAAAGCATTAGGGAGGATGCAAGGTAGGTTTTTTAGCAGTTGCAGAGACAGCAGGTACCTTCAGCCAGCCCAGCTCACTCCTCTTCAGTGGAAGAAGACTGCATGGACCCTGTTGAGAAGACTTCTGACCCTAAGAACTCACACCTAGACCTCTCTGCTCTATTTATGCAAAATTGTGCCAGTGCAAAGACTTGAAGACGAAAGCCCTTTGACCGTGAGAATCACCTGTCAGCAGCAAGAGTAACAGCAGACCTGTCTTCTCAGCCAGGTGCTTCCCCTGCCTGGAGAAGCCACCTACACGTGATGATGAGACCCTCAGTGTCAGGGTTAGCTACCATCAACCTAGAGCTGCCATGAGGGCTTCCAGGAAGCCTAAATGGCTATCCAGAATGCTTGTGGCAGGGATGGGGAATGCCTCTGATGAGCACATCATTTCTCTTTAGATGTATAACTAGAAACTCAGTGCCTAAAATGGAAACTCCATCTCCCCAGAGAGACACAAACCGAGCCCTAAGGTACAGGGCTGCAGGAGACTCAGTCAGATTCAGGAAGAAAAAACACGTTGAGGAATTTTGAGAGTTAAGCCGAAAAAAGGCTGAGGACATCAGGAGGCACAGACTTGTCAAAGCTCATTTCTGTAAACCTCTCATATCTACATCCACTGATGGGTTCCCATTTTCCTAAGCAGCATTTTGCAGGTCATAGGCATGACTAATGAAGCAGAAATAAGTTGCAGGATGGTTTCAGGATTAGCTGCCCCCACCCACAAGCTGAAAGAACTTTTCAATTTTCAAGCAGTGTCCCCTCCTTGGCAATTTTTTTTTTTGTTGTTGTTGCTCAGACTGAAGCTTTTCTTGTTACCTAAAGCACATAAGGCCCAGCACATGATAAAAACATTTCTATGCATTATTGCCCAGTACCATTCAAATGATGATGTCACGTTTAATGGGCAACCTCGGGTTCAGTTCCACGGCTGCACTCCTTCCAAAATTTCTTCACATGCTATTAAAAATAATTTTGAAGGAAAGGCCTATGCAGCCTGCTTGAAGGCTTGTGCACCACAGAGAAAAGACCTAGGAAGCAGGCTGGAGGGTGCCCTGTACCATCTCCATGGCAGGATGGCATTGCTGGTCCACCTTGCAGGGAAAGTGGCTTCAGCAGAACCCCAGCACCACAGGACCCTCCAGGAAAGCCCAAGGGAAAAGGGCTTTCTTCTGTTCCTACCACCACAAAGTATCACCAGCAAATACCTGCTTCACCACAGATTGTCCTGCAGAGAATAGCCCACGGTTGGTTTAAACGTATAACAACTCACTTTTGCATCAACACCTCATAAAGATCTTGTTAGGGACCAATCAGGGCAGGCAGCGAGGCGAGCTCCAGCAGATCAGCTTGCTGCTGCCTCTCCTCTGTGAGGAGCAGCTGCTGAGAAGATACTTGTCCTGCCAGCCTTTGGTGTGTGTACCAAGGCTTTTTGCCTGCCACAGTTTGCGGGCAGACGGCTGTGTGCCGAGACTAGTTCCGAGGTCATTTCACTCTTTTCATGCAGGTCACAGAATAGCTGGCTAACAGCAACAATTTTCAGTCATTTCTTATCTGGATTGGGTGAGGGCCAGGAGCCCAGGAGGGTGTGTAGGTAAGAGTGAAAGACAGCCCCTTGCACAGTTGACGGCAAACAGAGCTGGCCTGGCTTTGCCTGGTTTGGGCATTGGCCAACAAGGGTTCGATTTTCTTCCCAGAAACTACCATCGACAGAGCATTAGCCAAAGGCATACCTGGGAGTAATGGGACTAACAAAATTAAAGCAGCACCAGCTGTAATCATAAGTTAATGTCACACCCTTAAGAGGCTATTGGACAGTGTAACAAATGAGTTAGAATTCCAGGGACACCATGAACCCCCAGCTCCTTTCGAGCTTCGTGCAAACCCTGGCACACATAAACAGAGGACCTCTGCCAGGTGCTTTCAGAGTACCCTTGGGAGCTCACCACAGGTCGTCTCAAGCCAGTACCTGGGATTTGCTCTTTGGAGAAATGAATGGATACTCCTGTAGCCAAGTCTGAGGACATGGTGGGGGGAGGGGGGCAGGATTTACATTTACAGGTGCTCAGTCTTTTTATTATATCCAACTACTTTCTTCCACACATTATTTTCCCATAATAAAGATCTACTCAGAGTGATGATAAAGCTAGTTAGTACAAGAACAAGAGAGGTGGCATAGTTAAGGCGCTTACCAGTAAGAGGGGCTGGTTTGCACCTCTGCTGTTATCATCATCAAGACAGGAAAATTGAAGGGGAGCATCAGCATCCTTAGCTTAGGGAAAGTATTGCAAAAACATCAGAGACTGAGATTTCTGCTGTATTTTAAATTGAGAGCCTCTCCTGTTTTTGAAAGCCTACAATCAGACAGAGATCACTGTTCAGATCAGGATGACTAAATCCTTATTTTCTGCACAGTACTGCCTGCCCCCTGACTCCTGTTGTCAGCTCTCTTTTGTCCCACAGCAGAACAAGGTGGCAAAAGAATAAATCAGTTGACCCCCACAAGTCCTATCATGGCTGTGCTACACACAGGTAAGGCAGGAGAGGGATCTTCAGAGAAACCCCAGCCAATTGGTAGGCTCCAACACCAGCATCCACACATGACGAGAAGGAAAAACCCAAGACAAGACAGGCATTTATTATCTGCCCAAGTTATCACTGTTGTTGTACAAGAGATGAGAAATAAACAGTCATGTACAGAAACATAGAAAATAAAAGGAGAAGCAAGTGTAAGAAACTGGTTGGCAGTGGTAAGCATAGTGCATTAAATCAGAACAAGAAGCACAGAGAAATGACTTCAAGTATTAGTCTGTGACACTCCCACCCCTCCACACCCCCCTCCCTCTCTACAAATGTTTCTGTTTATGGCTAGGTGTGAATAACATCAGAGGTATAAACATCAGAAAAGGAGAAACTTGTGGTAAAGCAATTGTTTGGCTGCAGGGACCAGGGCAGTGCTTCAGGCCTTGACCTGTGAGCATCCACTTTGCTGCTGGAGAAGCCTCAGTTCTCTCCTTTCATCTCCTGGCCTCAGCCCCAGCACTTAAAGCCTGCAGTACAATAGTTACCCAGTCGCCAGACCCAGTAAGTTGTGCTTGCTTTTTAAGTTGTTTGGTTTTTTGGTTTTGTTGTTTTTTTAAAGGGAAGAAAAACCAACAAAGAGGCATGATAGCCCCAAGGGGAATTTTCTGTTAAAGTCACTGCCAAAAGAATGACCAATTTGTAAATGAAATGTTGACACTTTTATAACACAGCAAATATCTTTGCCTTGAGTGAAGCACTTCAAGATTTTTTTGTAAAAAAGATGAATTTTGTCAGGATGTTAAACACTAGTAGGAAGTTTTGCAATACTGTAACACACTTTCCCTTTCACTCTGTTTCCAATATACAATTCCATCAAGGCTCCACAAAGGAGCCACAGTCACTTTAGCAGAACCATACACAGAAGGAGCAGGTGAAACCCACTGGGTAAATAAAAACCTAGCTTAGAAGTATTAGTAAATACCATCATCCTCTTACCAGCAGAGTACCTGCAAAGCGCTCTGCACAGGCTGCTGACTCCCACATCCCTGGTACCAGCCTGCCTTCACCACAGACATGCTCATGTGGAAGGGAAGCCAACTGGTGTCAGTAGGAGCAGCTGATCCCCTCGGTAAAGCACCTGCATGTGATTCTGTGCTGAGGGTGTTTCTGTGTCTTCTACTTCTCGTCACCCAGGAGATACTTGGCGCCTGGAGCAAAGTAGGCAATGGGGATCGTAAGATGCGCTTTAAGCAGCTTGAAGTTTGCAGCACACACTTTCTTTGCGTCTGATTTGAACGGAGGCAAGAATGGGGACCAGGTCTGGGTGCACCTGGCACAGCTCTGCACCATCTCCTTGCCTGATTCCTGTGAAGGACCTCTCCAGCACCCTGCATGCCTGTCCCACAGGCTTTATCCCTGCACGTTGCATGGAGCTGGAGTGCTGCTGAGATAGTTTATACCCTTTGGTCTTTGGTCTTGCTAGAGGACAGCCAGTAAAGAGAGGTGAGAGCAGAGAGGCTTTTGAAGTGGGGAGACCACAAAGCTCATTTAGGATGCATACACCACCAAAAAAACCCCAACCACCAGACAGTAATAACTTCAAAACAGTGCTGACTGAAGTTGAAAACAGTGATGTACTGGCAGAAAAACTGGTGCCTAAGCCAAGTTCAGATGCAGTGCAAGCTGAATTTGTCTGTTTATGATGCTGAAGAGAGCTAATGGTTGCCGGCAGGCAAGTCTTGCTGTTAACAAGAAGCACAAAACTTGCTAAAAGGACCTCTGGGCACTCTTTCAGGCCTAGGAGAAATCATAATCAACCCCCTCTCTGCTGGAGAAACCAAGGGCAGTGTCATGTCTTGCACATCCCATGGATGGCTGGGCCTTTGGTGGGATCTGGGATGTAGGACATAAGCTGCACTTGGTGTGTATGTTGCAGGAGTCATCCAGGGAAGGAGCAGAGAGCTGGAAAGGGCATAGAGGACGTGGGCTTCTGGGGCTACTGGGGACATAGAATGGGGCAGGAGGCCAGACAGGATGCCTGCAACTTGTTTTCTTCTGCTGCATTTGGGGGGACAGGATTTGGGACCATACCTTGTGAGTAAACTGAATAGCCATTCACATCATGCTGCTGCCTTCCCATCCCAGCTTCTCATCACTATCAATCTTGACCTGATGAAGTAGCATCATCACTGCGTTGATGCACCACTGCCTCATTGCATCCTTGTATGGAATACAATACCCAGGACTTGCAGCTGCTCTCTCCAGCCACTGCAGAGGGCACTCAGGACAGAGACAGCAAGGAGCAGCTTAGGCGTCACTGAAGGTGCTCAGTCTAGGCTACTTCACTCTGCTAGAAAGCCAGGCTGCAAGGCTGGATTAGCCTTGGCTCAGAAGCCAGGTTCTGCATAGCCAGGTCACGGGTTATGATGCACACTGGCTCGAACACGTTCTTTTCTAGCAAATTTTCATCATCCAGAAAAGTTAAGTGCAAAGTGTATTTCCTGTGTTAATTTATTTATGCCCATTTAGATTTGTTTTGTTCTATTTTAGTAAGAGAAGTGAGTTGAAACTTCTGTTGTAGAGTTAAAATAACTCACTTGAAGCATTGCTTGTTAGCGCACAACAAAGCAAGTTACAAATTTCCAACTAGTTCTGAGCTGAACATTGTGGAAGCTATTATTTTGTCAGAGCTGGTGAAGTTATTTATTGAAAATAAACTAAGTGGAGAATTTGTTTCTGCTTTCTTTCCCCTGATAATTTATTGTCTGAATTGAGAATTTTTTCCATGTAGCTTTTTTTCAGTAAAAAATCAGAAGCAGCTAATAAGAAAGATTATAGAAGTGCAGCATTTGCATTACAAAATGGTTCATTTTGGGAGTTGTATGGAATGACTTTTCTTTCCAAAATGTTGAACATTTTATTGAGATAGCCATGGTTCTTCATGGTCAAAACATACAGCAGACCATTTACTGAAGTAGAAACTCCACTTTGGGTCAACCTGGTTTAAAATGTCACTTTTCCAGAAATTTTGAGGCACCTCTGATCTATAGATACATCAAAATACAGTGATGATGTTTGAGCTGCCAGAAAAATTCTGTGCTCTGCTTCTATTAGCAAGTCTCTGTGAGAAAAAGTCAGGTGGTCAGCTGAAAAATAGCAGGTTGGGAGAAATAACTGCTGGGGGCATCTGTAGAGGTATGGATGTGTGGGACAGCTTGCCCCCAAACTCCTCCAGCCATGGGAGTTGCCTTGATTCTCCAAATTTATGATCCTAAAGCATCTCAGAGGGCAGGATTTGTATGGAATTAACAGCCCTTAGCACTCTGCCTAAGATTCAGCACTGCCATAGGATTTGCAGCACACAGCTTGGGAACCAGAAAAGTGCTGAAACACAGATGCCATGGCTTATGTGTAAGGAGGGCTTCTCTGCACAGACTCCCCACAAGCCCATTTTTCTCCACAGCCTTTGGCCGTCCCCTCCCCACCTCCACTTAAAATTAGCTTTGCATCATATATCACCCCACTTTCTTTCTGAGTGCTTTCACCATGGGAGAAAGCTGGAAGTGGGAGGTCAAAGGAAAAAAAGAAAATGGAAAATATGGAAGAAGGTGAGAGGCTGAAGAGGGAGGGGAGGAGAGAAGAGGAAAGGCTTGAAAGGGCTGATGAGGGACAGGGGTAGGCTGGCCCCCAGGCTGTCTCACACGCCTGGCTCTATCCATCTAAATAAAGGGACCATCCTGACTTGTGTCCCAGCTGGTAGAGGTTTTGTTGCCTTTTGGGTTTTAGTGTCATCCCCTCCCCTCCCCACTATTATCCAGGCTGCATCAAAGTGCCCCCTGTCTCCATCTCCTCTGGCCTTTCCACCCCCTCCCTGGAGGCATAATGTCCCCTTTTGTGGCCACCACCCAGATGACCTTTTCTACCTTCTTATCCCTTATTTATCCCTGTGCCCCTGAGTAAATAAACCCTGAGGTGAGGGGATGGTGGAAGCTGGGAAGGAGAGTGCTGGCCCTGGGGCAGGTGCTTCCTTTTGCAGTCCCACTAGCCCCAGCGAGGCAGGGGTGACACCAGGGGAATGAGCACAAGAAAGTTATTAGGGTTTGGCACGTGTGCCAGGGAGGATCAGCCTGCCCAGCATCCCATGGTGAGGTGGAGATGCAGAGAGCTTTTGCAGATTTTGCCCCAAAAGAGAGTGCATCCCGTTTTCCACCTCATATAGGTGTTCATGGCAGCTGGCCCTGTAGGAGGGGGCAGAGCCAGGCTTGGATTGGGGTAGCCAAGGGCACTTGTACGTGGGTGCATGGGCCTTTGAGAAGCAAATGTCCATGTCCAGCCACAGCTTGCACTGAGGATGTTGGCTAAGGGAGAAGAACACCCTGGGTCACTGGTCTGGGTGCAGCAAAAGCCTACTCACAGCTCACCCTGTTATGCCTGGGGGCTGCTCACTTTTCTCCTGGCTTTTCTCTCCCCTGCACATTTCCCTTCGGTTGCTGCTGGTTTATCCATCTTTATTAGTCTCCCATCACTTTGGCAGAACTCAGTCACCTGCCAGGGCTGTGGCCCTGCAGTGGGGGCTTGACCTCTGCTGGGTGCAGGAGATGGTGGTGCTGTGGGGTCCCTTCAGTGAGCACCACAAGCAGTCCCACCACTCTTCTTGTTTTTCCTCATGTCACTGGAAAAACATGCCCCTGCCCTGCCAGCCCCTTGCTTCCCTGCAGGCAAAGGAGCAGTGAGGCAGCACAGGGCTCCTTGCTTTCCCACTTACCAGGCAGGGATGCATCTGCTCACAAGAAGCTGAATCCGCATTAGGGCTGGTGGCATGGCTTTGGACAGGGTGAGGAAGGTGGTCATGTTCACAAATGTTTCTCATGGGGTTATTATCCTCTTGAAAGCAAGCATCTGTCGCACTGGGCTCTCCTTGAGTATAACTTTTGAAGCCATTGAAGGTGTTTAGAAATGTTGTCCTGTGACTGGTGTAGCTGTGCTAGAGGAGCAAGAGGCTCATGGCTCTGATTCACTCACTGCTGCCAAGGCAGCATGCCTAGGGCTAAAGCTCGGTGTTAAATGGAGCCGGCCTTTTCCTCTAGGATGCTTAACAGGCATCAAGACCTCCAAGAGAAGGAAAACACCTGTGCCCTGAAGTTTTTACAGTGATATTTTCTTTTAGAAAACCATGAGCAGCTCTCTACTATGAGTCCCATATTTCCCAGCCCTCACAAACACACAGAGGCAAGATACAGCACCTTAGCTATGAAATCCCAGTAAAAGCCTTTATTCTTCACGTTTGATGCTTTCAGACCTTGACATTCAAGTGGACGTGCCTGTGCCGAGCTCTGCTCCAGCTGTGCACACTGAGTGCCCTGGAAAGGCAGGGAGAGGGTAGACACAAGAACACCCCCTGTCCCCCAGGGCAGAGTGGGCTCAGGTAGCTCTGCCTGGCTGAGAATCTGGCTCATGTTACTTCACCATCTTTATTTGTAAAGGGAGAGCTCAGATCCACACAGTGCCCCAGATTGCCTGAAATGGAGAATTCTCCACCCCAAAATCCTAGTCTCCATGTGTTTCAGATCCTATTTTGGCTGCCCAAGGTGATACAGTCAGATCCTAAATTAGCTTCTTATAATCTAAATTGAATTTAGACCCAGAAAATCCCCAGCTTTCAGATGTTTCTGGTTACACAATAACCCTGGCTCTTCTTCTCAGAGGAGTGAAATGGCAGGATTTTGAAATTCCTTGTTGGTTCATGTTTGCATATAAATGCTGATTTTATCTTTTCTGTACACAAGGTAAACACAAAGCTGTTTAACAATAATGTTGCCGTTGAAACATGCACCCAGGATGGCAAAACAACCCTGACTTAGAGATGTTTCCAGACCCAAAGACCATGCCTCCCTTCACAGAAGGAAGCTGCCCGCTCCGAGATGCCCAGCCCACCCTCACCCCAGTTCATGCAGATCAACAGGCAGGTTTCATTAGGCAGTAGTAAAATCCAGAAGTAAAAATCGGGTGGTGATGAGAAAAGATGTCAATTCCCTCAGGCTGCCTAAGCCAGTGAACAAGCTTAAGTGCAGGTTCTCGATGGAGCTGAATTTTTCTGTAGACCCCCAGGAGCTATGGATCGTGCTGTAAGTGTCCAGACCCGCTGCAACTGAGCAATGATGGCACTTACTTTAACTGGGACTTGCATCTCCTACAATGCTGGCCTACACAGGGAATGTAATTCAGATTAAAATAGACTTTTAAAGTAATGTAGCTATCCATGATTAACTCTCTGGGGGAAACTCTTATGCTAAGAGATGCTCTTTGTGAAAGAACTAAATGCAGTCATGGCCAGGAGCAGAGAAAGAAAGACATGATGTTGGGAGGAGATAGCTATCATAGAGTAAGTTATTTCAGCATAATTCCTGTTTTACAGAGCCCTGCTGGAGAATCAGAGGTGGCTATACTTAAGACAACAACCCTGTCCACAAAGCCCGACAGCCTTAGTTACGGAAAGAATAATGTAAAATCAAACAAAAGCATGTTTTCATATGATTTAGCTATGAAATCCCAGTAAAAGCCTTTGTCAGTAGATGCTGAAGAAACTCCATTTGAAAGTCAACAGCCTCTGGTGAAAGAGGCACTCTTGGGTGTAGTGGGAGAGGTAAAAAATCCAGCTCAAATATCTCCTTTCAGCCATCTAGGAGTGTGGTGTCTACCTTAAGTTAGTCACTTGACTAGTCATCTACTTTAGCAGCCCACGAAGACAGAGGCATTTTCTGAGAGCAATTCATTCTGCTTGCTGTAGGATGACTACTTGACATGGGATCAACTGCCCCTGGGTGATGCCTGACTCTTCCAACATCCATGGGTCTGTGGTGAGTAGATGCGTCAGTCGCAGCCAGCTTTAGGTGGTCACGGGTAGAGGAGTTGCCTCTTGCCCTATATACCTGAGTGTTCATGAAGGCTGAAGCGCTTCCCCCCATCCAAGAAGTCAGCTCTGAAATAATACCTATTCACCCCAAATTTCACTGAAATCCAGGTTGCTGTAGCTTCTAGTGGCCTTTGCATTGTGTCTGTACTATCTGAGGCACTATCAGAAAAGGACCCCACTTCATCGCTGGTGGTCACCATGCCTGTTCCACAACATGGGTCAGACTGAAAAAGCTCACAGCCTTGTACACTGGACATCAGCCCTTCATCTTTAAATGACACTAAATGCATCCAGCAAAAGCTGGGTGATATGTTTTTCATGTCCTAGCAGTCATACAAGTTTCAAATGCTATTGCTTTTGACATTGCAAGAGCAAAATTTAAAATGTCACACAGCTGTTCAATGAGAAACAATTAAAAAGTGAACTTACAGGATATTCCTATTAGAAACCACACTTTCCTTCTCATTGCTTTGGAAAAGAGGCTTAGGAGAAGGACTGGTGTGTTCCCATATTCTTGAGGCACTAACTCCTGTGTCCAAAACAAGGGACACAAGAAGGTGGGATGAAAAAGACAATTGAGAAATGTCACATCATTTCATAACATGAGTTGTTCCACGGCCAATGTCAGAAGAAATTGAAGTGGGACAAGCACATCATCCCAAGCCTCCTGGCACAGCTGCCTGAGCCAGGCTCATACCTCTGCAGTGGAAAGCATGGCAGGTTTCTGTAATGCAGCAGGTTCCATTGCAGTGTGCCAAGCCCTGATGCAAGTCCCAACTATCATTTGCAGCCAGGTAGGCAACACATGCAAATCTCATTATTCAGGCAGAGCCTCAGCCTGTTTAGAAATGTGAGCAACAGCTAGGATTAGAATGAAAGAAAAGTATATTAAATGGTCAGGAATGATAGAAAATGCACATGCTAGCATCTTGTCTCTAAATGGGATCACCCACACAAGCTCCTCATCTGACCTCACTTGTGTGGCTTTTATTGCCTTCATTGTTTCTATAAAAAACTCAGAGGGATTTCAGTCCATAAAGAAGATGGAAACTTTATTAACTGCCTTATAGCTGCAAGACAAGCCCACCCCTACCTTGCCCTAAGCCCTCCTCCTTTGCCAGAACCCTCAGTCCTTATCCCCCACTGAAAGCCACTGGCAATTTTAAAAGGCTGGAGAGATCTTCCCTCTGCCTCCGCTCCTGCCCTTTGTATTGCAGGACGGCATGTATATACTGCACAGTGAGTGAAGGGACAGATACTTCTTTAAAGCAACTTTTCCTTTAAAGAATATTTTCTGTAGGTGACCAGATGTGCCCGTTCTGTCTCCCTACCCTCGTTTATCTGGTCAGCTACCCCCTTAGCGCCCCCCTCTCCCCCCTCCATGTTTCTGCCTTACCTCCAGCCACTCTGGCCAGTGATTAATGGTGCCCATCAATCAGGCACTGCCGCGATGAATGCGGCAGGCAGTCTGCGATTAACCTTGGAGAACCTTGTCCCCCGCTCTCCCGGCCATCCCCCTCCAGAGCCCCCCACTGAGATTATCGGGTGAAATGAGGCGGGATGCATATGTACTGGGGGTGGGCCCTTGAAAACTGGTCCCCCAGTCCTTTCATATTGAAATGGAGAGGTCTCAATCGCTCCTTTGAACTTTGTTTGAAGGGGTAAAAAGAAACCCAAACCCCAGTGTTTTCCTTCAGTAATGCAGAAGGGATTCAGGACTGGGACAGTCAGGGTTAGTGACAATAGTGGTGCCAAAAGCAGTTGGCTCGCCTGCCTTGTGCAAGAAGAGAAAGTGTAAAACCATGGGGCAGTTGCCACAGGGGATAGAGTTTCACTTGACCTCCCCGTTTTCTCTCTTGTCTAGGTAGCAAACCCTGGTTTTGCTAGTGCTGTACCAGCATGGGACAGAATACAGTCCTTGCATTCAAGAAGTGATGGCAATGATTTCTTAGTTTATTAGAATGTCATTTGGTGGCTTCAACCTGGATTCTTCATCCCTAACACTGGAGGAGGGTGGAAAAGGGAAGATGCTCCCATTTCCACCCGAGCCGAGTGCTTATATTTGGGCTTGCTTGGCTGAACCAGGCTGACATCCTTGCAAACACCAGTGTGGCCTGCCCCGATGCAGCGGGGTGCACCTCGCACTGCTGCAGTCTGGCACATTGCAGCAGGCTGGTGAGGAAAAGCCAGCGAGACCATTTGAACTACACCTGCATTTAACACATGGCGTTTCACTGCCATGCTCTGTGTTGACTAAGGGTGTTTTTGATTTGAAAGTGTTCAAGGCCAAAGTTTACACCTCTGGTTGAGAGGGTTTGCTTGCCTGCCTGTGTGGTGGTGGCTCATTGCTGGGGTTGGTATTTCTTAGACAGGCAAGACTATCAGTTCAAGGCCAGCATCTGATGGGTCACACACAGGCTGCGGCAGCAGGGTAGGATGTGCAACAGCCAACACCTTAAGTAGAGGCTGAGTAGAAACCAACCCAGGGCTTGTAATACCAGAAGGGAAACTCTGGTGAGGGAGATCACACACTGACAGTTGGGATACATTTCTGCTTTCCCTCCTCCTGAGTGCTCCCTCATTTGCTTATAATCACCAAGAGGCTTTGTTGGTAAGAAATAAAGGTGCTCGTGCTCCCGTTAGAGGTCCATGGGGCCCTTTTTAATTTTGTCCCTTGTAGATAAGGATGCAAATTAACAAACCAACTTCAATTAATAGCCAAATCCCTTTCAAGAAATCACCTCATACTCAAGCATTTCTGAAAGGGGGTTTTACCTAGTATTTGTCTCTTATTTGAATGGACATTATGAATGTTTTGAACTCTGTTGTTCATATATACATATACACACACATATACTTATACAAGCAGTCCTGTGTGCATGCAAATGTTTGTGTGTCCAGACAGTTTTTTCAAGCTCAGGAGGAGGAAAGCTTGCTTTGCTCATGGATTTGGGGGGAACTACTTGGGTTACCATCAGTTCAGGGGCTGGCCTCCAGCATTAGCCCGTTTCATCTTCTTTTTCAGCCATCCCACCCCTCCTCACCCCAGACTGTGGATGCTTGAAGGGCGCCACAGAGTTGCCCCTTGCAGGTGAGCTCTGCCAGGACATAGATTGACTGGCCCCCCAACAAGGATCCTGCCAGAAAGGCTGGAAAAGCAAGGCTGAGCTTTGCCACAGCACCCGGGGAGGTGGGGTGAGGCAGGGAGGGCACATGACTATTAAGATCTCCCTTCAAATGTTATTAAATAATGTTTTGCTGCTACAGCACGACAGGTGTGGAGGCACAGGCAGGTAAACACAGCCCAGAGCAGGGCAGCCCGCCAAGTCTGTTTCCTTACATAAATCTCTCCACTTCAAGGTATGCAATTAATCCCGGCTCCAGCCTCCGTTCACCACAGACCTTCTTTGTACACATGATGTATTAATCACCAGAAAGGACTTTTGCACCTCTGCTATCATTCCTGCTTTGGAGGTTGTTGCAAACAACTTTGAGAACCCACAGAGACTGAAGGACACAGTGGCAGAGGTGAGTTGGTGATGGCGTCTCACATCACACAGCCAGAGGACAAGTGTGGGTACACACATGTGCGGGTGTGTGTACCCTTGCCATACTATGGTGTGCTGCAGCTCATCTGATGCTGATTTTGCCAGCAGATCTCCTGTTCCACTTTGCCCAGAGACTATGGACGTTAATCAGTAACAGCTCCCCACCTTGAGTTTTACAGAGGCGATTACAAGAAGTGCTCATTAAAAAGCCAGGACAGCAGATCCCCATCAGGAAGCCTAATCCTGCAAGAGCCTGCATGCATGTCTTCATCCCTGGTGTGCACAGGCAGGTGAGGGAGCCGCAGCCCTATCTCCTGCATCTCAACGGAGGGAGAGGACATGGCTGGCAGACCAGTGGAGCCAGCCCACACCACGCCGGTCCACAGCACCCTCATTCTGGCCCTGTTTTGGCAAGCCCAAACCCTCTGTGCTGCCTGCCAAGGTTGAGCTCTGCTGGGAAATGAGTCTGCAGTCACCAGTGTCCAGTTTGGCTCAAGAGTCCAATGTGGCCAGGCAGCTCAGAAGTCAAGAGCCCTCTATTTTCTCTTATACTCCCCATTTTGCACTCCATGGTGCAGACTGTGTATGTTTTACATCCCTTTCAGAACCAGCAGCGACAAGCCCCGTGAAGTTACACACTTACCTGGACCCTAGCTCTGATAGCCTCTCTGGTCCTTACTTATCTGAAAGCCCTGAAGCAGAGCATTGGGATAGTGGCAGATTGAGGCAAGCAGGAGAGACCTGAGTGCCAGCCTTGCTCGTCTGTTTGTTCTGCCATCCTTTCAGATGCAGTTGCTGCCCAGGCTCCCAGTACTGCCATCCCTCCACTTTTCTCTCCTTTACCTCCTTCCCAATAGCCTTAGAAAGGAGCCCCAGACCTTGAATTTACCTGGCTTGCTGTTGGCAGATACAGCCCTATAAATCTCAACTGAGACAGCAATGGCTGCAGCCTGGATTGGGTTCAGTGGGGAGGGATTTGGGGGAAGGCAGAGAGTGTGGGGAGCAGATGGCCAGTGCGGTTCTGCACGTGCCTGGAATGCTCCTATCTCCAAGGCCTCGTAAAGATTACAGATGCGCTTCTTCAAAGCATGGGGCAGGAGAACCCCCACCCTGCTCCCACAGGGGCCATGTGAGCCTGTGGGGATGCCTTTCCACCTCATCTGCTTATGAGGGGTCAAGGGCTGAGCCTTCAGCCCCTATGATAAGTGGGGTGGGAGGGAGCTGTGAGCAAGGCTGGAACTTGCTGCCAACTTCCAGCTGCTTCAGCTTGGCGTTCGGTGTGGCCAGCACCACGTCCCTGGCTGGGAATACATGTGTGTGGGGTGGCTGAGTGGCGGAGCTCCTGCTCTGGAGCCTTTACCCAAGTGCTGCTCAGCACCCTTCAAAAACCCGGCTGTCATCTCAGGGTGAGGGGTGGGTACTTGGCACCTAATGCTTGTGGCTCCCTGGCCGTACCTGAAGTGATTTTTTTGATTTTGGCTGCCTGTGCCTGGTTTATACTGAGAAGGTTCTGTAGCCTGCAGGTAACTAACTCCCTGCTCCTGAACTTGTAGTGCTGTGCTCCTTCAGGGAACCACTTGCAGCATAAAAATAAGTGTCCCTTGCTCCAGAGGGCTGCCAGCTCCCTACTTCAAGCCATGTATTATTTTATAAGCCTGACCACCCAAAATCTTTCCATTTCTTGTTTTCCTTTGGCTTTATTGCTTGCCCCTCGATGTACTCAGACTCTATTCCCAGCAAGGTAAAAATAGCTACTGGGCTTCTCTGGCTGCTATTTCCTTGGCTGTAGCCTTACTCTCAGGTGAGAGGCAGTCTGTAAGATGCTGGTTCAGAGTCATTTGGAAGGAGTTTGAGCAAAAAAGACTTTCCCATTTGTACAGTGAAGACTTGCCTGGCCCAGCCACAGGGTAAGGTACAGTGTGAAGGCAGAGTGCCAACAAAGTAGCCACTCACCCCAAGATAAAGCTGCTGAAGACCAATGTTAATTAAACAAAGAGAACATTTTTGTTTCAGCATGCTTATTAATTATTATTATGACTATTCAGACTTTATATTGCAGTAATGCCTAGAGGTCTGAATTAGCAGCCTGGAGTCACTGTACTGTCCAGGGAGCAAGCATCCAGGCAGGCAAAGTCCAGGCCCTGAAAAGCTTATCCACGAGAACACCACGAGCTCAAGCTAGCTTTTCAGCCTACATCCCAGCAAAACTGTCCTTTGCTCCTTGGGATGCACCTGAATTGCCCTGTTTTTAGCAGCGGGGATCAGAGGCGTGTCCATGGATGGACCATGCCACCTCTGCCATATGGCCACCAGTGCAGACTCAGGGTGGGGGGAGACCTGCAGAGCTCACATAGCAGCGGGGAACCAGGTCCAGAAAGGACACTGGGCTACCACATCACTTATTTTTACTGGAGTCACTAGCAAAGGTCTCCTCAGTGCAATGTTTTCTCCTTTCAGGCTATTTTTCACTGTTCTGTGATGCAGGGGCCACAGAGAGGAAGAAGCGAGGGGTGGGGAGAAAGAAAAAAAAGAAAAGCCTAAGGGGCATGACTTTCTAGGTTTTGAAATCTTACAAAGTTTGGGAACCAGTTCTCTCCTACCAATGGATCCTTTTGTCTTTCCAAACAGAGCCAAGACCAGATCAGAAAGTGAAAATGGATGTGAGGGCAACACAGCAGTGTGGGCATGGTTGTCTGCAGTTCCCCATCACTGCTGGCTCCTATGCAGGCCACAGTGAGAGAGAGTACCTTGCAGGTGAGAAAGCAGTGATGTGGCTCCCTTGCAGGGCAGGAGGCAGTGAGTGAAGTCCCACAGCCTTTGGCTTGTAGCCCTGGGCAATGATGGCTCCTGAAGCCTCTGGGGGCTGAATAACAATCCCAGAGCTGAGGAGATGGCAGAGGCCAAAACTCCTGCTGCTCTCTAATTTCCTGTGCATCAAAAATTAAAAAAGGGTTGTTTCCTCCAGCCACCACCCATAACTGCTGCAAAGGGAGGCAAGCCCATGTCTGGTACCATTGAGCAGTGATGGAGAATTGTAATGCTCCTGCATTTCTGACAACCTCTTTCCACGTCTCCCAGCTTCCCAATTGGCTGGCACTATTTAAAAAGCAAGCAACAGCTTTTGGGGGGTGTTCAGGACAGCGGAGGGACACAGAGAGCGCTGACCACAGCACTGTGGCTGTGCAAGCACCTGCAAGTCCTGCTGCCTTTGCCCTCCCTGAAGGGCTGCTTAGATGCTCGCCACCTTCTCCCTCTCTCCCAGGGAAGGCCCTCCTGTCGAAGTACCACTCTGTTCCACAGGGTCCCTCCACCCCCTTCAGCTGAGTCTTTAAATCAGAGCTAGGAGGAAAATGTTATCAACTTGTACCTTGAGCTGGCAAGCCTTAGGCAGCTGTCTAGTGAGGCTATCTTGAAAAAAAAAAGCCTAAAAATGGGAATTTTCAGCTTTTGGTTCTTTTTTTTTTCTTTTAAGTCTAGGAAGGAGACTACAGCTGTCCCTGTGCCCTGGCTTTTGGATGCAACTGGGGCACTGCTGAGAAAAGAATGGATGCTATGTGTAGTAGCTGGGATATGTGGAGGACGAGGCCGGGGAGGAGCACCCAGGTTCCCTGGGCACAGGGCTGCTGAGCAGCTCTGTGCTCATTCACTGCACATGTCTGCATCCCCAGGTGCCCCGGGGGAGACAGAGCTGATCCCAGCAAGAGAGGCACCCACTGAGTCCTAGAGCAAGGGACCTCAGGAGCAAGCAGAATAAGAGTATGCCTGCCTTCTCTCTTTCATTTGACTCTCTTTGTCATGCTAATGAAGAATTATTTTTTCCTGTTGAAGTCTCCTCCCTCCAGCCCCAAATAAGCTGCCTCTCACCTTGTCCCCCCTTTCCCATCACCTGAGCTTTTCAAGCATGGCTTCTTGAACCATGGCTGGCTCCACACCACCAGCCAGGAGCTGGAAGATCACTTCTGCTGCCTGCTTTGTGCTGCTATCAGGTTCAACCTGTTCAATTAGTGGTGCCCCAGGCACTGTGGGTTCCAGCTTTCTCTTTCTGCTTCATTTAATTTGAACACACACACCTCTCCCTCCCTCCTCCTCCCTGCTCGCTTCATGGCCCCAGGCTCTGCACTGTGAAAGGCACAAGGCAGGGCATCACTTACACACCTGGAATATGTTGCAACAAGCCCAACAGCCTTTTACAAGGAAGTTTTGGGCCCAGACAATGAGTTAGAAAGTCCTTTGCAAAGCCGCCTTTCTTGGGTAACAAAATGCACAACTAAAACCCATCCACCGATTTCCACTGTTCCTTGGGGGATTGGTTTTCTGACCTGCTTTCTTCTTTTTTGGGGGGGTTTAACATTGCCCTATGCACACGTGGAGAGCCAACCAGCTGTGCATGTACACAAGCAACATGCATGCTGAGGAAAGGATTAGCTGAAAATGCTCACTGGCTTTTATTCTGGTTTCAAAAGGAAGCCACTATTGGAACACTTCAGTTGCTTGCCTGGTTTTGGACAGCCTTGCAATGAGCACCTCTCTTGCCCCATCCTGACACTGGCATGGAGATGCCTGAAGAAGATGCAGGATGGCTGCTTGAAAGTATAGATCTGACTTGCCCTGCTGGGATTGACCCCAGGATTAAAGCCTGTGGGGTGCAGCCTGGAACAGCCCTACGCTCCTGCTGAAGGTGAAGGGAGCTCCCTGAAAAACCTCACAGCATCAACAGCTTCTTCCTCCAGAAAACATCTTCCTCTGTGACCCATGCAAATGTGTAAAAAGACAGATGCACACACCACATATATGTAATGTATGTTCCCTGGCATTGCTGGGCAGGGAAGCAGACTCCAGGTTGTGAGCATGGTCCCTGTCACTGTTGAACTATCACACAGGGCTGTGGAGGAGGCTGAGTCTCATTGTTTTCTGCTGTGCGTATGCATGGACAACACTATCAGGGCAGTTAGAGCTGTTCCTCTCCCCTGCTTGTGACCAGCTGAGGATGTGGGAGCTGTGACACGGCAGCTGTTGGTCTCTCTTCCAGGTATTAGAACTGCTCTCTCAAGGAGGACCAACATATTGGCCCAAAATTGAACCTATCTGCTCAGGAGGAAATATTTCTGCATTGCAACTGGCCTGTCAAAACCCAGCTCTCTGTGAAAAGAAGGTGAGGACTGCAGGAGTAAGGCTACATGAGTGATGGGCAGGCAGCAGTGGCTCCAGCAAGGGGAGGGATGCTGTGCCTGTGCACAGTGTGTTGGAGTGATGTTCTTCTTGCTGCGGGAAATGTGGTGGTGGCAGGGACAAGTCCTGTGTGCTTTGTGTGAGCAACACGACCTGACAAGCAGCACACTGCTGCTGGGGACTTCTCTCTGCCCTGGGGAAGTTCGCAGAGGCACCAGGCTCTCTGAAGGGGGTGACTAGGAGCATCAGAGCTGTGCAGCAATCCCCCAAAAAGGCACATCCTGCAGTGCCCTGCGATGGGTAAGAAATCAAACTTAGAGCTAAAAATGAAGAAAATAATCTGATCCATTAAATTGCACATTCGGGTGCCGTTGGTATTGGCAGAGGGGAACTGGAGCTCCAGGAACCTGATGGTGGCTTGAGAGCTCTTTCCCTGCCTGTAAGCCCAGCTGAGTACCTCAGCCAGGCAGAGGAGCCCCTTGCAGTTTCCTGGGCAGCTCTTTGCTGGCTGCCTTGGCTGCTTGGCAGCTGCTCAGGGGCTTGTGGGCATTTGCCCTCACTGCCTGGCTGCTTGGAATATTTCTGCCATGATAAACCTGCTAGAGATGTTGATCCCAGTTCAGTAGGATGAACGGGACAAGGAGCTATGAAAATCAACAGTCAGACCTATTTTTGTCAGCAGAAATGCTGACTGCTGGGTGAAGACCAGCAGCAGAGAAAACGAAGTGATAACGAAGTGACAGAAAGTCATTTGGCCTGTCATTTTGAGATGAAGATTTAAACATCTCTCTTGCTAAAGAACCAGCTAGAAATATTACACCAGTCTGTGTTAAATCTCTTCTCTGCTGCCACTACACCCAGCTGTCCCACTCACGTGTTGGCTATACACTGCAAAGCATAAAAGCTTGCATGTCTCATTTTGTGCTGGGCAGTTTCTCCATGTAGTTCCTTAATGCCTTGGGAGTTTATTCTGCAATACACCATTTTTTCCTACCAAACAACTTAAATGTTTGTTTGCTTATTTTACAGGCAGAAGAAATATTTGGCCGAGCTATACTGCTACAACAGTTTATCCAGAGTATTCTTCATTGTTTATCAAAACTCAGCAACTGGGTAGAATAAGAGTTCAATCCAACAGCCGCTGCTTTGGAGCCCAGAGGAGATGTTGAGTGGATGTATGTGCCATTCAAGGTCACCTTCTTCCTCTGAGTGAATGTTAGGGATGCTCACTCGGCATTTAGTGATGGACTCCTTCAGATGAGGAGCTGCCAGAAGCCCCCCCTCTGCACTGTAGGGTGAAGCATGGGCTGCTGCTGAGCAGAGCCATTCCAAGCATGTGGGGCAAAATATTGGTTGGGATGAAGTCAGAGGGAATTTTTATGACAGATTTCAGTGTTGCCAACTCCTTTGCTTTTAAAAAAAAAATAAATAAAAGATGAGTGCACTGTTGCCTTTTGTCTCAATCTTTTGCAACCTTCAAAAGCTGCCTCAAACCTGTTTCAGCCGCTTTCTGTTTTGAAATGGTGAGCAGACAATCATAAAGCTCTCTTTAGTCTGTCTCTGTAGTCGCACCTGGGTGACTCACTCCAAAATGCCACGGGCCCGTGACTGTGGCTCCATGGTCCCTGAGCGGGATTTAGAGTGAAGATCAGCCAGGGTGGATGGGAGTGTGGGGTGCTCCTGAAGCCTCAGCTCCATCTGCCTGGTGCCTGGTGGGAGCGATGAGTAGAAGTGTGCACCCAAATGAGCAGATCTGAAAGGCAACAAAGGCATTTAATGCAAGAAAGTGGATGCTTCTTGTTTCGTAAATCCCTGATTTTGCTATACATATCCCTCAGGAAGGTGATATAGCCAGCTATCTAATTTTTCATGCATTTTACCATTAAAAAGGCATGCTTTCAAGAGGGTTGCAAGAAAAGAGGGCATGCTTATTCCATTGACCCCGTGCTGTCTCTTTATAAACACTGCTGAAGGATTTCTATGGCTGAGATGGTAACAAAGGCTCTGCAGAGCCACAGCTGGGATTTTTCATGCTCCAAGGAGACGATCGCCTCACATCCCACCGAGGGCTTTGGCTGGAGCTGCCCCAGTTATTCCTACCTCCTTCTCCTCTCTTTCACCCGAGACAACCTGCACTGGTGCTCCCCGAGCTGGAAGAGGAGAGGGAGAGGACGAGGACGGTGGCGCGGGGGAACTGGAGGAATTAAGAGAGGAGGAAGGACAGGAGGTGTGAGGAGGGGGCAGGCAGCCTGAACGCACTGCGAGGGAGAGGAGAAGGGTGGATGGGGTCCGGCGGGGAGGAGGGGGTCCGCGGCGAGGCCGGGGGAGGTGCCCCTTTCCCTTGAAAGCGGCTTTTCAGATGGAAATGGCGGGGTCAGCAGCAGCCCTTGGACAATGGCCCCCTTCGCTCCGCTCCCCGCAGGCACAAAGAACCGGGAAGACGGTGGCGGGGGAGCCCCGCTCCGCTCCCCCCGGCCCGGGGCAGGGTGAGGGACGGCCCTGCCGGGGCTTCCGCCGCTACGCTCGCCCAGGGCCCGCGGGGCACGAAAGCTGGCTGGAAGAATGCTAACAAGGCGGGGGGAGGGAGGGGGGGGGGAAAGGAGAGAGAGAAAAGCTGAAAGATTTCAACACAAATAATCTTCAAGGAGTGTTCTGTAAACAGAGCGGAGGGCAGTGCGCCAGGAGCACCTGCCTCTCCGCATTGACATTAATTGTTTGGGGAAGGGGAAAAAAAAAAAAAGCTCTCGTCTTGCCGCGTGTGCGGCCGTGTGCCCGTGCGGCTGGAGGGGCGAGTGGGCGCGGTGCTCTGTGGTGGTGGGAGCTGCGCAGAGCTGTGACACCGGGTGCAGGGCATGCGAGTGAGGCTGCGGGTGCTTTGGTAAAGCCAGCTCTGGCACCCAAACCTGTCGGCTGCCTGCTCTGCATCTGCTCTGCCTTCCTCTATCGCTTCATTCCCGGGTGATGCCTGAGGATCCGAATGCTTTCTAAAGCTCTTGGTGGTTTAAACCTCTTGGTATCTTGTATCACCCTTGGTTCTTTCTATTGTTTGCTCTCTGTGTACCCTGTATAATCCCTCATCGGGCGCTGCCAGGCTCCTGACCTCACTGCTCTCCTGCATCACTGATTTCTTCAGGCACAAGTTTTGTCCTGTTCTGGGAGTGGGTATAAAGGAGTTGGAAGGTTCCTGCACCCACACAAGCAGTGGAGAAGGATTAGACCGTGCATGAACAAGTCCCTAATCATACCGTTTGGCAATCTCCCGGTAAGGCACCTCACCCTTCCCAGACAGGAGTTTATCTCTGGGTCTCAAGTGTGTGGCACCTCCACCAAGGAGCACCAGTGCTTGCAGGGGCTCAGGGAAGGATGATGCTGTGGCAATTCTTGTGCCATTGCCCTCCGCCCATTTCCAGCCTGCAATCTGTGCCAGCCTTGGCTGAAGAGCTCTCTGCCTCTCACAAGCACCGCTCCTAAAGCATTAACACACCAGTACACGTATTTTAGGTTGAGATCCTAAGTGCACCCGTTATGCACAGCATCTCCAAACAACAATAACGTGAGAGGTGCTTCTTCCCTTATAGCCACGAAGGACATCAAGGCACACAGGGTTATGTGACAGTGGTGGGGATGTGGGTGGGCTGGACATGATGCAAATGCAGATGGGACACAAGGCTGAATTCTTGTCTGGTGCTTGGAGTGCAGCTAAGGCTGCCTCCGGGGCACCTCCTGTCTCCTTGCTTAAACAAATAACGCTTGCCTGAGGCACACAGCAGGCCCAAGCAAAGCAATCAAGAAATCATCCGCGGCTGCTGATGGATTTGTTATCTGGTATACTGGTTTCATCTGAACACCGTGAGGCTGATTACAACTTGCTAAAGAGCTCTCCTGGCTGTTACATTCAAAGATCTTCCTACACATGCTGCTAATACCAGCAAAGGGCTAATGTTTGTTTGCTGCTCTACCTAGGAGCTAGATGGCATGATCAAATTTTGCAGGCATTGATCAATTGCCATGAAGCAGCACATCAAAACTCATCCATTTGCTCATCTTATGCATGCAGAAGAGTCTGGATAGCCAGTGTCATTGGAGGTGGCTAACTGTCCAAAAAGTCTGGTTTGGCAACATAAGCTAGAAAATGACCAGTCAAGGCCCTGTAATGGGGAGCAGTTCTTATAGTGCTTCCTCAGGGGAGAGAAATCTGTATCAAAATTGTATTTGTAGTAGCATCAACCACCTTAAACAAGGGTTTCTTGGGTGCAGCAGAGCACAGAGAACAATGCAGTGTTCTGTTACTCCGTGGTTTCAGCATTGATCAGGTCTAAAGCTTGAGAAGAGCTGCTAGAGGAGAGCAATGCTGAAGTCAAATGTCTCCTATTCTTTGCTTCATAAGTACATTTTGTTGTTTGATGCCCAAGCTTTCATTTTTCTATCTCCAACTGTGTCCTCCTGATAGCCAACTATTCTTACTTGGTACACTCTTAAATCTCACTGTTTTGGCCTCAGACTGACTTAACTTTTTTCTGTCCTGCCTAATGTCCTCTGTACATCTTAAAAGTGCTTCTGCCTGCCCCATCACTCCTTTTTTGGGGATGGTGATCCTACCCCACATCCTGGCAATAGATGGTTCCCAGTGAATTGCATATCTCCAAGCAGTCAGAGACCATGTTCAGCATCCCCAGCTGACATTGGGTACCCACACAGAGCTGCAAGCCCCTGCAAAGGATGGGGAAACCTGCAGATTTGGGGGGAGGAAAAAGAAAAGAGGCTGTGGCTAATGCCTCTTTCCCCCATCCTGCCCTCTCCCAGTTTAACCATTAACAGGCTGGCTGGCCCTGTCGAGACAATAGTCTGTTTGTTTAGCGTGGAGGGAGCTCATATCGGGGGCCTGGCAGATTTATCAAAGCAGAGTGATTAGCTCTATTAGAGAAGGGATTTGTGTAAACAAAAAGACAGGTGCAAAGAGACGATTCCAGCTGGCAAAGGCTTCACAGAGCATGAAGCATTTCAGTGGCAATAAAACTTCTTCCAGGAAACGAGAATCAGATCAGAGAGAGCATGTGTGTTTTTAACTTATTTGACTGGCCCTCACAACCACTGACCCTTCCGACCACTCATCCTCCCTGGGCTCATCAAGGGAGATGTAGCCTTTGGTGTGCCCATGTCTCTCACTTCTCCCCTGTGTTTGCAGGTGTCCTCTCTGTCCCGGGTGGGAGGAGGATGGGTTGCAATGTTGCCATGTGGTAGTGTAAGCTGTCCCTCAGGGATGTGCCCCTTGTCACTCCTGAGCCATATAATGGACTCTACTTTGTAGTGGGAAGGCTAAATAAACCCTGTTCTGCCATCCCAGCAGTCTTCCTTCCTTCAGCCTTGTCCTGCTGAAATGATGCTGGACCATCACGGTCCCACCAATCATCAGCAAAGATGTTTGCCATTTGCTTCACCTGTGCAATGTGGCTTGGTGCAAGCCTGGTGCCAGCCTCTGCAAGGAGGGATAAAGGCTGAACCCCCCAAATGCCCAGACCTTGACCTATCTTAAGAACCTTCTTTGGAAACAGAAGGGGAAAACCCTATTGAGAGCGCACATACCATAATTACTTATTCGGAACACCTGTCCACTGCATTTACAAATTTATCCTCATAGCTGCTTTGTGAAATTATTATTCAGTTTACCAGAATAAGTGTGCTTTTCACCCACCCCACTGCAAAAGTGAATAAAGCTTCTTCTCAGGAAACACTTGAAAGCAGAGCACACAGATGTCTCAGGCCAGCTCTTTGGAGCAATGCTGAGCAGGAGTTGAAGTTTTGATTGTGAAAGGTTGTGTGAGCAAATCAAACAGGAGGAAACTCACCAGGGGCTGAGTTTTTACTTCTCTAATTTGAGACCTGCACAAATTTGACCCAGGAATGATTCAGAGAAGAGAAATTTGTCACTCCCAGCTGCAATTCATTGTCAGAGCAGAGGATTGGAAACAATAATCTGTCATTTTCTTCTTCTGCAATAATCCTTCCTGCAGTAGCAGATATGTTTTCTGCTTCCTATGCTACCTGTGCCCTTACAGGATCTCTTCAAAGGAGCTATACTGATTCTATAACATTTACTGAGTGTAACATGGATGAAACTGTTTTTTCAGACATTTTATATTGGCTAAGCATATATTAGCAATGCTGACTGAAGGCTGGATTTTGTAGCTGATTCAGGCCCGTATGGCAGCTAAGCACCTACTGAGCTTTTTAGAAGCACTCTAGATTATAGTCTGCCATTTTAGATACTGACTTGTTTCTGTCTTTAGGGACCTGTCAATACTTCAGGTCTTAAATCTCTTTTGAATGCTCTGAAGTCTTCTAAAGCTTTTGTGTCTGTGTGTGCATATATATAAAGTTTCCTATATGACTCAGTTTTATAATTTTGAGAATTCACTTAAAACAATCTCCCTCCAATTAACCCCAGACCCAAGCAATTTCCCAATAGACACGGGTCCTGTTGGGATAAGGGAGAGGCCGGTATGTCCTGATGCAGGCAGGTTGGAGGGTGGCAGTGCTGCCTATCTGGGTGTAGTGCCAGTCCTGCTCCTTCCTTGCACAGAGCTGGGGATTTTAGGAAAGGGCCCAGCAGCTTGGTTGGGCTGGTGCAAGTTGGTGGATGAAACATTGTCTATGGGGCAGTGAGGAGCTGTATATGCTCAAGCCCTTCTAATGGGATAGTTTCAGAAAGATTCCCATACTTGCTCTGATGCTGTGCTGTTTTTGGCTGGGACAGTTAATTTTTTTCACGGTAATCAGTATGGGCTATGTTTAGGATTTGGGCTGAACACAGTGTTAATGCAGAGATGTTTTAGTTACTGCTGCTTACACAGAGTCAAGGCCTTTCCTGCTTCTCATACCACCCCATCAGCAATTCATCTGGGGGTGCACAAGAAGTTGGGAGGGGACACAGCCAGGACAGCTGACAACTGACCAAAAGGATGTTCCATACCTTATGCATCATGCCATCATTTAAACTAGGGGAAAAGCTGCCTGGGGAATTGCTCAGGGGTTGGCTGGGCATCAGTTGGTGGGTGGGGAGCAATTGCTTTCATTTGCATCACTTGACTTTCTTGGGTTTGTTTCTCTCTCTTATTATTTTGCTTTTCATTACATTTTATTATTATTAAAATGATATTATCTTCATCATTATTACTGTTATATTTTGTTTTAATTATTAAACTATTCTTATCCTAACCCACAAGTTTACTCATTTTTACCCTTCCAATTCTCTTCCTCCCATCTCCCACTGGGTGGGGGAGTGAGCAAGTGGCTGTGTGGTGCTTAGATACCAGCTGGGGCTAAATCACAACAGGTGCCCAGTGAAAAATCCAGCCCTGTAGGTGGCTTCTGAGACCTCTTTTGTGCACAGGTCACTAGTGTACTGAAAGTCTGCAACCCAGGTGCCACTCTACATCACTGGTTTCTGTACAGCCTTTGGGACTTCAAGCCACCTTCCCCTGCCTTGGCTTTTTTTACATACCAACAGAGATGATAGGGTTGATCTCTGTTTGCAAAGTATGAAAGACTTCATGAACTATTGCTCTGCTCGCAGCTGGCCACGTGTGTAACCGCATTCTTCGACTGGTTGGAGGTAGTGTTTGTCACTGAAGATAGCTATAAAATAAAGCCCTGGGGCTACATTTTCGAAAACAGGTGCCTCAGAGGTGGGCAGAAAACATGCACATCCCCAAAGAGAGTTGTGCAGCAAGCACTGTCCCCGTGCACACACTATGCATGTTTCTTGAACAGTATATGTTTTAACAGCCCAAAGTCTGGTGCTGCTTATAGTTACCCTTTGAAGTCCAGTCTTTTACAGTTTTGCTGAAAATTACTTTTCTGAAAAATCCAATGGCTCTCTCACTGTGTCTGTGTCTCTGCTGCACTCACTGTATGGATAACATGTATGTTTGGGTTCCTGGATGAGGGTGATTATAATTTCTCCTGCTGCATTCCCTCCCACCCCCAGTTGTGACCTGCTAGCATTCTGCTCCATGGTGTTTCTCTTTGTATGGAACATGTGGGGCTAATAATGACACAGATGCTAAAAACAACTTTCTATGCCTAAACAGGTCCCAACATGTGATTTTCCTCTTATCAGGTGGTGCCTTTAGCACCTTCCTTCATGCTAATGCTGTTTCACCACAAAGGAGTGTACATGTCCTCTCCCCTTTTCCCTTCCCCTCTCTCTGGATTGTGAACATTTGCTGTTGTTGATCTCAGCTGAAAACAAAAGAGAGAGAAAAGAAGTGTGTGTGTGTGAAATGAGAGGTTCAGTGAGAGCAGAGCTGGTGTTATACCAAAGTAGGACCTAAGTAGAGCCCTGAGCAATACACCTGATTTCCCGTATTCATGCTTTCCACACAGCAAACAAGCCTCTGTCCTGCTTATAGCTAAAACCTCTCCGGTAGAAGTGTTCCTGTTTAAACCAGTATCCCATAATTTGCATTTAAGGGTCAGTTCCACTGCTCTTGGCATTTTGTAACTACTGAAAGGAGAAAGCTCAGAGGCTCTGCCCTTGCCTCAGTCTTCAAGGAACAGAGCATATATCACCCCATTAATGTGAAAGCATCAGTTCTCTCATGCATTCAAATGGCAAAATAGCTCCGTCAGCGTGACAGAAATATCTGAGGGATCTTCATTTATGTCTCTTTCCCAAGGGTCAAATAGTGGAGATAACTGAGAGTGGAAAGAAAACTGGGCTCATGAAAATTCATGCAATTATTTCTTGGCAAGTCATCACTACTGTTTTGCTTTTGGGCCAGGAGAGTGTAGAAATGCTGGTGGCTGGGCAGAGATCCTGTGAACCTGGCCTGCCTGCTGTCTTTGCACACCTCACCAGTGAGTCTGAGCACTGCACACAAGGGTGAAGAAATGGCATGACAGCAAACCTGTGATTTCCCCTGGTCTGCACGCCTTCGGGGCTACGCTTTGCCCAGGGGGTCTTTTGGTGTACCGTCAGTCAAATCCTAGTTTGCACAAAGGCAGGAAGTGAACAAAAGGAGAGGCAAATGAGATATTCTGTTCCTGGCTTCTCAACAGAAAGACTCCAGTCTACTCTGCCACATAATCAAATCCATGCAAATGCTGGGCATCACCAATGTCTAATGGTTGCTGTTTCGTAGAAGGACAAGATACTGTTCTCTGAAACATGTGATGGCACCGCCTGTGCATTGTAACCTGAAGTGACCTGCTAACAGCCCCAAGAATTGCAATGCACGTGCAAAAGGTACATTTTGCATTGCCTGGGTGTCATAGATCACAGTACTTTGATGAAAGGACAGTGGGAGCCCTGCATGTGATCCTGGAGGTGAGTCATGGCTGACATTGCTCTGGGTGGACCTGGGCTAGCTGAGAAGATGCCAGTGGCCCTGTGCAGCCTGTGCTTGATACCTAGGAATGGAACATACCGGTTGGTCATATGTTATTGTGAGTGCAACTCATGCTGTTGCCTTCATCTCCCTCTTCCCCAATGAGATACATTTTTGGCACTCTGTGGGTGCAAGTGAGCTGGTAGTATACACTCACACAGGTAGAGAGCAGGGACTAGGAACCTGTCACTCTCTCTTTGGAGTCAGAGGACTTCCAGCCCAGGACACCCTTTGCTGTAGGTCAGCTCTGCTGCCATGCATTATGCATTTTATCTTCCCAGTTCCAGGCAGTAGCAAAGATTTGCACTGTTTCTAGGCATGGAGCAGTGCATACCTACAGACGCCTTATTTCTGGGTGCCCTATTTGTACTTTAGCCTTCCTTAGGCAAGGCAAACAACAAAGTGGAAACTGAGCCTGATGCAGCCTCTCTCCTTGAAAGCTATTCCGGTGCTTCCCAGCAGCACGGAAAGGCAGCAAGGCTGCCAGAGCCCTGCACACCTCTTGTCTGGAACATATACTTGTGTGGAGAGGTACAAGTGCTTCCGATTTAGTAAGTGCTCTTAAGAGCTGATTGCAGCTTGCAGACACAAGCAGAAATCCCTAGGAGGATGGAAAGGGAGCTGCCACACAACCCCCTTCTACTTGGGATTAATTCGTTCTTTGCAACATTTCCTGACAGAGCAGCAGTGACCCCAGGGATCCATCCTATGCTAACTAACCCACTGGCTGGCCCCAGCCCCACTTCCCCCTGCAGGCAGCACTGCTTCTTGACAGAAGGACTTGCCCCAGGTTGCTCCATGGCCCCCAGCCCTGGGTTTCCATCAGAAAGGATCAACTGTGATGTGTGGGCTGTGGGCAGGCAACACAGCAAATTAATACCCTTTTGTTCACTGGCTTGGAGGAGTAAGAATTTCCTAGCATCCAAATGGTGCCATCAGGATTTGCTATGAGAAAAAAAAACCTAATAATACCAACAGCAACAAAAGCCAGTGCATACATAAGGGAGAACCAACAATGTGGCTTATGTGCCGTGACAGTTCTCAAGGACAGCCCTAGACCTCAGCCATCCTTGGGGACATTCATGGTCTTTCTTCTGGGAGAACAGCCTGGGTCCCAAAGGGCACCAGCACTGCAGTTTTTGTGATAGAGAGGTGCTGGGCTGCTCTGAAACTCTCCTGCCGGGCATTCAACATCTTTAGAAACCACACAAAGACCTGATCAAGCCATGTTGATTTGGCAGGAAGACCTTAAAAGGAATTCTTGAGTACATGGGAGGACACAGAAGTTATGAAGGCAAAAAAGAGTTCCCTCACTAGCTTTTGTGTGCTGGCTTATGGGCCTGGGTGTCTGTTCAGATGATTTGTAGGGGGTGAGCATCAATGATTGCAATGGCCTCTGCTGATCTTGATGAAACCCTAACATTAGATCATGAGTCTCTAGCCTTGCCTAGGCTTTCAAAGAATAACGGAATGGGTAAAGTTGGAAGGGACCACTGGTGGAGTCATCTAGTCCAACCTCCCCATTCAAGCAGGGTTTTCCTAGAGCACATTGCACAGGACTGGGTCCAGACAGATCTTGAACATCTCCAGTGAGGGAGACTGCGCAACATCTCTGGGCAACCTGTTCCAGTGCATGGTCATCCACACAGTAAAGAAGTTCTTCCTCGTGTTCTTTCCTTTTCTCTTTCTTTTCCTTTCCTGTCCCTTCCCTACCTTTTCTTTCCATTCTTTTCTTGGGATATTCAAGCAGCTTTGCTTTACTCTTACATATCAGCAGCAAACCTACAGAGAAGGGTACACCATTGCAGCCTGGTGAGCCAAACAGTGATGGAGTGGTAATATTCCTCATGCCAGCATGCAGCATGGAGCCTGCCGGTGCAGCAGAGCACAGCTATTTATAGAGGGCATGTTCCTGAGTTCCTCTTCTATGCCACAAAATCACAGTTATACTCATTGTTTGGTGCCAACATTGGACTGCAACATGCAGAGGCAGCAGCTCTGGGGCTGAAGGGGAAGGCAGGGTTCTGCTGCACAACAGTGATGGGATAGTGGCAACGCTGCTCTGCTGTTGTGGATGTAAAGGTATCTAGGTGAAGCAGGGGCCCTTGTCAGCAGCCAGCCTCTTCTTGCCACAGCAGGAGTGGTCGGCCAGCTTCATCCTCTTCAGCAACCCAGAAACCCCTGTGGGCCCTTCTACCTCTGTCCCTCCATGAGTGTCTGCAAATCCTTCTCATATTTACCTACAGTTGGCTTACCAGCCTTTTTTTGTTTAAGATTTTATTTTATTTTACTTTATTTTATTTTATTTCAGGCATCTCCACTATGGTTCAGCAGCACTTGCGGTGAACCCTGGCTCGTCCCAGGGCAGGGGGCACCCATTTGGTGAGGTCTTTGCTGGAAACCAGCTCCATGCTGCTGGTGGAGCATTCCTCATGCACCTTTTTCATAGAGGTGTGCAGTGCATGCCTTTTGTTGCCTGCCAGGGAAGCAGAGGAACAGGATTGCTCAATTAACATATATGTACCTTGGCAGGGCACCAGCCCGAATCGCTGGCTCCACCCTGCCTTCCCTTCCCTTTAGCCATATCGTTTCCCCCCTCCTTCTTTGACATACCATTCCTCCTTGCTATCTAGGCTAATCTTCATCAGTCATTGCCCTGATGCTCTCCTGCTCTGACATGCTCTGAGTTTCAGTACAATTCCTGCGGCAGGTCGTGTCACGTCCTCTCACGCCGGCTGCTTTACATGGATCCCCGCTGAGGCACCGCACAGCCTTGAGCAAGACGACTTCTGCTTGCAGTAATTTAGGGTGTCTTTATTGCTGGCTGTTCAGCTCCCTGGAAGGAGGAGCCCGGGCTTTCAGTTTGCTTTGGAGAGTTGGCTAAAACACGGCACAGGGCAGAAACCAGCCAGCATGTTCCAGCTTGAGCTCCCGCCGGTGTGATTTAGACACTGAGGGATGCAGATCTGTTATTTCTGGAATGTCAGTGAGTTTCACTTGGGGTGGTTTTTTGTTTGTTTTCTAGAAGGGCCCAACTGATCCCCTGTTTATGGCCAGCACGCCGTGCTCTTTTGAGCAAAAAGGGTCTGCTTCTGCAGGGCTCTCTGTGCTGTTGGAGATACACCACTTCCCTCACCAGCAAAGGCAGAAATCAAGGTTCCCATAGGGAAATGATTTGGTCTGCGCCATTCATTCATCCCTGAACTTTCTAACTTGTCTTTCCCTCTGCTTCCCTGCCCACCTCAATCTTGTCCTTCCTTTCTCCAGGCCACACCAACCCCTTTTCCTATCCTTCACTTGCATTCTCTATTTCCATACATCCTTCCCTGTTTGCTTCACATCCTTGCAGGGTTGGGCTTCACCATGTTAGATGACACCTTGCCTTTTCACCTTGCAACTCAGTTGTGCACCCCTCAGCATGGCATATGAAGAGGTGTCACTCCTTTTTTTGGTAAGGGGTCTGTGAAGATCTCCCTCCTGTCCACTCAGGCAATGCCTTGCTGGTGGAGATGGGTTTTGCCAAGCACCAAACAGTGCATTTCAGTACTGGGGAGCATCTTGGTAGTTTTGATTGTGTGGGTGAAGGAGAAGAAGTACCTGAACCACTATGAGGGTAAGCCTCTGAAGTCTGGAGGAGTCAGAGGTGAAACATCTCCCAGTATAGGCCACAGAGCAAATCAGGAGGCTCACTGAAACCTAGCAGTGCCCCTGTGTCAACGATTGCTCAGGCTGCTCAGTTAACATGCAAAAGAGATCATGCAGCCTTTGTGTTTACATCTGGTATCACTTCCCTGGGTAAGTCACAGGGCTCGCAATGCCCTGCAATGTCCAGGCTGTGATCTGTGCTTTGTTATATAGTGGTTACACAAGCTGTTATTGCAGGGCACTTTGAATATTAACAACGTGTTTGCATGTTATCTTTTGCTCTAAGTAATTGCAATGGAGCTGGCAGATGAGATGTGGTGAGAGAAGGCTGCGCTGGAGAGAAGAAACACTGCATGGAGAGGGGTGCAGCCATGGAGACTGGGACCTATCCTTACCTTTCGATAAGTTCCCAAAGGAAGTTTGGAGTCAAGATGAGAAACATAATGAAACCAAGTTATAAATATACCAAATTATGGCAGGTTCACTTTAAATTTCCAGGTGCTTCTTTCTTGGTGGTGTTACTGCTGCTGAATAGTGAATAAACTCATGTAGACATGAGAAATCCTCTTTCATGGACTATGAGTTTCCCAAATCTATACCCCCTCTAACCTGGTGCTGTTCTCCCTGTGATCCTTTCAGCTTGGCTGAAGCCTTCTACATTTATGTTCTTTAGGGCTTTATCTCACCAATGACACGTAAAACTCCAACTCCAAACTGAGGAAGGTGGAGCAGCCCCCAAGCCCTGGGATCCCTGTTCCATCAGGAACAGAGTAAGAAGGGAAAGGACATCACATTCATGATGGGCATCAGTTTGTGCCTCCCCCTCTTATTTCCATGCCAGCAAACAGCAGTTGATATTATTTTAATTAACAATAAAGGAAGAAGGAAGTTCTGAATCCAGGCGTATGAAAATGCTTGGCCGAACAGCAGAAAACAGAGAGAAATCAGTTTGAGGAACTTATTTCCTTTCGCAGTGACAGTTTTATCCTTACCTGAAAAGAAGAAGGCAAGAGTGAAACATGCCTAGTGCAACCGCTAAAAAGGCCAACAAAAATGGATTGCTTAACAGTTGGTCTTCAAATAAAGGTGGAACAGAGCTGTGCTTGTTCCAGGCCTGTTCCCTATCTCTTCTCCCCATGACTAAGACATTTATCATGTGCTAATCCCAGGGCAAGTTATTGCTCTGCATAAACAACGATGACCCTCAATCTGGAGGTACTCTGCAGTGGTGTCTTCAGACCACTTGGGCCAAAGCCAGTCTGATGTAGCTGCTTAGGTTAGGCTACCCACATCAGCCCTTAAGACCTTTTGGGACCCACATCCAGCCTGGGCTGCAATCCCAATGGCAAGGGACCAGTTGAATCCTGCTACCCTTGTGTCTGCTTGAGTTTTGGCCATGCTCATGCAGCGTGGCTCCACTCCCAGCCCCTCTGCTCTCCCTCTTGTTCCATCAGCCAGTGCCCGGTCCCCCCAGACAATGGGGAGGAGAAGGAGGGCATTAGGCAAATATCCTCAGCTTCTTAAGATTCCTGCCTAATGAGCACATTTGCTCAGTTCGGCATTGCCACCCTATCAGTAATCTTATCAGGCTGAGCCTGCCTCTGCCACCTGCAAGCAGAGATATCAAAGGGGGGGGGCATAAACCAGTTTGTTTTAAGTTCCTAGGCGTTAAAGTTAAGAATGAGTTTCAAAGTGAACTTATCACTTTATTTTTGTCATTAAAAAAAAAAAAGGAAAAAAGAAAAATAAAAGGGATAAACCATGACCGGCTTGCTTTATGATTCACTGATTGCAGATGTTTCCTGTCAGGTGGTTCGGGGGCTCAGCTTTGTGTTTGCCACTATCAAAAGGCGAAGGCGCTTGGCACCATTTCCAGCACGTGCTGAGCCACCAAGCCTTGCATGCTGCCTCCCCAGGAGGTGCCAGGTCCTACGGCTTCACATCTCTACGTGCCTGCAAGTGTGCCAAAGGACTTTCCTATCTGTACTTGGGCTAAAACCACATTTTCAAAAGGAGTCACAGGGACTCACAGAAGAAAACAAGGTGTGGTAATGTGTAACTGCACGCTGCCACTTCAAGTGAGTTTTTAAATACTTTCTGGCCAACTGCTTAGACATCTTACTCATACTAGGTTCAGGTCAGATCCTGACCAGCAAACAGGCAGAGAATTACACTTGACATCATCTGTGGGCTTACCAAGTCCTGCAGCCTGGGAGCCCAGACGCCATCCAGGGGTTCAGTGCTGCACTAATGCACCACTCCTGACCGCTTTAATCTTTGAGCCTGGCACGGGCTTTATCACATTCAGGCATAAACCAATACACAGTCACTATCTTCATCATTAAAGAACAGAATAAAACATAAATCCGCTATTTCTACAAATCTATTACAAATATCTAGGACTCAAGTATCTGAAAGTAATCTTTTCTATGTCGATATTACTATCATGCCTTAAACAGGTTGAAATTCTGGTTTATTAAGACAGTTCTGAATCCTCATCTTTTTTCAAGTGAAAAGTTGCATCAAGCATCTCAGAGATCCTGAGTAACAGAAAACCCAGAGAAGACATGTGCTGGACACAACACTGCTGACATGAAAAATGTGATTTATCTCTCTTTTGACTGTTTATCTTATGGATACCAAGAGGATCATAGCCTACCTCCCTCATTAAGCATTCCATGCCCACATCAAGGTGTAAATACATAGTTTATGGAAACAGTGTGTGTTTCCAGGGTATGTTTGGCTAGAGAAGCAACGCTTAGCATCCCTCCAGCAAAGGAACACAGCACGTGTATGCACCTGCTGTGTTGGCATTGATGGCAGTCTGCTCAAACACAAAAACTCATGTGCTGTAAGTTCTTCAGTGGAGTCTGTCTGAGGATGAACAGTGCCAGGGCCATGCAAAGACAGATGATGAAGCAAAGAGGGGATTTTAGATATCCAGCCCTGCCTGCCTCTGCCCAGTCAGGTGTGCTGGTGCTGAGCAGCTGGGCTGCAACTACTCCAGAGCACTTGCACACAGCTTTGTGTGCAGAAGTTGCTGACATGGGTCAGGATGAGAGATGCTGGCCTAATGCTGAAGATAGGGAAGGAGCCTTTTCATCTCAGGAATTGCTGTGAGCAGCCTTAACACACAGGCTGAAGTCTGCGGAGGAAATCTGGATGAACACGCTGCAGAACACTTCACTGAGCTACCCTCTCAGAGCCAGACCCTGCATCCAAATGCCAACTCATTGCTGTTTTTGAAGGGGGAAAAAACCCCACCCTGAGACAGAAAAATGTAGAGCCTCTAAGAATTATTTTTTCCCTCTTTCTCCCTTGCTGAGCCATGACGATGCAGGGTAGCTGGAGGTGCAGCTTGCTCAGGATCTGTCAGCTCCCCAGCCCTACCCAGCACTTTAAACAGGACAAACAGGTTATGACATTAAAGTTTCAGAACCCAGGGGGGGTACCTCACATAGGAGAGGTTAATGCAGGGGCACTCCAGGCCCCTGGAAAAGGGGAGGGGATGCTTTCAGGCTTGAAATGCAGACGCAACTTTTCCAAAATTGGAGCTGGCTCAGAAGAAAACCAAACACAATCTCCCCCTCCCACTTCTCTCCCCCTGTACCTTGGCAGGCGGAGGCTTGAAAACACATTGCCCCAGGCGAGGCTGTATCTCACCCTGATCAGAGCAGCCCAGGGCCAGGATTCACTGGTTTGAGAAGGCGTGAGTGAGCATCCGAGGGGGAAAACTACACTCCCCTCCCTGAGCACCAATCTGAAACAGCCCAACCATTCCCAAACATCAAGAGCCTTAAACCCAGAGCCTGTGGAGATGCTGCATGGTGCCATTCCCACCACCATGGTGGAAGTGAGGCTGGAAGCCAAAAGACACAAGCAGGTCTTGGATTCATTACTCCAACTGGTGTGTTGGCATGGGAATGCTGTGGGCAACCCGTGAGGCTGTGATATGAGGGGTTTTGACAGAATCAAGAGGAAAACATGCCCTGGGAGGCAGGGAGGAAAACTCTTGTGCCAGGGCATAAGATCTCTTCCCTGCCATGTCCTGAGTTCCTTGCACAACCGTCGGCCTGTGGAGGGCAAAAAGAAGAAAAACTGCTTTTTGGCTGCCCCATGGCCTGAGGAACCCCTGTGCTTGTGCCCTTGTCTCCTTACTGTGGGCACATTCTCCTCACTGAAGCAGATGAGGGTATGCCAGCTTTAGGCTGCAGCACCCACCACCATAGTACAGAGCTGTCCTGGCAGGGCCAGCAAGCAGCAGCTGGGTGCCAAAGCATCTCTGTGCATGGCACACCACTGTGCCTGCTCCAGAAACCGCAGAGCAATCTACAAAAGAAGCAAGTTCTTGGTAAAGATGAGAAAAGTCTTGGAGAACTTGGAAAAGTTGCTTGGGAGCTACTAACTGAACTGCAAATTGGGCAATATACCTTAAAGATGCTGCAGTGAGAAGGACCTCTTTGGGATCCAAAACACCCTCTAAGAGATGCCCTGGGAATAGCAGTGTCCAGTCATCCAGCTGGTGTTAGCAAACTGCCAGTGTCTTGGGAACTGCCTGTGCTGCCTGCAAGGGAGAAGGAGAAAAAGCAGCTTTTTGGGACAAGAGTAACCACTGAGCACACACAAGAGGAATGTGTTATACTCCAGCAACACCTATTCTGTACTTTGTTTTCTTAAAACTGCTAGGAGTCCTCCCATGGGATTTAATATACAATTTTTAAAGAGAACATGAGATTTCCACCCATTTATGGTGCAAAGACAAGTGGCATCAGGAAAGTAACTGGTGTGCCTGGTCCCAGGGTGTTTGGTGCTCAGGGCATGGGGAGTAGAGTGGGAAACATGCTAAGGACTCCTAACAGGAGCTCCAGAGATTGACATTGATCTGGGCTCCCTCCCAGTTCCATCACAACTCCATGAAGTCCCCTTCTATGCTTTCTTAGCTAAGAGATAGTGTGGCAGGGAAGGAAGCGCTGTGCAAGGATGTCCCTTGGCTCAGCCTGGCTGTCCTTGTGTTATGCCATGCACGCATTGGCTGAGCATCCCAGCTGCTCTTTAACTGTGGCAGTGGAAAGAGCAGAAAGAAAGCTGATATGCTGAACTGTCCCCACTGCCTGTGCCCCCCATCCCTGGCTGATGGGTCCCCAGAGCCCGGGAGGGTGACACCCTGACATGTCCCCTTCTCCTTCTGTCTCCAAGTGTCATTTCTCAGCACAGCCAAGGAGCTGCAAAGCTCTCTGTCCCCTGTGGTGCTTTGGAGGGCATGCACTGCACTCGGCAGGAGGGAGAAAAACAGAGGCAGAGTGAAGGAGGGGACAGCAGGATGCAGATGACAACAGTGGGGAACCCCCCTCCCCCCCCATCTGCCAGAGGGTCAAGGTTTCACTCCCAGCCATTGTGGGAACTTCCTCATGGATCTATATACTTTTTAAAAAAATATAATTTCATGTAGCTTCTGAAGCCCTCCAGTGCCAAGCTGTCATTTTGCTCTTTTAATCATATTTTGTGCCTGTGCTGCTCTCTAGGCGAGTCTTCGAGCTGCTTCCCAGCTCTCCCAACGCTTAACCACTTACAGCCTGAAAGACATGCTGAGATGTTTTTCTCCTTTCTGGAGGATGAATCCATCTCCCCTTTCGCCTTCCTTTCAGAAGCTGCTGGAGCTGGTGCTACAGTTGCAATTTATCTGCAGTAAGATCCTTGTGAATGAGTAGGGAGAGTATTTGAAGAAGAATGACAGTCCTCAAGGAAACTCCCTTGTGACTCCTGGTTTAGCTAAAATCTAGGTCCAAGGAAGTAAAAACTAAATATTTTTAAATCTTTGCTTTTCTCAGCATCTCTCTGCAGCAGGACAAAGGGTGATGTGGAAGAGAAAGCTAAAATGGGTTCGTTAACACAATTTTCTGTTTGGCAGGCAGATGTTATCAGAAGCCCCAAGGAGAGGTACCCAACCCCTAGTATCCCTGTGCTCCTCCAGATGGGTTTGCTCTGGTGCAAGCTGTATATAACCAGCAGAAATTCTTGAAGCCCAAAGGTCTGCCAGAGCACCTGGAAGCATGAGCCCTTCCCATCAAGGCTGTGGACAAGGAAGCAGAATGCAATTTTAAACTAGAAGACACCTTTTATGCACAGCATCTGCTTGAGTGATCTCCAGAAGCGGCACTCAGCTTCCCTGGCACCTTTGCACGTGCCAGAGAAATCCCACCAAAGAGATACTTTTAAGTGGTGAAAGAATTGCCTCTTAACAGATGGAAAGCAAGTAAGGAGGTGGCCCTGCTGCCCTCTTCTTATGTGCAAGTGGCTGGCAGGGCATCAGAGGACCTCCCACCCCACTGCTTTGCATATACACAGGGACCCTTGTGACTGAATGGAAACAGGAGAAGCACATGTGGAGCTGATGGGAAGCAGAGCTTCCCACACCGGTGATGCCCATGCTAACCATTTATACGGGGCAGAAAGAGGGCTCTCAGGGACTTCTAGGGAGCTGCTGCAGTGCCTGGGAGGGATTTGATGGGGTTTGTACCCCCCTCACCTTCCCCCTGCTCTCACCCTCCTGTTCTTTCCGCTGTAGCTCTCCTCTGCAGAGTGGTGTCTGTAAAGGGGCACCTCTGAAACAAGAGATCTTGCTGCACCTGCCTGTCAAAGTCCCATCCACTGGCTGTGGCAGCAGTGACATTTAATGCTCCCCAGCATTGCAAAGACACCTTTGGGTTTCAGCCCCTCTGCATGGGTTTACATTATCATAAGCAGAGACAGATGGTGAGAATAAGCATGTTGCTCAGGTATAAACAGCAGCAAGAGATGATAAGAAAGATGGTGTACTGGTGCTGAGGGAGACCTGCTACAGGCCTGTAAAAACTCCTGTGAGATCCAGGAGGAGTTTGCAGGGTTGGTAGTTAGATTAATAATGTTCTTCCTCACAGGACAAGAATGTGTCCCATGGCAGATCCCACCCTCTAGCGCTGCAAGACGCACATGCATTTGGCTGTGTAAAATGTAGCTGGATTGCATCCATGCTTGAGTCAGAAGCAGAGCTGGGACAAATGCTTTGACTCCTAACTGCCACACAGTCCCCCACCATGCAGCATCACTGCAGCCTCTGCTGCCTTCCCATATCCCTGTGAACTTGAAAACTTTGCCTGCCTCTCCAACTCTGAAGTGAACTGGTCCTATTTACTCTTCATTATCATAATTAATGCTATTACTATTATTAAGGGCTACCTAGAATCTGCCTTTGAGGGATGTATTAAAGGAGATGATGGCCAGATACATGAAATAGGACAGGGTCTACCCTTCAGATTCAATAGCCAGTTGTGTACATCTTCCTTGGCTTGGAAATGTGCTGGTTGCCCTTCTGATTGATTACAGGTGCCAGTTTGGTAAAACACAATTGTTGAACACAGCTTAATGAACATGTTCCTCCTTTCAGATTCTGATTCCCACTTTTCTGAACAAGTCACAGATAAGATGACCTTGCCAATACTTGCCTGAGAGTTTCCAAACCTGTTTATTCTGGTCTCTTTCTGGCCATCCCAGGAAAGCATTCCTGGAATGGAGATACTCTATGTGCAAACACATACAGCAAGAGGAGAGCAAGGACAATGGCTGTCTGTGGACCCCAGCCTCTCCTTTTTCAGTGCTTGAGCTCTTTGCTCTCACACAGAGAATATAAAAGAAAGGAGTGGGTGCTGGGACATGAGCAGTGGGAGGTGATGGTGTGACAAAGACCCCCAGCCACTACTCCCCAAGGAGATGTGCATTCATCAGCTGGAGCTGATGCCAAGGGAGGACCGTTTGTCCTGTCTCCTGGGTGTGTGACAAGGGACCTGCAGGCCCTCCACTCAGCAGAAAAGACTGTGACAGTTGTCTCATTTGCAGGTAACTTGGTGTAGATCTTGCTTGCTTAACTCTCATCCTTCCCTCCCAACTCCCCTCCCTGCAAGTCACTTCTCATGATATGGGCTGCATTCCCCCCATAGCTCCAGCAGGGGAAATGCATAGAGACAGAGAAGCAGCCTGTGCTTGCCACAGCCTGATGAGACTGTCTGTTTGCCAAAAATGACAGTGAGGATTCCTACAATCCTTCAAGCACTTAGACTGAAACTGGAAAACGCTGCAACCAGCAAGGAAGAGGGGTGTGTGGCACCACAGCTAGGGCTGGGAAATGCATCAGTGAGTGAGAAGGGTTATAATCCTGCAGTGGTAATAATGGTGTGGGACAGACTGGTTGCATGTCTAGATCTGACTGCTGGGATTGAAATTCAAATCCTTAAGGCAGCCTTGAAAACTTAGAAGCACCAAAAAACAAACAAACAAAACCAAACCAAAACAAAACAAAAAAACCCAAACCCTAAAATTTTGAAGCACCTCTGCCAGTGTCCTGGCAAAAAATGTGCCCTCTTGGGTGGGTGCATCTGCCCAGTGTGTTTACACTGCACCATACAGTTCTTCTGTGCTGGCTTTGTGCCTTCAGCCACAAAGTCACAAAGAGAGCAGAAACCGTGAATATCCATGTTCTGAGCAAAGGCTGCTTTTTCTTGGGATTCAGAGTGTGAAAGGGTGAGTTGCAAAGGGCTGGAAGCATCAGTAGAGGAGAGGTAGCATGGGTATGGATCATGGCTGTGTCCTTTGGCGATGTGCCCCAGGGCAGGGTTGCTCTCCTGGGGCCGGTCAAGGATAAGGTAACTGACCTCCTCAGGGCAGCACTCAACCAGTGTCGAAAGAACAACAACAGCCTTCTTTGGGGCAATTTTCTGTGACAGCAACAAGAAGGTACCAAGGGATATCTGAGACATAGACATGGGTGCCCACCTCCTAAGAGCCTGAACTGCT
>JAWWLV010000179.1:15410825-15517473 GCA_035041135.1 Platyrinchus mystaceus
CCCCACTCCTCTGCTGGTACACATTGATCAGAAACAACCAGAGCCCAGCAATGACACGGGGTGCCTGGAAGAGGAGGGGAGGAGGGATGGGGGTGGAGCAGAAAGGAAAAAATAGATTTTGCAGAAATTTTGGTTAAACTAAATTTCTCAGAGGCTGAGGGTTGTCACAAACTGAAGATCAATCTCAGGAGAATGCCATGGGATCACCAATACTTTATATTATATTTTAGAAGTCTGTCACTCCTTAAATAAGAAGCTCATTCCCTTGGGGTTTTTTCCTGTGAAAATATTTCTGAAAGTACAAGCTGCACCCTAGGGCATTTCATAGAATCGTACAGGCTTTTGGGTTGGAAAAGACCTTAAAGAGCAACTAGTTCCATCCCCCCTGCCATGGGCACAGTCCACAACTTCTCTGGGAAACTTGTTTCAGTGCCTTGACACTCTCACATCAAAGAATTTCTTCCTAATAACTAACCTAAACCTGCCCTCTTTCAGTCTAAAGCCATTCCCCCTCGTCCTGTCACTACATGTCCTTGCAAAAAATCCCTCTCCAGCCTTCTTGTAGGTTTCCTTTAGGAACTGGAAGGCTGCTATAAGGTCTCCCTGGAGCCTTTTCTTCTGCAGGCTGAACTACCCCAACTCTCTCAGCCTGTCTCCCTAGGAGAGGTGCTCCAGCCCTCAGATCACTTTTGTGCCCCATTTGCAACCTGCATATTCAAAGGAGAACCCCCATGTCTTTATATCTTGCAGCAAACCACGAAACGCTTTGGGTGGAGGCTGCTGTGGGCTTGGAGAGGGGCTTTGCAGGTGTACTCTCACACTGACATCAAGAACATCTGCAGCCTCCAAACAGCAGATGCTGGCGCCTGGGCTGTGGCTGACCCTTGCGCCGGGTGTCGCTCTTCTGGCAGAGGGGCTCCCGTTTGCCGGGTGCGGGGGGCAGTAGCGGGTCTGCCTGCGCTCCCCTGCTCCTTACGCCGCCCGCAGCTCCCCAGAGCCGGGGAGCAGCGTGCGGGGCGTGAGGGCAGGATGCCGGGACGGCCGTGGACCCGCAGCGCCGCCCGGTGTGCGGCCGCCGAACTGCGGCCGGGCGGCCGCCCCCGCCCCGCCCTCCCGGCCCGGCTCTGCCCCCACGGCCCCGCACGGCCCCGCACGGCCCCGCAGCGCCCGCCGCCGGCTCCTCGCAGAGCACCGAGGCCCTCCGGGAGCGCACGTCTCGTAGCTTCGGCCCGTCTTTCCCCTTCCCCAGTGTGAAGCAGCAGCATGGGGACGTTGAGACACACAGGACAAGTCTAAGGAGGGCGCAAGATGATGCCCTGGCGTGCCCCGTCTGTCGCTAACGTGCCTCTGTCCATTATCACCTGGGCTTAGCATGTGAGGTCCAGGTGGAGCCCCGAGGCTTGCACAGCTTCCCTGTCCTCACAGTGGGCTGGGGATACCTACCAAGGAAAGCAGTTCACAGGAGCAAAGCAGTTTTAGCGAAGGTTTCCTCCCTGCTCTAATGGCACCTTATGACCCTGGTTCCTTCCCGAACACCTAGCAGCCCTTATGGTGCACCTCACTTGTTCATCACAGCCAGCACCATCCTGGTATTCTCAAACATGCACAGATCACCTGTATCTCTCACAGATCATTTGTTTAATCTGCTTTCCATCTTAAAACACATTCTAGTGAAAACTACAGATTTCTCAGCATTCACTGTACCACCGGGTCATTCCTTTCTGTAAAGTTTATCAGTACCACCATTTTATTTCAGACCACTGGTTGAGATATCAAACAGCCTTGGCCAGAGGGGACACTGTCCTCTTTTTATCAGGTGTGCTTTGCTTTGGTCTAGTTTTCCATGGTTTTATTCTGTACACAAAACTCTTCTTTGCATTTTGCCTCCTCATATCCCTAAACAGAAAACCTTTCTGCCTGTCATTTGAGGTCCCTTAAATTAAGACTACATTACTTGAAAGGGATTTACCATGGAACTGTCCCAGACCAACTCAGATGCATTGCTACCCAAAAGGTGATGGTGTCACCAAGACCTGCCTTTCCACTGGGGCAGCAACCCTGCCTTTCTCCCATAAAGAGATCACATCTTCCTATTTTCTTGTGCATCCCAATTCCATCTGCCTCCAGTGTCACTACAGAGCACAACCAAAAATCTATACCTCTTCAATACCCTGTGCATTACTGAGGAAAGTGTTAATAGGAGAGGCAGACCACTTGAGAGGCCAATCGATAAACCTGCCTGGGTTTGATGGTAGGTGTCTCACAGAGCAAAGCGCTGTCTAAACCCTCAATTACCCTCCCCTCGCCTCTCCCTGCCTTCTGACAACTGCAATGGACCACTGCCTAATAAAAGGCTGCAAAATGCCAGCACATCCCTGAGCCACTTCAGAAGGTCACTATTTAATGCCTAAAAGAAATGCAGTGAAGGAAAACTGACCCATGCCTCCAGTTACAAGGAAAGTAGGGACAAGTGAGAATAAAAAGAAAAAGCAGGTTTAAAAAATACATTAAGAGGAACAGGGGGTTTAAGGCCTTTTAGAAACAGTTTCAGGCTAAGCCTGTGGCCCCATTTTTCACAGTAGACAGATCATTTTTCATAAGTTACCTAAGTGTCCAGCTTTTCCAAAAATCAAACCCAGAGCAGTCACTTCAGTATGGGTGTCTGAACCGAAATCTTTTTGGGTGGCCTGGGTTTTAACTCTGGAGAAAGGGAGAGGGCAGGTGGAAAGCTTTGTCCCGCCATGGGGCATGCTTGGCTTTGGAGCTGTTCCCTGTCTGCTGTCCTGACATATCCCTGGGCTGCAGATGGGTCTGATGGGGAGGGAGAGGCAGATGCCCATTTGCAGAGATTATTGACAGTCACACTGAAGTGAAGCAGGATCTGAATGAAAGGGTGAAAACAACGGGGAAAGAGGGTGAGCAAACATGCTGTCATGAGCAGACAAGGGACAGGACATCTCTGTGGGCTGGGGCTGTGCATCCAGCTGGACTCAGGATGCTTGGCTTCCTGGAAATTTGACAGGGGAATGAGATTTCAGGCTCCCTCATGCCCATCTCCACCCATTAAACAAATGAGTGTTTACTGAAAGGCAGAAAGCTGTTCCAAGTCCCTCTTGTTTCAGGAAACCACTTCTTTACAGACACCTCCTGGTAGAAGCATCTGTCAGTGGAATGGAGGAGAGGAGTAGACCTGAGTGCTGCCAAAGTTTTGCAATCCTCCTTTGATGAGTCCCCCCACCAAGGCAGAGCTTGCCTGGCTTGCCTGGTGTGAGGACCCATGGGAGCAGCTCTGGTTTTCTGCCTCCCGGCTAAAGCCCTGGCTGAGCACCAGAAACCTGGGACTGAGGGAAGGCTTCAGAGAAAGGGTAAGGAGAAACTTGCAACATCAGGCACATTTTTGGCCAATTCATTTTGCGGATGGTGAGTCACAGTGGGGAAGGGAGCTGAGACGATGGTTTGAATTTCACTTCTTCCCGGACGCATCTCTGATTACAGCTTTTTGGGACCTAACAGAGTTTTGATAGCACTGACCAAAAGGCAGGGTGGGAATGGCCATGGGACTTTATATCTGATTTGCACACAAAATAAACACAGTAGGTTTCTAGGTCAGCTTTAGCTCCTACTTTAAAGCAAGTTGGCCCTCAGAAGGAGATTTTAGGTTCAGGACCATCTTGCAGACGTCTCCAGGCCACCAGTTCTCAAGAGACATGAGAATGGAGTTTCTTCAGCCATGCATGTTGGAATGTGGGCAGGAACAAATGTCTTGCACGGCCGTGGATTCTGTGCGAAGGTACTCTTGCTTTTCAGAAGCAAGAGTAGAAACCCAGAAACTGACCTATCCATGGTCAATCCTACCACCTACAGTGAGACAGAAGAATGACAGGAATCATGAGATCTGGTGAGGCATCATCAGGAAACACAGCCTGTTTTGCTTACCGTGTGTTGGAGGCCTGATGGAATAACCATTATGGGAGACAGGGAAGGGAGCAGCACATGCTGTCATGATTACAGAATAGCCTTAGAAAGTACATGAATATGACTTTTCATGCTACTATTGAACAGAAATGCAGTGTTTTCCTGTTTTAGGACTTCCAAAGCATCTTATAAAGGCAAACATTTAACATTCATCTTCCGAAGAGTTTCTGGAAGGAGAGGGAGAGCCTTCTCCAGAGATAGCATCAGACACATGAGCCACAGTGGCTAGAGGATGGGGGGGGAGGCTCCATGGCCATGACTCAGCGAAGGGCCCAGCCTGGAGCATTGAGTCACTCTCTGCCATTGCCAGTGGAGATGACAGGCTACCAGGCACGTCACAAACAGCAGCCAGTCACCTGTTCCTGTGCGTGCTTGGCCCTGCCAACAGTCCATCTCCACAGCTCATGTCTGCCCCTCAGGCATCAGGGACCCGATGGCATGGAGCAAGGAGCCCTGTGCTTGATCCGGTTGTAACTCCTATGTGCCATGGCAATCAGAAGGTAGTGAGGTGTCATATTATTGACAAGAGCACTAAGGGGTCCCTTATATAAAAATTTTGCCGGCAAGCTGAAAAGTGTGTTGATCAGATAACAGCTGGAGGGAAGGAGACTTTTTTACTTTCTTTTTTTTTTTTTCCCTTTTTTTTTTTTTTGGCGGGTGGTGTGGGTAGGGGGAGAAAGTGGTCTTTTGAAGAGGATGTTTTTCAAGAGTTACTGTATTTTTTTTCTTTTCTGTTCTCTCCATTGATGAACCCAGAATGGCAGAGATCACCCGATCCAGTTCCCTGCTCAGGTGGAGCAGCTGCACAGGACTGGGTTCAGCTGGATCCGCCAGTACGCACAGGGCCTTACATGCAAAGCAACTTTCCAGCCAGTTGGCCCCCAGTATGTGCTGGTGCATGGGATTACTCCCCTGCAGGGGTAGGACTTTGCATTGTCACCTGCTGAAGCTGACCACTTTTTCATCCTGCCAAGGTCCTTTGGAAGGGCACCATGACCCTCTGGCCACCCAGTGTGTCACGCTGTCACCTGGGGGATGGAGTATAACCTCCCTTTTGATTCTAACTTTTAAGCCCTTCCTGGGAATGAGGAGTCCCTTTCGTCCTTTTCGGCCCTGTAGAGTTGACTACAGCCCAAAAAGAGACCAGTGGGAACTACAAGCAAGGTGTTTTCCATCTTGGAGCATGGACTTCCCTGATAGAGTTCTAAACACCTTCTCACTTGACTAGCCCCAAACATGCCATAAGAGCTGCTTGCACAGATGGCCTTTCAAATAGATCTGGATCAGGTGGAGATGTTATTTTGTGAAAAGAATAAGATAGAAAGGATATTCTAAGGATAACCGGTCTCACACTCGCACCCAAGCCCCCATTATCTCTCTGTGCGCAGGCTTCATTGCTTTGACTGTGCTTTGGCAGCTGCCTGATGCTCTCTAGGTGAGAGAGTAGTGGCAGGAGAGGAGATTTTGTGCACAGCCAGTGCACAGCCATACCCCACTGCCAGCTCCCTGGCAGTTGTGCTGGAAGAGAAGACCACACTCTTTCTCCAAAACTTTATTCCCGAGGAGTAAACTACTGACTAGCATTGCATTTCTTGGTCTCTGCTGCCTGGCAGCTGCAATTGCCATGCAGACACCCTGTGAGTGGAAACAGGTGTCCAAGCTGGGGAGGACCATGTTAAGGAGACCAGGTGTTCTGCCCATCCAAGGTGTGGCATGACCTGTATTGCCCCTGCCCTGCGTGACTTCCCCAAGTTGAAGCAAGAAAAGTCTGGTACTGGGCGGGGGGATGGCGAGGGGGGGATGGTGACCCAAAACAGACAGTGGAGCCACACCAGCTCTGCACCATTTGCTCATTTCAGATACCCAAACATGTCATCCTCCCCCAGCAGTGATGCAGTCAGAACAGTGCCGGTTCTGACCAAACAGGGGCTTAATGGAGGCCTTCTCCAGGAACTGCCAGGGCTGAAAAACAACCCTGTGTCACACGGCACAGGGAAAAACAGGCAGCTGTCCCTGCACCCGCCCTGTGCTGCTTATCAGCAGTGCAGCAGGAGCATCTCCATTTAGGGATGTTTGCTTTGCCCGACTGTGGCAGCGTGATAGGGAACATGGTGAGACATCAGGGCCCCTGCCACTTCCCACTGCCACTGTCAGTGCTACAGACACCTGTGTGCCAAGGCAGACCTGCACTCCCACTCTAAACCTCTAGTGGGTCCAGCCCATGTCAGATGTGCCTACCCTCTCCATGCCTTCAGACAGGTCTGCGCCGCTTAAATTTGTCCAGTCCACCCCACCCTAACCTCCACGATGGCATGTGGGAAAGCCCCCTTACCATCTCCTAGCCCTTTAATCTCTTTGAAAAGCAGAGATGACTGCTCATATTTTACTCAGTCATTTGCAAAACTCCAGTGTAATTGGGAGAGGGTGGTCCTGCACATAGTGCTGGGATTGCATCCCAGTCTAAGCCCCCTCATCTTCTCCCCTTCAGTCTCCCTCAACCATCCTCACTGGTTCCTTGGCCAATTTCAGGAATAAATGGCTGGCTAATGGCAGGGCACTAGAAGGGCTGATCTGGCTCAGTGAGTGCCATAATAACAGGTTATCAGGCACATTGATCCTTCTCCCATTTCTCAGTGCTAGAGAGGAGGCTTCAGCACTCTGTAACCCCCAGAGAAGGATCCCCATGGCAGCCTTCTGGAGCCTGTGTACCCCGGGGCATCCTTTAGGATGTGGAGAGTGGTCAGGATGATCCAAGACTTGGGGCTGGAAGAACAATTGGCATTTTGGACACTCTTTTGAAGCACTGAAATGGGGGGCTTGATGGGGTATTACTTACTTCTTGTGCTGTCCCTTGCCTGCCAAGTAGTTTCTGAATCGATGGAAAGCTCTCATTAGTGCATATTCTCCCCTAATGATGATAAGCTTGTGTCTTTGGGGGTAAAACAGTTCCCTGAACTTTCTTTAGGGTTCCTTTGTGGAGGTGCTACTCAGCATCCATATAAAATGAAGTTTATCTAGTGTACAGAAAATTACTTTAAGATGGAATATTTGGGGACCTGGAGGGATATCAGGTGCAGTTGTGCTGAAGCCAGTGGGATGAGTCCTTTTACACCTAAAGCAGTGAATTTTCCAGTATGCTAAAGCTCATGCTGAAGAAAAATTTGGAAAAGATGACAATCCAGGAAAAGATTCTTGTTCTTTATCATAGAAGCCTTTGTTCATCCTGGTTACACTAAATGTGTGACTTGGGAAGTGGAGATTTGGTTACAGTTCTGAAGAGCATGGGATCTGTAACAGCCAAACTAACCATAGGAAAGTGTTAAAATAACCTTCTGCCATCCTGTTATCAAAAGAGAAAAGAATAAAAAAGGAGATAATCCTTGTTTAAATATCACAAGCAGCAGCTGAGTCAGTGGGAGCTTTAGACTGGAAATGTCAGGGAGGAATTTAGATTTTCAGAGCAGTTGCTGCTCTGCAATTATCATAAGGCACTTACAAGGACCCCTTGTCTCTTGTTGCCCTGAACCACGCGTCTGCAGGGAGGGGGAGCAGAGAAAAAACACATGGCCCTACTGGGGACAGATAAGGGAAACTGAACTCCATCCCACTAAAGGCATAAGGCAAATCCCTTCAGGCTATGGTCGGGCTTCTGCTGCTGTTCAGGTCAGAAGTAGGTACGGAGGAAGGGAACGGGGAGGTGGGGGAAGGCAAACCCACAGGAGAGGCAGGGAAGCAATATGAGAAAGAGGAAAAAATCACATCCTGGCTCCCCCTAGAAAACCATTTATTTACTTCTGGTGATGTTTTGGAGGTAGGAATGAGAAGGGAGACAGAACAATGAAGATCCTGGGAATTTATAGCCTCTTCTCTGTAGTGCTTTTCCTCCTAGACCATTCCACCTTGTTGCCATCTAGCACGTTCCTGATGCAAATTAAATAAGTGAAAGTACTATTAAACCTTCTGATGGAAGCATTGCCAGCACCAACAGGGTGAAGGGGAAAGGATGAGCACTCAAACCATGTAATTTCCACCACATTAAGTGACGCAGAGAGATGAATTTTCCTAGCTGGTACACAATGAAAGGCAAAAGACTTCCTCTGCAGGGATGATGTATTCTTACCTGTCTTTTCTCACTCAAGTTTCCAAGACCAGTCTTGGCTGGGTGCAAGGTAGAAGCACCTGAGCCATGCTGTATGGGCAGGTGTTGGTAGGGGTCTACCTTGCCTTCCTGGGGTTTACTGTCTGGACACAGTAGGTACCCCTGTTCCAGCTTTTTGCTTTGTCGCTATGGATCATCACAGCCATATCTCCTCCTGCACAGCATGTGTGCCATTCCCATTAGTTTTACCCTGTCCTGTCTCTGTGACTGACAGACACATTCAAGTGAGGTACCTGTTCTGGTTAGGACACTCAAGGCAAAAGGGAACATGGCATTCCCAGTGCCCATTTGTCTTGCTTACCATCAGTAGTAAAAATGTATGTCCTACTTGCTGACTGAACTTCCTTTCTTTGCCTAACTTTTAGCTATTGATCTTTTTGTTCTCTTCTCCACTAAGATCTGTATGGATCTAAGGATACATAAGGATCCTTAAGTGTATCAGACAGTCCTATCATTAGGGAGGATAGGAAAGGTAATCTCATAGATGCTGCTTTTCCATTGCATCATCCCAGTAGCAGAAGTACTGAAGTCAGGCATATTGTACCAGTATAGATCCCACACTCTTTTCTTTCTTTACTTTCCATGACTGTGAATCAACAAAGCATTGTTGATACACCTTGAAGATCCAGAAGAGAAGCACAGGGCTTTGATGAGTCATTCTCTTAAGCCTGCTGGGTGGAATGAACCTTGCCATGGGTGATACATTTATATTCATCCTCTAGAAAGGAGAGGAAAATATTTTCTCATGCTCTTTTCCATGTATTTATTTGTTGATGACTACCTGTTACGAATAACAGATGAGATCCTAAGCAGATGGGAATCAGTAGTAAAGCACTGACTTCACTGTGAAATGATGGTGATAATTTCCAATACAGAACTGGTTGTGTCTCCACAATAAATCTCATCCATTCAATGCTGAATGCAAAATGTCTTTCCATGTATAAACAGAACGATGAAGGAACATTTGTATGAAGTCAATATGGTGACATTTTCATAGGTCTGAGACCCTTTGTGCAACTCCTAATGCTAAAATCACATCAGACCTTTTGTTTGACAGGGGGATGTTTTTTACCTTCCAGTGCCTGAGGAGAGAGGGAACGAGTGGGTAAGAAGTGGACAATTTTCTGTTTACATTGAAGTAGCACTGAGCTTCATTTTTCTGATCCACCTTGCTGACCTGGAGCTGCTGTTATAGAAGATGAGAAAAAGGATAAAAGGAGGGGCGAGAAGATATATCTATATCAAAGAAGTTACATGTTCATAAAAAAGGAGTGTGTTGGAAAAACACTGAGAAAGCACTGATGGAAAACTCTTGGCTTTTTCTAGCATCATTTGCTTCCACAAATGAAACAAAGAGCAGCAAGGGGTGGGTTGCCAGGAAGCTAAGGGGAAAACAACACTCTGGGTAATGGACCACAAGCAGATGAAGACTTTTGATTGGGGGTTTTGCTCTGGAAATTTACCTGGCAAAACTATTTTCAGCCCCAGGGGGGGCTGACTGGCAAACCCACAACAGGGGTGAAGTCCATTCTGGTCCCATGTCACCAGCTTTGGCTATGCTAAGACCATGCCAACAGACAGTGAAGTGTTTCCAGTCCTTCTGAAAGGGTGATGGGAACTTGCTTTGGGTCTCTCACAAAGGCTTGTCTTTCTCCTTCCTGATGCTGCTATGAGTTACATAAATTCTGTCTTACTCTGTGGTGTGTGTGAATGAGCAAGAGGGTTAAACATGTCATATACCATGGTCACTGGCAGTGAAGAGACTAAGTTTCCCAAAGCCAGCTTTCAAGAATGACTTAATACAGCAGGACTGGAACTTAATGAACTTGGCCATGAAATGGGGACATGTCCTTAACTTTCTCTTTTCATCTACAGCAAGAGTGGGAGGATTGAGGTCACTGCAAACCTCTTAGTGCTGGGACTTTCGAGGGTCAGAAGAATAATAAGCAGTAGTATGAGCTCCTTTTCCATTTGTATTCAGCAATGCAAAGACCTGATGGACAATCAGACTACAGGTGAGAGGAATGAAAGGAGGCGAGAGACAAATATTTCTGTTAATTTCTGCATCTATTGCCCACTATTAACTGGTTCTTCACAGCTGAATTACAGCAATTACCAGCCTGGAGGCAGAAGGCAGGAAATGAAGCAGTGAGTCAAATGACTTGCCCATGGCCATGAGGTGAGCTGTCAGAAAAGCAGTCCGTGTTTTCTGTGTTCGTTGTTGGCAGTAGGATTAGTGGTGGACATTTGATTCTTGTCATAATGTTTCTGATGTGTTCAGGCTGTTGTTTACCTGTACAACCTTTTTTTTTTTCCCAAGAAAAGCAAATTCACTGTCAATCTCAGCGTTCAAAAATTTTTTGCCAGATCTCCATATGACAATTACATCTCTTGAAGGTTTCTCCACCTCTCCCTCAGCTCTCAGAATCCTCCTCAGTCTTTTGTTTCTTCTCAAAATGGCTGCATTTAATTAAATTTTTTTTAAAGTAACCCAGTCCAGTAACTAGGAGTAAAATATTTAGTACCACACATTGGTAATGCAGGAAAAGACCTGTTGAAATACACGTAGGCTACCTTTCTGCACACAGGTGACACTCTCTGATGACCTTGTTTAAGAAATTGTCCACAAGTTGAAATACAGTGGGACAGAGGTGTCAGCAGTTAATTTTAAACCACCACAAAATGGCATGTTCTAAGAGATGGTACATTTTATTCCGCCACCTGCTCCTGGCTCTCTGCTTGCTGCCCACATTTCCAAAGAGAAAATTGCTCCTAAGTGCTTCCCCATTGATCTGAGACAAGATGGTTGTTTTGGATTCTGTAGCAGCAGGTGAATCATCAATACAATATTTCTGAATTTTCACTCGCCTGTTCCAGGTCCATTTCCTGAAAGAGACAGGCATTGCTGCTGGTTTGCTTCTGAAAACTCAGGGCTAAATTCTCAGTTCCTGGGGAAATGCTGTTTTCCCCCTCCATCCAAGCAGCCTCTATTCCCTCTGAAAACCCTTTCCCCAAACAATTCACTATTTTGCTGGAAATCAGGTTATTTTCCTCTGAAAGTTTTTTGCTGTAAAAACTTCCTAGAATTCCATTTTCATTGTTGACCAATATGTGGAAATTCAATGGGTTTTGAGACAAAATTTAAGCAGCATGATTTTAAAATGTGTATCTGAATGTGGAGATGAAAACAGAGTTATGAGACCAGCCAGCCTCTTTTGCTTCAAAACTGTGGGTGGAAGGACATTTTTTGTGGGTTATAGGAATATTCTCAGGTTTAGCTAAAGGCTAATCTGGCCTTCTGAAATGCAAAATCTCTGACACAGATGTTTGCTTTTTGCTGCTGAGGGTATTGGCCTTGATCCTTAAGCCATTGGTTTGCATCTGTGGAGCAGATCTATCCTGTACACAATGTTGTGAAAATGTAGTGGCACACACTGAGGCAAAAAATCATCGGAGGATGTTGCAAAGCCCTACTCCATCTTCTCTAGGAAAGTGTATGTTCCACCTTTTTTTTTTTTTTCTAAATTGGTAGCTGTTTTGGCTTTGCCTTGGAAGAACAAGCCCTGCAGTGGGATTCATCATGTCCCCGTGGTTGCCTCTGCAGTGGAGGGAATGGCAGAGCTTTTCTCCCAGAGTGACACAAAACATCTCGCTGCCCTGTCTGAAGAGCTAACTCGTCTCTGCTGCTAGCAGCCCCCCTTCCCCAGAGCTCATCAGTCATGAGAGAGCGTGAGCACAGAAGTCTGTGTTTTATAGATAATAGGAGGCTGTGAAGTTAAGAGGGAGGTGAGGATTTTAATTATCTCTTTTTTTTTTTTTTTGTCGTCTTCCTGCTGTCCCAGTCCTAGGGAGGCTGCAATGATGTGAAGGCCTGAGGTGTCATTATGGGTTATTAAACTCCTTTGTGGCACTTGGGGATGTTGAATGGAGCTGTGAAGGGAGAAGAGAAAAAAACATCTCTTGATGGAGCTGGCTAACCCCCTATAATTGCTTCAAAATTACAGCAGACTGTAATTGTTCATGCTGTGGAGGGGAAGAGGGAGAGAGGGTGGGTGGGTGGAAGAAAGAGCAGTGAGGGGGCCCTGGGTACCCCACATGGCTGTCAGGGTTGCCTTGGTTGTGATGGGTGATGGCAACTCACCCTCACATCAGAATATACCGTCCCCTTCTTGGGGCCTTGGTGGGGCACTCTCACAGTGCCAACCCTGTCCCTGCAGATCCCTGGGCCACCAGAGAGAACCTCAATCCTTAGCAAGGTTCAAGTACCTTTGTCACTGATTCATCCTGGGGCTTGGATCAAGACTACAGGCTGTTTCATGGGTATATCTTCAACTCCCATGATGAGTGATGGAAGTTTGTCAGATGGGGGTTTCCTCTTGGCCCCATACCTGAGGTGCTCAGGAATGGTGATTATTATGAACAGTGCTTGAGGATGCACAGACTGACCACATGGATCCAGTCAAAGACGTTAATATCTTGTTTCTTTATCTCTGCACCTCCAATCCTGCATCCAGTGGCAGGTTAAATGAGCCTCCAGAGGACCAACTGTGCTTTAAACCTTAACACCATTTCTGGATTATTTTTCGGTCTTCTTCACCCATGAGGAAAGCACAGTCAGAGCATCCCAGTTTTTGGGATTTTCTGTCTGGGGGCTAGTGCAGTGAAACAGTGTCAAACAGTGTTTGCTGTTTCTTCTTTATGTCAGATTAATCCCTTAATTTGCACAGCTGGATACACATGGCACCCACACACATTCAAGGATGGTCATGTGGTTGGAGTGTGAGAAACAAAGCAGTGATGAAAACCCATCCGTCTGTTGTATTTCCTTCATAAAGCTTCCTAAGGGTCCTCTTCCTCATTAGCAAATCTGGTAATGTGTCAAACATGACAGAAGCTGAGACAAGCCTGGCTTGGTTTAATCAAATAGACTTACACCCCCAGAAGTCAGGTCTGATATCAGCAGAACTTAAACATGGACCCAAACAGGTGGTTTATAGAGATGTAGATGCACAAAGAGATGGAAATGTCCAAACTGTGGGTGGTGTCCAAAAAGGTGGGACTTTGCCTGGGAAGGACACAGGTGGAAAATATGCTGAACAGCTTTGCACTGGACTGTTTGGGAAAAAGTAATGCCTGTCCTTTTGCAGCTGTGCAGGTAACTGCTCTGAAGGACATCCACCTACTGCCCACATTCCTGCCCAAAAGGAGAACCTGCTGCCACATGGTTTCTCTCACCTCACTCCTCTGTTAGCTCCTTCTGGACAGAAGAACCAAGCTGATTTTCTATTCTTTTCAGAAAGAAAAATTCTTATCATCCCTCATGTCAATCTTGAAGTCTTGCCTTTGGTTGCATGGAAAGCAGGACTTTGGCTCTGTGGAGCCTCCATGCCGGAGTCATTGTTTCTGTACAATGCAGGACTCTCATCACCAGACAGGGATGGGGGTGGCAGATTAGCAGGTCTTACAGAAGAGTTGTATGACTAATTTGTCACCAGTATGAAGACAAGGGATTAAAAATCAAGGGCTTTGGGATGAGATAACTAAGTACAAGAACTGATGAGCTTAAATAAAATTCTGGATTTCACAAGGGAAGAAACAATATGTAGTGATACAAAAAGAAAACAGAAAATATATTTAAAGAAATTCCATTTATTCATACAATAATCTTGAAAACTTGTCTGATGTTATCAGCACATTTTAAAGCCTCTGTTTGTCAGAAGAGCTTTTATATGTGATCTCTGAATATGTTACAGCCTGCAGGAAGGCTGAGTGGCTTGCTCTGTTCACATATTTATTATTTTACAATTTGCTCAGTTCTTTACATGAACTGACATTTTAAAGCTATCCTTTCAGCAAATTGATTACAATTTGGATAAGTGGAACTTGCTTTGATGGTGGATTTTAGGTTTATCATCACTGGCAAATACTGCTCTAAAGAGATCTTTAAGCTAAGTCAGTTACCAAAAATCATAGGTCTAGCAAAATGGTTTCTCTTTCCATTTTCATGTAAGAAAACAGAATGAAGGAAAAGACATTAAATTAACCAAATAATATGAAATTTGTTTTAAAATGGAACTGAAAACCTCAAACACAAAGTGCTGAAATTCTATAGCGTACATGCTGTTTTAAAGGTAGTGCAAGCCAGAAGAATTCATCCACAGTTTAAACTGTCTTTGATAAATATATCCAAATACAATTCTTATAACTCTCCTCCTACCCAAGTCCCTTTTTGCTTCCCAAATTAAATCTCAGTGAAGTTGTCCTAGTCTTCGCAAGGCCCTTCATTGACAGTGCTCACATTTTAGTGTATCACACCAGCAAAGTGTCTGATTAGTTTTAACTAAACATTCTGGAGCAGGTAGCCTAACTGCAGCTTTCCACCCTTAATACCTTTGCATCTTTGTCCTAGACTGTCAAAACCACCACTGCAGGAAATGGCCTCTCATGGCTGTAAGGCTGCATAGAAAACTTCTTCAGCAAAGCAAACAGGCAATGTCTGCAAGAGCAATCTCCTTTGCCTTTTTTATATGTTAACTTTACTGGCATTAACTGAGTAACAGAATCCTGACTGAGGTACCTTCACCGATGTCTAACATGAAAGATAGGTAAGCTTTGGTTTTGTGGCTGCTTTTGGAATCGATTCTTCTTCCTGCCAGTCTTCATAGATTATCTTCAGATGACCAATATGATCTTAGTTTACTTTTAACTCGTATATAAGAGGTCTACTTCCAGCATACTAGGAAGCACTAATAGCAGAGTGGAGTCAGTCTCGCTAGGGCAAGACAGTGGTGAAACCTAGGATAGACTCCTGCTTGTTTGAAGGAGCTGTGTCTGACCGTCCACTGACTTACTGCTTATTTTTAATTCCCCCAGTATCAGAAAGGGTACTGAAGATAAACTAAAAAACCCACAAAAAAACCCCAAGAATTTTTACTCTTGAACTCTGGAGAGGACTAGCTCTCTCCTGGAGTAAAAGTCAGGATGAATTGCTGTGATTCACTTCTGTGGGATTGTCTGGGATGGGCATCCCTCTTCACACTCTGTGTCTGTGACTAGGGTAAGACAGAAGTGTTCCAGCATGGGAATGAGCATCATACTGCTTGAAAGTCCTGTCTAGGAGATTCCTGAGAAAGCCTTTCTTCAAAAAAGTCGGGATAGAATGTGAGAGAGCATGGGTGTCAACCTGCATGAGATCCTAATCTTCTAATGTTTCATGGAAAGATTAACTTTAGCAGGAGCTGGGCTATGTTTAAAATGATTGCTGTCCTATAGTTATCCACGAAACCCTTTGTTCCCTTTAACCAGGATGCAATCAAATCCTCAGCAGGTCAGGGAGCCTGGCTATTGAAGACAGCTGTCACTCCTTAGGTGACAGCCGTCTTTTAGTGGCAGCATGAAGCAATGATGAAGATGTTCTGTTCTGTGCACCTGCTGGAAAATAATGGTCTCTAAAGGGTTGTGAACAGGTGCAGTGACAGCAAGCACAGACAGGACAGCTGGGTGAGGCAGCAGCATGGTACTGAGTACCAGTATCTCAGAGCTGTGCTCCCCACACTCCAAGCTGTCTGGCTACCATGGTTCACCTCAGCCAGCAGCACAAAAATAAATCAGCCATAGGATTGTGCTAATTCACATCCCCCAGGAAGAGGATCTCCAAGGCCTCTCCAGCAGCTAGATGACTGAACCTGAAATGCTGCTCCTTGACCAGTTTCTGGGCAGTGAGGTGTCTCAGGACCTGCCCCTAAAATGTTTTCCAAGATCCTGCAACACCAGGCAGCATTACCCTCCATCAGTTTAGTAGGGTTTTGTCTCTGGAGCATCCAGAGTTTATCAGAGGGCAAATAGACAGTTTAGGAGACTCAGAGGGGATTAGGGATGAAATTAAAGAAAAAGCAAGGGCTGGTCTCAGCGTGTAAGGTGATACCACATGGGAGGACACAGAGGCTGGGGAGAGAGGAGCCCTGATGGCTGCTTAACTCGTTCTTCTGGTTTCCACTGTACTGAACAGCAGTGCTGTCAACACCTGCAGTAAGAGAAGGTGTTCCACATGACTTAAAATCCATATTGGCTCACTACTGCATCAATCTTTAGCTGCTGCCAATTGCTTACTTCAGCTTCAACTTCTACCAGCCAGCTTCCCAAGCTGCCATGGTGGGGCTAGCAGTGTTGGTCACACTGCCTGCTCCTGGTGTTCGCAGATGGCAAACATCAAGGGCTTTGCATCCTTAATAAGGTCAATGGGTTGTTGATCTCCCAGGGCTTTTGGAACTGCAAAAATCACTGGCATGCTGGCACGAACTCAGCTATCCCGCCACATGAAGGATGAGCCATCAAACCTAACCAGCTCTCAATGCTGTCGTCAGCAAGGTTGGGGGTGAGCTCTCTGGCAGTGAGCTGGTGAAACACCACCAGCTTCCCTTCCACAGGGATTTGTGCCAGTCAGTGGCCTGTCACCAGGATGGTGGTGGCTCACACAAAGCATGGCCATGCATTCCCACAGCACTGGTTTGGTTGGGACAGCTGCTGAAAATCCAATAGGAGAAAAATGACAGTTTTACTTTTAGCAAAGAGGAGTCCCAGGATGGATCCTAAGTTTTCACCCACTGTCACAGCCCCAGCCCCCACTCTACACGAGCATTTGGTCTGTTAGGAATTACTGCAAGAGGAGCAAAGCCCTTAGGAAGGCAGGACTGAGAGGGGTTTTCCAGGTTATTTCCTCTAAAGCCTTTTTCATCTCTGAAGACTCAGATTCTGCTGTCCTGCTGTCAGAGTTACATGGCCGAATCAAGATCTGAGGTGACGGGGGGAGCCCTGAAATGCGCAGCGTTGTCAGGAGCTGGGCGTTGGGAGGTGCATATGTGAGAACAGTATCCAGTCCTGCAGTTGCCTTGGGGGAATCAGTGTTATTTTCCTATTACTTTACTGCCTCGATGACAAGGCAAACAAGGGGGAAAAAGGCTGGAGAGGGCTAAATCTCTCCCTTTTATTTGATTCCTTTCACAGATCAAAATCCTTTCATGCAACTCCCAAGCTGGGGAAGAAAATGCGTGGAACAGAAACATGTAATGAGAATGAACTCTATCCAGAAATAGGAGAGAGAGCAAGGGAGGGGTAAATTAGAGTAGAATCTTTTGGATGCAGGCAAACAGGTGGGGGGTTGTCTGGTCTGTGAAGGCAGGGTGTCTGCAATCTTTGTAGCGATTAGATTTAATGGGACAGACACGTTTCTCTCCTTTGCATCCCCTCCTCCTCTCAGCCCGAGGGGGAGAAAGGAGGGAGGTGGTGATGGGGAGGTAGCAGGGGAAGAGAAGATTTGAAAGAGTCTTTGACGTCAGCCCTGCCCTATAAAAAGCTGGCAAGGAGCTAGAAAGCAGACAGCAGAGCTTGTGGAAGAGCAAAGATGCCAACCCCGAACATCTCCACCTCTGCAGCCAAAGGCTTCCGCAGGGCGGTGTCAGAGCTGGACTCCAAGCAAGCTGAGGCCATCATGGTAAGACAACTCTATCCCACTTCTTTCCCTCCCCCTCCAAAAACCACAGCTTCTCCCATAGCTATAGGCAGAAGGTGGCAGGAATAGATGGACCAACACCGCCTTCGTGGGAGTTTGCCGACTCGGGCACCTCCTGGCTCTTGGCTGGCAAAGGAAAATTACTCAAACAGTTCTCTCTACATATTGGTACATGTGAAATGCAAACATTTAGGGGGGTGAAAACTTGAACTAATGCAAACCCCGCCACCTCAGCCAAAAGTAAGGTGAATAACCCACAGACCTAAGGCAAGAATAGCAAGGAATCCCCAGCGCGAAAGGAAATTTGAAAATCTTAATGATTTCCTGGTTTCAAGATATTATACTGCAGAGATTTCACCTGTTCTAGCATAATAAAAAAGTGGGTCTCTTATTTTAGACAGTGCACAAGGCACAGGCAATTTAACTAGTTTGCTCACTGCTGCTGTGTCCACAGTTTATCTCCCAGAACATCCTTTCTCCATTTCTGTTCCCCGTCCTCCCTGATGTGGTCTCAGCCCTGTGTTTAGCCTGAGGAATGCTGCACACACTAAATCTGAACCTGCCAGGGAAAGGAGAGGAAAACTTCCCAATGAGGTCTCAAGTGCCTTTAAAAAGCCTAGCCTGGCCAACCCATCGGACCGGCTGTAGGGACACGGACATTTCACCTCCTAACCCCAAAGCCTTGGCAGGCAGGATGAGCCTGAAGACCTCCAGCACGGGGACAGTCTTGTGGGTCTGTGCAGGCTGCAGGTGACGCTGCGGGAGCCAGAGCAGCCAGTGGCACTGGGAACACTAGGAGGGGACCCTCTGGGGATGCTTGGCAGGAGGAAATTCAGGAATAGAGATGCGTTAGGTAGCAGATGTGTTTGGCAGATATCTGCAGCATGACTCCAGCAGGTCAGTTATAGAGCTCCCCAGTTCCCTCCCCTATGCTTGCTGCATTTTTCCTCCACCCTTCTCTTAACCCTGTGCAATGCTCTGCCTTGCTAAAATCAGCCACTACATTGACAGACAGGTATTTTGGAGAGTGGAGTTTGCTGGGAAGGAAGGGAAACATTTAGGAAACAAGGAGGTAAAGTTGCCTTCTCTAATAAATGGAAATCAGGGAAGGCTTCCCTCTAACAGTCATTTTCATTCTGGCAAAAATAATGAACACATAAGTGGTTCTTGAAAACCTGGTATTTTTCAAGCAACTTGTAAAAGCAGTATTTGAGATGCTTGTTGGAATGCTCATCTGGAGAAGGGAAGAGCGTTTGGTTATTACGTCCTCTGGGGTGCTGCTCTGTGTTTTATGGGAAATGGGCCACTGAACAGAGGCGCCAGAGGAATTCACATTCAACAGATGGGCTGACAGGAATGTGACAACCTGCTTGGGGTGAGCAGCTCCTCCAGCCTGGGGGTACATAAAACTTCACCCTGTATTTGTGTCCCTTCTTTGAATGGAAAATTTCAGGAAAACAAACAAACAAAAAACCTAAAATTAAAACTTTAACATGTGAGGATTATTTTGAGAGTGGGATGCATGAAAAGCTTTGCCCTTTGCTCTCACCTAGCACAGATCTCCACAACCCTGTCACTTATTTTGCTGGCCTCTACCAGGCAAGAAGCATGACTCTGCATTTGCATGTGACAATGTATATTCCTGGCCCTGGTGTTGTCAGTGGGACCATGGATATCAGCCTCACAGCCCTTGCCCACCATCACATCACATCCAGCAGGTCTGAGGGGTTCCCTCACCATTTAGCCTGAGGGACCAGAAACTGTGCTGCAGGTGAAACTGTGCAAAAAGGGGGAAAAAACCCAGATCTTTGCAATCCCAGAACTCGTCTACAGCAGCAGGTATTTTATGTGTCAACTGAGCCAGCCAAACATCAGACTCACACTGTGGAAAAATCTTTTGTTACATACCAAGTTTTTCTGATGCTAATATTTTTGCAAGAGACCCTGGGACTGTAGCTGGAGCTGGGTTTGGTTACAGAGCACACAAACAAAGGTAGGCAGGAGACAGCCATTGCAGCCAAACCAGCAGGAAAGAGTGCCCAGGGAAGCAGAGGTAGGATGTTACTGTCCCCACTTTGACGGGAAGAAAACAGTCTTTACAATCCTTCCTGCTTGCTGCAAATAATGAGCCAGGGGACAAAAACCAAAACAAAGTAACTCCAAACACAGTGTTTTAATTACACAACTTGGGCTGGGCACTCTGAGTTTCAGCAAATTGAAAGAAGGAAAAATTAACAAACCCTTCATAAGAGGTGCAAACTAACCCTTCAAAAGAGGTGAATGACCATATCAGACTCTGGCCCTGGTTAGGCAAATAAATGCTTTGTGAAATCAAATTACAGTTCTCACTGTAGCCAGATATGCACTCAGGGAGCTAGTCTGCAAGGCAATTCGGAAGTACCATACAATGGCACCTTCGGAAGAAAGAAAGGCATTTATCATGAGATCAGTTTGGCTGTTATATATGCCACACTCCTAATTTCCAGCAAAAGGAGGTAATATCCCAATGAGCCTAAATGTGAGGGGCAAAGGAGAGAAAGATGAGATGGGGAGTGTGCAGCCAGGCAGCTTCCACTTGGCAGAGTAGGCAGCAGGCAGTCAGATTCCTTCCAGCCCTCTTCTCCCAAGCAAAATTCAGCCTTTTACTGTTGTTTTCTGGTTTTGTTTGTTTGTATGTGGTTTGGGATTTTTTGTTTGTTTTTTGTTCGGTTTGTTTTGTGGAGTTGTGTGGTGTGGGTGTTTTTTTTTTTGTTTTGTTTTGTTTTGTTTTGTTTTTTTTTTTAATTTAGCACCTAAAACATCATGGAGCTAAGGAATTTACAGGACTCCTATAGAGGGACTGAAGTCCCTCAGTCCTGCCTGCCAGAAGCCACCCAGTCTCAACATGTCTCTGAGTGGTTGAGGCTGCCTCTAATGGTGCAGCTTTCCAGTCACACAAGCCTCATCTTTTACACTCCTCCAAGTTGGATTTCAACCTGATTTACAGCCTAAATGTGGGAATATAATTTCCCTCCTCTCCTCCACCCCAGAAGTAAAATCCTGTGCCTCAGGGCACAGTGTGACAGAGCATCCTCAGGTATCATCACTGCCTGGCTTGGGGTCGCTGCGGAGACCATTTTGTGTGCCTGGCAAAGGTCTGTTTGCCCTGCTTATTGCAGGCACTTTAAAGGAAATACTGGCTTAGCTTTAAACACTGTATTGATGCAAAACACACACTTAAAGCTGAGCACATGCTCACAAGTTTTTAAAAGTTATAGCTGAGGTCACTTGTTAGATAGATGTCTGTTCTCTTTGGGCATGAATACCACCAATTTAGACAAGCAGCAATCTATGCTTATTTGTTAGAAGGTGATTTTCTGTGCCATGAGAAACAAAGGGCGGATCAGCAAACATAATTTCGGAGGGGTACCTTTACTAAAAAAGGACCAGATAGAAATGCAGTGGCTGGTGCTTCGATGTGTTGCAGTTTTGAGGCTGCATTTAAAATCTTGGCTTTACACTTGTAAAGCATCGAAGAGGATTTTTACAGGAAACATTGCTTACTGATAGTGGGCTTTTATAATCAGAGAGAAAAGGAGCTTAGGTTGTCTTTTTAAATAGAAAACACTCTTTAAATTTTCACAAGGTAGAGAAAGCACTGCTTGGTTAGCATCTTTATCTTTTCTGAATATTTTCAATGTGACCAGAGGGAAAGCTGCAACCAGTCCCACTCTGGTCCTTCTTCAGTGCTTGCCCACATTTCTTTTAGCAAGTTCCTGGGGTTTGTCATCTGGTTTGTGTATTGAACACAGAAAATTTGAACCAGCTGAGCTGCGTCTAAATGGAAAACTGGTTGTAAAAAGACAAAGAACAAAGTTGGTATACGAGCTATTTGTATAACAAAAGAAACAGTGGTGATTGAAATAGTGTGTTGTTCACTATAAATAAAAACTGGTGACCTAAAATGACCTCAGGCACAGAGTTGCAGCATTTTAGGTTTGATTCCAAATAACAGAAATCTGCAGGAGTTTGTTGGGGCAAAACAAATCTATAGATGAGTGGGAGGAATTTATTTTCTGGCGTATATGGATGTGGTTCCAATTACACTTCAGTGGGCAAGCATCCACTTAATATCAAAAGAAAATGTCATATTGGATCCTGGGAGCAGTTTAGCTAAGCTGCCCTGCTAATACACCTGCAAACAATTCCTGTTTCCTGGACAGGCCACATCTGTGGGCTTCAGCTGTCCCTCACAAAATATCTTTTCTCAGATGACTTCAGTTTTGTTTAATGCCTCTCCACTTGAGTTCATCAGACACCTGAAAGCTATGTAAGATCGTTTATGATTTTTGTTTTTTGAACGATATTCAAAACTGTTGCTAGGGAAGGTGAGGGGAGAAGCCCATTCTCCAGTCATGCTAAAAAGGTATTTTACAACGATTTTTTCCTAAAGCTGCACATTTCTGAAAGTTCAGTTCTGAAACCTCAGTACTCATCACCAGATCTTCCTCTACAAAGCCAGGCAAGTCAATCCAACTTCTCCCTGCTTCCTTTGATACAGTGTATTAGTCAGATCTCATCCAGGTACTGGGGATGACTCTGATCTCCCTTTCTGTTCTGCCTTCAGTCTCCACGGTTTATTGGAAGACGTCAAAGCCTCATTGAGGATGCCAGGAAGGAAAGAGAAGCTGCAGCTGCAGCTACTGATGCTGCAGAGTCTACAGAGACCATTGTATTTGAGGAGAAGGATGGGAGAGCCATGCTGAACCTCTTCTTCATGCTCAAGGGAGCCAAGACTTCACCACTGTCCCGTGTACTTAAGGTATTTGAGGTGAGTACCTAACTTGTTGTATGGTAGCCAAGGAACACACTTCAGTTTTCATGACTGTTCTGTGAGAAGTATCACTTGAGCCTAATGAAGAAGAATCAGACCAGGTCTGCCTACTGCAAATGATCAGTCTGATGTCCCCACAGTTATACTTTGCTCATACCCCAGTGTGCCCTCACTTGCCACTACTAAAAATGAGGCATAACTCTGTCTTGCAGTGCTGTTAAACTCTGGGCTTGATTTTGCCTAATTATTGGATCCAACCACACAGCTTCACGATTCCAGTACACATCCTTGTGGCTTATAGTATACTCTGACACCCCCCTCCACTGCTCAGCACTTAACTTCGTGTGAAGGGCTCTAATCCCACATTCAAAGCAAACTGTGTACCCTGCCTGTCTACAGACCAAGCTCACCTTCCTTGTGGGTCAAGGCTTTAACAGCCTCTGAATGGAATTGACACACTGGTCCTTGGTCAGATAGTTACAGGATCTACTTCACCCTAGGTGTAAAACTGATATCTTGATTTCAAAATTTCCTCTCTACTTCAAGGATTAATTTGATTCACATGTTAAAGGTTCTGTTAGATTTCTCCCCCTGAGATGCATCCTGTATATGCCTTCAATACCAAGGAAAACTGCTGAGATTTTTCCCCCTAGCCAGCAATATGTTGTTGCATTATATAGGATCTCAGTACCATGAATGGAAAGACTGGTGGTCTTTCCATGGGAAATAGTTGCTACCTATTTAAATAGTAATCAAAGCTTGCATATATGTAGTACATTTTCATCCAGAATGATTCAAAAGTGTTCTGCAAACTAAGGTTCTGAGATGTGTTTTATCTATGGTAATTTAATTTCATTGACTTCATCTGTGATGGCAGAGGACAATTTGTTCCTAATAATCTGTTATGTGGCTCGTAAAGGGCCTCTGGAGGTCCAACCTCCTGCTCAGAGCAGGTCCGGTCACAGCAGGTTGTTTGGGGCTTTATGCACTATGCAATAAACCCACTACTTAACAACTGTTAACCTACAAAAAGCATACTTATCTTTTGGGGGATATTTCCCTGAAATTGTAGGGAATTCTAGTTTTTCATTGACCATATAGTATTATCTCTGATACTCTTATGAAAAATGTTTAAGTTCTTCAGCAATTACAAAATATCTTGCATCGCCTCTAAGAAGACTGCTGCAAGAAAAGCTATTTTCTAGGAAACATATGGTTCTTGTGTCAAGACTGAAAGAATCTCTATGAAAAACTTTACAGACAAAACCCTTGGTGTTGCCATGATTGGGGTACCCTTCCCATAAGTGTACAGATGCCAGATAAAGCATGAAAAATCTATATCAGTGTAACATTCAACAGGCTGCTCAGTGGCAATGAAATATAGATGTGTGGGCTCTTGTACTTGGTAGATTTTATGTCACTCTGCATTTAAACTCTGTAATTTAAATAATTTCAAAACATCAAGAGAGAAGCTGGGGCAGCTTATGTTCAAATATTGTTTGTTTCATCCTGGAGCAAAAAAGGTCTTTGAGCTTGTCTCAGAGAGAGCTTTAAATATAATAAAAAGACAAGCATGTCAAGCCCCAGCAGAGGAAGATTCATTTCGCAGATCCCTCTGGCAATGCAGGTACAAGATATGAAAGCAGACGGGCATAATGACATTTGCCTCATCATGATCCAGGCTTCAGGGAAGCTGGTTTCACTCTTCTGTATGTATTACATGCAGCTAAAGCATAGGTAATGCAATCAGAGCTGTCAGATTAATGCAAAGGTATTGATTGTTGAGGGGACAATGTAATAGTGAAGTTGGTAGGTACCTTAAAAAACACAGTCCTAAATTTAATTTACCTGTGGCACTGCGTCTGTTCCTTCTCATCTTTTTGCCTCTGATTAACAGAAGAAATCATGTCCCTTCCTCTATCAAAGGTCTTTCAGGGACTTTGGAAAGGTTGGGTCATTGCCCAGGGACTTGAGCTTGTACTGCCAGTTTTCACTGAGCTAAAGAAAATATCCACAAATCTACCAGGGCCCTTTGAAAGCCTATAGACTCCATTTTGTCTCCTTCTTATTCCATGGAGGAATAACGACCCTAAATGACATCAGTTCTGATAGTAAGCCCAAACTAAAGCTGCTGAGGGCGAGTCATGCCATCCCCGCCGTTCAGCACCACGGCCAGCGCCGCGCCGCCGGCCGCGCCCTGGCAGTCCCTTCACCCCCCACCACACCCCTCCAAACCCCACCTTGGTTTTGGGTGGGAGGTAGAAGGAAAGTGGGCAATGAGAAGTGCCGCTTTGCCACATCAGCTTTCTCTCTTGATGAGGTCTTTGCCATTGTGGAAGTCTTCTCTTGGTACCTGTTGACCAGCCCAAGTGGCTGCCTGTGCAGAAGGAAAAACTGTGGAATTAATGGATGTGTTTATACAGGAGGGACAGGGGGTGCACAAACTAAACGACAAGAGGGAATCCATCCCAGACTGGGATTGTTAAGCCTGGAAAAGAGAAGGCTTTGACGTGACCTAATTGCAACCTTCCAGTATCTGAAGGGGGCCTACAAGAAAGATGGAGGTGGACTATTTACAAGAGTATGTAGTGTCAGGACAAGGATGAATGTTTTCAAACTTAAAGAGAGTAGGTTTAGGTTGGCTATTAGGAAAAAAATTACTGTGAGCATGGTGAGGCACTGGAACAGGTTGCCTAGATAAGCTGTGGATGCCCCATCCCTGGGAGTGTTAAAGGTCAAGTTGGATGGAGCTCTGAGTAACGTAGTCTAGTGTAAGTTGTTCCTGCCCATGACAGGGGAGTTGCAACTTTAGTTGATCTTTAAGGTTCCTTCCAACTCAAACCATTCTGATTCTGATATCCATATGGACATCTTTGGGTAGCAGCAGCAGGTGTCTCAAGTGTTGCTTCATGGTTTTGTTCTTCCTTTCCATGTCCCAAAAGACATTTGAAGCTAAAATTCACCACCTGGAGACCAGGCTTAGCCGAAAGCCCCGTGAAGGGACCGCTGAACTGGAATACTTTGTGCGCTGTGAAGTCCACAGCTCTGACCTCAACACTTTCATTAGCTCCATCAAGAGGGTAGCAGAAGATGTGAGGACCACCAAGGAAGACAAATGTAAGGAACTTACAAACTGTTTCACTTGTGAGGAGAGGCTGAGCTCTCCCTGTAGAAACAGGGTGGAGACTTTGTTATTCCCACTAAAGGGAAAGGGCTACTGTATGCTAAATTTCAGAAGAAACAGCTGTGCCATGTGCTGTTTGTTGTGTGTGTACCTTTGGCACATGAGATTAGATGTATCTTACTCAGCCTCAGAACCCCTTCTCATTAGGGAATGCTCCATCTTCACTTCCACAGACAGATTGTCACTTTCTCTCTCCCCACAGTTCACTGGTTTCCCAGAAAAATCTGTGAATTGGACAAGTGCCACCATTTGGTCACCAAGTTTGACCCTGACTTGGATCTGGATCACCCGGTGAGTTAGTCTATATGGGCACATCCTCACACTGAAATCCTGAGTTGCCACCTTGAGAGAAGTTTCTCCAGACAGTGATGAACCTTCTTGGGTGAGAAGTTTTAGTAACTGATTAAAAATCCTGTCTCTGTTCCTATTTGCCATCACAGGGCTACTCTGACCAAGTATATCGCCAGAGAAGGAAATCAATAGCAGAGATTGCTTTTCACTATAAGCAGTAAGTCTCTTTCCTAACATTCATGCAGGGATAATGACATGTCAATAAACCTGTTGGGAAGTCATTGTACTACACGTATGGCACTTCCTTTATGTTTTGTCTCCCCATTCAGCCTTTCCAGCTCATTTTGTGTCTCTCTTCTCTCTATTAATTCCAGTATCTTCGTAATTAAAAAATATCTGTTTTCATTAATTCATACATCGATACAGATATAATAAGAATAAACTTCCTGCATAAAAAAGCCACATCCATCAGACCTCAAACTTAATTTTGAAATGTATCATCTCTTTTAGAATGGCATCTAGTTTTGACTTCAGTGTTTCAACTACTGGAAGAGCTACCACATGCTCAGAGAATTTGTTCCAATGCTTCATTGGTACCATTGTTCCAATGAACAATGGGAAAAAATGTGGGTTTTCTTTCTAAAGTGTACTTTGATAGCTTTAGCTTTTACCCAATGGATCATACATGCCTTTCATCTGCTAGATAAAACACTGCTATCAGATTTTTATTTTTTTTTTGCTATGAAGGTATTTTTAGACTAAATGGTTCATCTCCTAACTCTGTCTGATAAATTAAACAGATTTCAGTAATGTTTTCAACATTGTCTTATATAGATTTAAGACTATGTCTTCTACTTTCACTTAATACTTCTATTCTGATTTATGCAGTGATAGGACCCAGTCTGTTCACTACAACATCAAACAGAGCTCTAATATTCAGTTAGATTTGTAAGATATTCCCTAGATCCTATTCAGTGACACTGCCTTTTACTGTAGCATTCCCTCTCTCTGAGCAGGACTTCAGGTGTAGATGAGCTGTGCTCACTGTAGTGAGCTGTGCTGAAAGCAGACTACAGAAATTATATGGATCACCCTCTTCAGCTACCCCTGCAACTGGTGAGATGCCAGCGTGGTTTTCTGCTGTCGGATTTCATGTTCTTTGCTGATTTGAAGCCCAGAATATGGACACTGAAGTTTTTATCCTGTATGAATACCAGGTGCACAGAAAGTCACTGTGCCAATAAATGACACAGGAATAAACACTGTCTTAAGACAATTCACCAATTTGCAATGTCTTCTCTTACATCTCACCTGCAGGACAGTATTTATGAGCCACTGTGTAGTGTCTCTTCAGGCTGTTAATGAAAAAGGAACTATACTTTTACACTGTAATATATGAATACCTCACTTGTTCAAATAGAGAATAGAAAGACTGAGGAAATACAATTGCTAACTATGATGAGAAAAACCAAAATTGTCAGTCTTCTTTAGTGCCCACTTACGTCAATGTTAAGATTTTCCATTCTTGCCATCCTCAATATTACTGACAATATATTTTTCTGCAGTTCAAATGCATTTAGCTTTCCTTCTTAGCTCATTTTATTTCCCAGTCACTGGTTCACTCTTGGAGCCACAAGCTCCCTGAATTTCAGGCACATGAAATGAATTTATTTTCACACAAAGTTTCTTTTTTTTTTCTTTTCTGGTAAACGTTGTTCCTGCTAAACTCTTGCTCATCCCTTTATCATTTATAATGTCTAACTAGACTAATGCTTTTCTTCATATCTCTGTACTTGTTGCACCTGTACAAAGCACCCAGTACTAAGGCTTTGTCTTTCCTGTCACCCCCTTGTTTGGTTTAAAGAAGATTGATGAACATCATGCAGAGCTTCTCCAAAGTGCTTCCTTTTCAAAGGGAAGAGAAGCCTGGCATGTGCTCTGCTCAGTAATGGTGAATTTGCCTTGCAGTGGGGACCCAATCCCTCACGTGGAGTACACAGCAGAGGAGATCGCTACCTGGTGAGTGCTGATTTGATCACAGATATTTGTTGGCTTCATCCTAGAAGTTGGGAATCAAAACACAAACAGTTAGGGTGTGACCTCTTGAAAAATGTATCAGGAGTGCAAGCATCCTACTTAGTGGCTTGTTATAAAAGCCAGTAACACATTGCATGGCATTTCATGGCAGGGCCACATCCGGGAGAACAAGCTACCTCCAAAATAGTGATGCTCTGTCTCCTCCTTTCTTGGGGCTGCATCAACAGCACTTTCACACTGCAGCCCCCAGAAGCTTCCTCCAAAGGACCCTCCCCAGAGAGCAAGGTAGATAATTTAGAGTCCCGCTTCTCTAAGAGTCCTGACTTAGTAGCAGCCTCCAAACAAAGAGCAGTTATCATAGTTGCAGAAAGAAGAGGGCCAAAGTGAATATCTGCATGGTACCTCCCTGGCCTCACATAGGAAGACACTCCTTTGAGGATGTTTTTTTCCAGGAGTGTTGCCACAGGAGTGTCTCTCAAAACAAGGCCAACTCATATGAGCTGAGTACACAGGCTTCTCAACAAGATCATCTCCTGGTTCTATTGACTGTCTTCACAGCCCAACTTCAGGAGTTTACCTATTGGGAATATTTTAATTCCAGTTAATACCTTTTATACAACCTCCTGACCTTCAAGTCAGAAATAGGTCTGTGCGGATACAGCTGCTGCCTTTGCAGGCTCATTTGAACGTGTGTCTGTATGTTTACATACATCTATCAATGTGCAAAGATATAGACTTAGTGGTGGAGAAAGGCAAAAGGACAAGGAGCCTAGAGGCCTGGGTCCCTGGTAGTGCATAACACTATGACAGGAGAGGACTAGACACATCAAGCCACTGAATGAATGCCACCTCTTATCCTGAAGGAAGGAGGTGTACAGCACCCTGAAGAGCTTGTACCCAACCCATGCCTGCAAGGAGTACCTTGAAGCTTTTAGTCTACTGGAGAAATTCTGTGGCTACAATGAGAACAACATCCCTCAGCTGGAGGAGGTTTCCCGCTTCCTGAAAGGTGAGTATGAGCCTGGGGGACCAGGTTCAGGGTCTGCCAGGATTCCAGCACGGTGGTGCCAACTAAAGATGGGAAGCCTGAACCCAAAGGAGGAGGGTGTGAGCTGAGATTTTGGAGGAGAGCTGGTGGCTTGTGCATTGCCCAAGTGGTGGAGACTGCAGCTAAACACGGTGGGCTGCAACTGAAAGTCAAGCCCATAGTGAAATGATCCCACTGAGCAGCTAAAGAGCAGATGTTTTCCCCTAGTAGGGGCAAAAATCAGGTTTGGCACAAAAGAAGCCCTTTAATTTCCAGTGCTGAGAACACAGGACATCAGCACAGCCCATGGGCCATGCTCCTCACAGAGATGGTATGTGCTGTTTCAGAGAGGACCGGCTTCCAGCTCCGGCCGGTGGCTGGCTTGCTGTCGGCACGGGACTTCCTCGCCAGCCTGGCCTTCCGTGTCTTCCAGTGCACGCAGTACATCCGCCATGCGTCCTCACCCATGCACTCCCCTGAGCCGTGAGTATTGTCTGGCCCCTATCCCCTCCCCCGTCTGCATCTCTCACCTGGCCAGCAACTAACCTTTCTCCCCAATGGACACATCTGTCGGTTGCTGACGGTGTTTTCCTCCTTTCCATCCTCACATCATCAGGGATTGCTGTCATGAGCTTCTGGGGCACGTCCCGATGCTGGCTGACAAGACATTTGCCCAGTTCTCTCAGGTAAGATGGCCATCTGAGAGAGCAGGGCACAAGGTAGGATCCCAAACCCCAGTGTCACCACCTAAACCTTTCTCATTCTTGTTAAACATGATGTTTCAGAGTCCTAGTGATGGACTGAGAACCTTAATACTGATTCTGCAGCAAAGTGTTTTTACTCTGAGCACAATGAAGTCCCATCTGATGCATGGCACTGCAGGACAGCAATATCTGTTGTCTCAAGGCAATAAAACAGAGCAATCAATGTGTAAGGCCTGCAGACCAAACCTGATGTTTGCCCCTTCCCTTCTCTTCCTAGGACATTGGGCTGGCATCTCTGGGAGCAACTGATGAAGAAATTGAGAAACTAGCAACAGTAAGTTTACCTCTTTGCTGGATGGGGCCCCAACCCCTCCAGCAGCACTTCTGTGGTATCAAAGGGACAGGTTCAGCCTGATGCACCAAGATTTGCAGGCTCAGAGCCCCACCTGAGCTGCCCCAGCACTGCTCTTTTCATGATGACTGCAGAGCAGAGATCAGTTTAACAGCAGAGCTTCCAAATTAATCCAATTTTCTTGGGCACCAGTAGTATCACCAAGCATCGTATTTCTGACAGCAGCACTCTGGAACTCTTTGGGATGGGATTAAATGACATCCACTTCCTTTGGCTCTCCCTCAGCAAGGTGACCTATCCTGCTCCAAGGGCACCAAACAGCAGCATCACACAGCAGCTGGGTGCACAGGGGTCAAGCCCAGGGATGCAGACTCCATCTGTCCTGGTGTAGCAGCAACTTGGTTTAGCACTTTTCTCTGGCAGCAAAGGGTGCACAGTATGGAGAGGGGACAAAGTGTCAGGCAACTGTTCCTTTGAATAGCCCCAGACCCTGGCCATGATGTAAGCACTCACAAGTGACAGGGAGATGCAAAGGAGGAGCTGCATCCCCCAGGAATTTTCCCTTTTCCTTTCACAGCTTTACTGGTTTACAGTGGAGTTTGGGCTCTGCAGACAGAATGGAATAGTCAAAGCCTACGGAGCCGGGCTCCTGTCTTCCTACGGAGAGCTCATAGTAAGTCCCAGCATAATTTGCCTCTCTGCTCTAGACCCTACAGAGCAAAACACCTTCTGTTTCTCCAATGACTTTACCCAATCTGTTCTCCATCTTTTCTTACCCCATATGTGGCCTCCAATCCCCTTAGTTTCATGCTGCCATTTTTCTGCTGTGTTCATAGCACTCCTTGTCAGATGAACCAGAGGTGCGGGATTTCGACCCTGATGCTGCTGCTGTTCAGCCCTACCAGGACCAGAACTACCAGCCTGTTTATTTTGTGTCTGAAAGCTTCAGTGATGCCAAAAGTAAATTGAGGTATGATTGGGCAGTGAGAGAGATCCAAATAGAAGGAAATTAAAATATAATACATTGAGATACGGGTTGACATTAGGGCTGCTTTCAGTTCAAGTTCTCAGAAGTACTCTGGAAACTCTTGTCAGGTCTTTAAAGGTTAAGGGATTCTCCAGTTCCTATGGGGTCCAAAGAGCCCCTACAAAATCTGCTGGACTCAAGGTCATGGAGGAGTGGGATGGAATGGAAGGCATTCTTGGGGATAAGACTGAGGGAGGAAGAGAAAGGACAGATCTAGCTAGTCTGCCTAGTTCTCACAGGCAGCAGTTACAGACTATCTCCAGTTGCCAGGGGAGGCCAAGCAACATAACAGTGGGCTGGTGGTCCAGAAACTGGAGACCCAAACCACCCACCAGGACCCCCTCTGCCACCTTGCTGCAGAAGGGCCAATTGGCATAGATCAAGTACTGGTTGTCCTTTGTGGGAGCATCTTGCCAGCATGTGTCCTTCTGAAACACAGGCTTCTGTATCATGTAAAAGTTTGCTCTGTGGGTGAAAGTTTTAGGAAAATGGTGAAGAGCTGCTCAAAATGGTGGCATTCTCTGAATTTTGGATGCAGAAAGATGTTTGTCTTTCTGAGAAGCTGCTGTGCAACTTACCCATTTATTATTCAACCAGGAAAAAGACCTAAACAGGAAAGAAAAAATACAGACCCAGAAAAACAACCAAACACAGGCATCATTAGTACTCATATACAAACAAAAAAGATTTGCTTGGCATGAATAGATTTATCCCGGGGAAAAAAGGAACTTTTGCTTCCTAGGGTTAGTGAACACCAGACAGCATCCTGCCCGTGTAAGTGTGTTTCCCCATCCCATTGGACTGTGAACAGGATGGTAAAGGCCAGCTCCACCCATGGACATCTGTTCAAAAGAGCATTTTCTTGGTCATACTGAGAATTGCCTACAGGAGAAAAGCTCAGTCCTTTAACATTTGATTGACAGAGGAAAACTTTCCCTATACTGTTTTTATCTTAGCTTAGGAAAGAGACAGGATGAGGTGAACATGATGTACATGACTTTGCAGTTCCTTCAACAGGGGTATTTAATATGAATTACGGGGACTGTTATATTTTAACTTCTGCTTTTATTACCCTCTCTTGCACTGTTCACACAACCTGAGGTCCAGCTGCTCAAAAGCAAGCACCTGGGGAGCTTGTCCTCACACTAGGCTACATTAAAAAAACTCAACTGCTACCTAATGAGTCATTTCCTTGCATTTAAAAAGGAAATATACACCACATACACAGCCAAGATTAGGCTAGAGGGTCTTGACTGTGGCAAGCTTGATTCTGACTGTAAATGATCCTCTTTAAAGAGCTCAGAGACCGCACAGATGTTCCTCTGTGAGGTGAAAACATTAAAGCATCTGTATCATTTGCATTACTGGTAGCTGCCACCATGGACCTGGCTATCAGTGCTATCCCTCAAGAAAAGCCTCTTTTCTCAGAGAGGGTACACTCCCCCAGTGCCCTTTCAAGCACCCATGTCATGTCTATATGCTTCAAAAGAAGTCAAGTGATCACACCCGCGTTGGAAGGCAAGTTTCTAGCCATTAGCAGCTGTGCTATGAGTCATGGTTGTGGCTGATGGCAGTAACAAGAGAGGTGAGCTGGACCTTGCCTGGTAGAACTGAGATAAACCACATCTTTCAGGAGATGGACAATGTGAGTATGCAGGAAACCCCTTCATTTGCGCATTTTTGTTGTTTTCCTGCAAGTATGGCAGCTCCCTGCTAGCGTTTGTGTGGTTTCCCCCAACCCTTTGCAATTCCAGACTAGGCAAGAAGTACAAGCTAGCAGAACATCTGTCTCCGTCTGGGAAAGGGCTGTGCTTCCTCGAACCCTGTGCCAGAGCAGATCCGTGATAGCCACAAGAGGGTAGCCTAAGCTAAGCAATTCAGGAGCGAAAGGGTGAAGCCTCTGCAGAGGCGAAGAGCACGCCTGTTGCTAGTGCTGTTTGTCCCCTCATCTTCCCAGGCCTTTCCAGCATGAGACTGTAGCCATGACTACCTAAGTACAGACTCCCAGCTCTATATTTACACAGCCCCAAAATTAAAAAACCCTACCTTGTCAAGTATACAAATCTTAGCATTGGAAGTGAATGTGGGCGGTTTTGGGGAAACCTTCCCCTCGACTTGCTTTCGCTTCACCACATACTTCTCCATTAAAAAAGTACCAACAGAGTCTTGCTCTTGAGAGATATCAGGTGAAGTCAACTTTGTCACTGAGATCTAGGCTGCAGTTGGCTTTGGGTACAGTAGTGCAGCTTTTCTCAAGCACACGTCTCTGGTGATGCTATTCTCATCCTCTAGCTCAGGTCTGAGCCACTGCCTATCAAATCTATCCTTACGATGGCAGACAGCTAGTTTCCCCCTCCCGAAGTAGAGATTAGTCAATAAATGAATGTCAGAAAGGATTTAGTAATATAATACTATAATACCATGGGTTTTCCCTGCAATTAGCTTCTAAATCTCCTTGGCATTTTGCAAAAAAGAAATTGAAGCAGAGGATGCCTGGGAATGGACATAGGGGTGACCACTTCAGTGTACCCTCTGGTTTGGTACAAGCTCAATGTGTTCAGCCCACAGAAACTCACAGGCATGCTCATGGTTTTCCTTGGTGAACAGAAGGGATCACAACTACTGCTATAGTTCTGTGGAGCTGGAAAGGTGGGAAACCAGAGCTTTTGTGCCAACCTGGAAACTCTGCCTAAAGGATCTTCCTGGGTAAATGGTGGTGGGTAGGAGGGAGACTCAGAATCCATCTCTTGTACCCAGCTGTCTGCATCCTTCCCTTGCAGGAGCTACGCAGCACACATCAAGCGGCCCTTCTCGGTGAAATACGAGCCCTACACCCACAGCATCGAGCTCCTGGACAGCCCTCAGATGATCTGTCACTCCCTGGAGAGCGTAAGGGATGAGCTTCACTCGCTGATTAATGCGCTCAGTGTTATCAGTTAATACAAGAACTGAGCTATTTCCTTCTTCCCTCTCAGCCCCAAACGTGCCCGCTCTGCATTCACCCAGTTCCCATCTGATAATTCCTGTCTTCTCCAAACATTTGCACTGCTGCCTGTCACCATGCAACCCCAACAGCTTTCCACTTTTGTATGTAGGGCCAGCTCAGAGGAGGGCAGCAGGATGGACCCGAGGCCTGCTGGCTTTTTGGGTAGCTTTTCTATGCACTGCTGGAAGCATCTTAGCAGAGACAAAAAGCATGGCCAAGCTAAACAGTTGAAGTCAAGACATGTGTGTTAGGCTTCTGGGTGCAAGGAAGAGGAAAAAAACTTCTTTATTTAAAAAAACCCAAAACCAAAACCAACCAACCAACCAAAAAAAAAAAAAACAAAACAAAAAAAAAACAAAACCCCCCCCAAAAAAAACAACCAAAAAACAGAAAGAAAAAAAAAAGGAGAGAGCAAAATGTTTCGTTGTTTTGTTTGTTTGTTTTTTCCAATTTGAGAGGATAATCTCTTTTTTAGCCCCAAAGAAACTTCATGAATGGCTCTCAGTCCCCAACATCTCCTGCCTCTTATAGCCTCATACATTTGTGAAATGCAGAGCTGCTCCAGAATCTGAACCAACTCTGTGAGGTTTGAAATTTCAGCTCCCAGCCTCCTCTCATCTTCTTGCACAGGGGGATGCTCAGGCACAAACCCCTGGTCTGTGCCCCACCCGGCTGCAATCAGCATTGTTGCTTCCTTGAACCTCTAAACTGATCTAAACCAGGAGTTTTCTGTCTGGCACAGAGCAGCCCTGACCTACCTGCATCCCCCCAGCACAAACACCACCGAACAACCCCTGGCCACTCCAGAGCAGAGCATGGACACCCCCTTCAGGCTTCCTTTTAGAAGCTCCCACAGCATGCAGTGCTGAAGAGCCCAGCTGCCATTCTTCACAGCAGGTAGTGATCACAACTCTGTGCTGGTGGTCCTGGGCAACCTCGGCAACCTCTGAGTTTATTGGTTACTGGAGGCTGAGTGGGTCCCCTGGTGCCCTGAGTCTGCCAGTCCTTGTGAGAATTTCACATGCTTTCACTTTTCCAGTCTATTACACAGTATAGTCTTGTTCTTAGGTATCTTGATATGACTATCACCTGATGTAGCTCAGGTGTGTGACTAATGCTATGGCTGGCCATTTCTGAGGAAGGTAAACGTATGGTTGGGATGCTCAAACACAGTTTTATCCATTTTTCACTGTAGATATTAATGGCTTGATCTGACCCAAAGCTCTCAGTTTTCCTCCCTCTGCTTTTGCCTTTCTTATCTTCTTGCAGGCTGTCTCATAACTTAGCGGTTTGCTCAGAAGTTTGGCCCAAGGTTATGCAGCTGTGCAGTATCAGAGCTGGGCTTGGGATTGTGTGGAGGCAGCTAAACAGCTGTGGGGGACAGTGAAGGGGAGAATTACACAGAGTTGTTTGTGATCATTTATAACATTCTGTGCAGACTTTTACCATCCTTACCCATGATATATGATTTTTATAATTTCCTCTTTAAAGGACTACAAGGCTTAGCAGTTAAGTTTTGGCTGTTAACATGGCTAATATTGCTCTCCAATGTTACTTCCTCTGTGGCTCAGTCATAGTAGTTTACAATCCATTACACTTTATCCCATTTCAGACCTACAGTTATATATGCTTAACCTCCAGTTCTCTCAAATTTTAACTCCTTAGCTACTGACAGCATTTCTCTCGCCTGCCTCAATCCCCCCTTTCTTCTTCCTCTCTTATTTGACCCTCCCTCCTAAATTCCTTCTAAATTGCTTAATAGGCCATTACTGAAATCAGCAGCTCAACACCAGGGCTAGCTGCCTTTCCTCAAGTTGTTCCTCCTCCTTGGATTTTCCTGTAAATGAATAAAACTACTGAGTTCATTCAGTTATTGTAATTTTAGAGCACTTTTTCCAAAGCTTCAGCTACGATTTCCCAATCTGGGTGGATCCAGATCATGAGCTGTAACTCTCAAGGCTCCCTTAAGAGCCGTAACAATTTTTCATCTGGGTTCTTCAGTTATTACTATTAGATTAAGTAGCTGGAGCAAGCTATGCAAGATTAAGGCAGGCTAGGCCATAAGTTAGCTATCTAGCCATGAAAATCTTATTGGCAACTCCAGTAAAACAGGCTAAAACAAAATAAAATAAAGCTCCAAACAGGCAAGATATAGCAATGCACAGGTTATCACCTTGTTAACAATAGCAATGCCACTTTACTGGTCTGCAGGTCACTGTTTCTCCTCTCCTTTGGTTGTAACCAGCTCCTGGGCTGCTGCCCATGAGTGCAGCAAGGATGCTTCAAACCCTGCAGCAGTGCCAGGCTCCTGATCAGGACTGAGCAGGGAGTCCTTGCGGAGGCATTCACATTCTGGTCTCACCTCCAAAACCATAAAGGTCTGAAGGTGATCATCTCTAGGTCTCCAAAGCACTTCACGGTCATTATCTGCCTTGTTAAATATCTGAAATTAATGCAATTTGTAAAAAGATCAAAGTGATTAATATGGAGTGAAAAGCCAATTTAGATATCCTTGTAACAGCAGGAGACCTCAACTCCTCTGCCTTGCCTTGGAGTTTGCATTGCTGGTCCCTGTCTCTGTCTGCTGTTGCTTGAGGAGCTGTAGTAAAATCTGTTGTCCTACAAAAACAGAAAATAAGCAAAACTTGCAGCATAAACCAGCTCCATTAGCATGCAAGCATATAAACGGATCTGCTGGAGCCAGGTGGGAGGTGAGCACCAGGCAGGCTGCACCCCCTTGCTTGTGAGAGATGAGGTTGCACTGGGGTGGGCTGTGAGTGCAGGGGCTCAGGCTGCACAGGCGCCGGAGGTTCCTCTTTGGGACATTTTCTGTGTCTGTGTTCTTGACCAATTCATGACAGATTCCAGAATTTTTTGGCCCCTTAGGGAGACATCTGAGAAACATGAACCCGTTTGTATTTACTATTGCCCTCATCTATTTAATATCTTAGAGGATTTATCTTATTAGAAACATAATAGGTCCTCTTTCATTTTGTCTCTACGGCTTGTTAGTCTTTATCTGATTTCAAATACATTACTTGACCCCTTATTTCATAAGCCATATATGAATTGTATCCTTGCTTTCTTGTTTTACCCATTTTTCTCATGTTGTTTCTTCTATCCAAGTATTGTTTTCTTCTTTATCCTGCTGTAATATTTTAGGGTCTTAGACATTGGGCCACTAAGGGACAGGCTATCCAAACAAAATATGGTAGAGTTGTAAACCAGTCCCTAATATGTCACTGCTCCTTAATGCTACTAATAACGAGGTTAACTTTTCAGCCCATTATTTTGGATATTGACCTACAATTTTCTTTAGTATATATTTGGTAGTCTGACTAATTTCTTTCTACCAATCTGCAGGATTGCAGGTGGTAGGGTATATACAGTCCTTTCTTAATCCCCAGGTTACTTATTAAGGCTTGAGTTACTTTACTTACAACCTCCCTGCTCCCACCTCGCTGTTTATCTCATCCTTTCTCAGCTGCTATACCATTCTACAGACAATTTTCCCCTCACAACATTGTTACCGTTCCATTAGTTGTATTTCTTTTTAGGTGGAAGAGCCTCAATCTATCCAGGAAAGATACTAATTGTGACAAAGAGATACTGATACTCTAGTTTGTGACAATTTATCTGGGTGATCCCTTTGCAGTATTTGTCACAGTCCTTGGTTTAGGCAGTGCAGTAGCGCTGGCAGCTCTCTTTTAGTAATCCACTTTTGCATCACTGCACACCTTATACAGTTTTATTTTTGTCTTCTCTTTCTTGCTTCATTTGGGGGCAAATATAAATTCTTTGCACTCTTCTGAGTACCCTGCACTCCTTAAGATAACTCACTATGTCAGTCTAAGATAATTTGCTCTCATTCAGCTGGCCACAGTATGCATCTCATCTTCTTTTTTTTTAGCTATTACCTTGTTGGGGCTGCAGAAAACAAAATCCAATTTATCTACTTGCTCACTAAATTATTTCTCAGTATTGGTTTTAGTCTTCCCATTACTTTAACATCCTTTACATATATTTCATTTCTAGTGTCCATCTAAGCTTTTAAAATAAAACTCCTCTTTTCTTCATAGGTGTCCCATTATATGCTTGCCATTGCCCTTCTTCCTACCATGCACCAAGTATTTTGTTCTATTATCAGCATAGTAGCTATCTGTAGAGAGATACTGTGTAGAAAGGTTTGTCTTCTACTGACAGCCTGTAAGCTCCTTGGCGTGATCCTTTCTCCAGTTTCCCCACTACTTGTTCCCTCATTCCACTGATAGCACTATCTTGGATTATTCTTCCACTTTGTTCAAACTTAGCACTCCTATGAGTGTGCAATACCTTTTGGTTTATTTGTGGTTTCCTTTAAAAGGGTGTCCACATTGATATCTATTTATTCTCTTTGTGCTTAGAAGTAGAGTATGAGTAGACTGAGGTACAGCTTCAATACTGAGGGGGAAAGTCTCAAACACCATCATAGTCCATGCTGCCTCTAACCAGGTTTTCTCATGGCCAGGGAAATTTTGGTCCAGCCACTGGAGAGGAGAAGACTCATATGCTACTTGTATCCATTTTCCTTCACTATTTCTCTGTAAGAGCAGTGCTTCCACTGGATCAGCTCATGTTGAAATTCTTATTATGAATAATTTTCCTTTGACTGGGAATTTTAGTGCAGAAGCTTTTCAAGCAGCTTCTTTCATGTCAGATAAAGCACTGTCTTAGTCTTTGCTCCAGCTCCCTTCCTGATTCTTTTTCTGTCATTTTCCTAATGCTCTGCTGCTACTAGCAAAGATGGATATGCTGCCATAAGATACTAGCACAGTTATAGATATGCTGCCATAAGAAATTAAATCCTCCCAGCACTCTTCAGAGTTGGGATTGATTAGTGGGAATCTTTATATCACAGAAAGCTTAACCTTTCTAGCATTTATCCATCTTCTTGTTTCACCAGTTCCAATAGCCAAGCATTTAACTTGGGGTTGATTTAATTGTGCCATATTCAAATTGACTTTAAATCCTATTTGGTCTATTAAGTTTAAAACTCAGCTACTTCTCTCTTATACCTCTTCTTCTGTAGCTGCAGTTCCCCAACTATCATCACATAAGAAAATTTCTTTTCTTTGTCCCCCTGCATACATCAGTCAAACACTTACTAACACAAGCATGTGCAGCAGGGCAGGTGCTCGGCCCTGTGGGATGCAAGTAAAATGTATTGTTTGTCTCTTAATGTGAAAGCAACTCTGTAAATTGCTTCTTCCCCTGCATTTTGCCATATGGGAGCATTGTGTGAATCATGGAGGTGCGTTTGTGCCACTAGCTCTCCTAATTCATCTGCTGTCCAAGGAGCCTGACTCAGCCTCAGGGCTGCCAGGGACAATGGAGATACCTGCACTCCACTGGGAGTGTGTGGTTGGTGCACAGTATCAGGCCGTGCTGACATTCAAGCAGCTCGCTATCAGTTTATTAAAGATTCTCCATCTTCTTCAAGCTTATGGACTGGTAGTAACACTGCCAATTGTGTCCTTCTCTTACCATTCTGCTGGGGAATTTGATTAAATGCCCATCATGGCAAAATTAAATGTTCAACAAGGAGGTGCCTGATGTACAATGGATAAAAAAAAAGCTAGCAGAGCACACACTCTAATCAATTTACCACATAATCCCCTCGTAATTCCAAATACGAAGCAGTTTCTCTACTGTTGTGCTTTCTTTCAGTGGCTTCATATCTGCAGCTTACCTACCTTGGGGTCTCTTTTTTTTTTTTTTTTTTTTTTTTTTTCATTTTAGCAACTACAGCAGTTCAATCTGCTGTACCCATCTACCCCAGGACGGCACTTGTAGTCTTTGTGGGATATGTGCTAGTCTCAACTTTTCTTTCTTTTCCCATTTGCCAATATCATCCTTGAAATCATATTCCTGTGATGACTCCTGATCCAGTTCTCTCCACCACTTTCAGCAACTCCAGCAGTTATTTTTAATTTTTGCATCCCAATCTGCTCTTGCAAGTGCTTAATTTTAGCTTTGCATTTTACTATGATCAGGTCCCTTTTGAGCTCTCCCTTGCTCCAGGGCAAATCACTGCACTATATATGTTAATATCTCTCTTTACTTCTGCAGTTTTTCTTTCTCTTTTTCTAAATTCATCTGGTTCTTTAATTGCCATTGCATGTCCTTATTGCCTTTTTGGGCCACTAGATGGTATTCCTTTTCTAAAGACAAACTTATTTCAAGTCACTTGATAGACTTTTAAAACACAATTTTCCTGTTGAAGCAGCTGATATTGCGATGTTGCCTTGGTACAGATTATTGCTGCTTCCCATAGCAGTCCCACTATTAGAGGCGGTTTATCCTTGAGTCTCTTTTCATCCACTCTCCTATATCAGGGAACATTTGGTCTCTATCACCCATCAGCTTCCTGTGGGCTGGAGAGGCGCCCACAGCCCTTGCTGTAATCTCTGATATTGCTGGGATTTCCTGTAACACTCCAGTATTCCTGTTTTCAGACTTTTTCCTGAGTTGTCTTGGATTTTTCCCATGCTTTCAATTTTGTCTTAAGGTTCCCTTAAGTATTGTGCACAAGGCTGGTTAGATTTGTAGACTTGCCTTGAATGAGATAATAGAATGGTTTGGGTTGGAAAGGACCCTAAAGATCATTTAGTTCCAACCCCTCTGCCTTGGGCAGGGACACTTTTCACTAGATCAGGTTGCTCAGAGCTCCATCCAGCCTGGACTTTAGATCAGTCAGAGAAAAAGACTCTGAGGATCCACGCAGTCACACTCTTCACCAAAAGATGCTATGAATTCCCTTCTTCTGACAGTGGAGCAGATTTGTAGGACTCTGTGGCAGCTTAAAGTTAAGCACGAGCTCTTGTCCTTTGGGCAGGTCATTGAAACCTTCAGGCCATTTCCCCAGAACTCACCAAACATGACTGCAAGCTCTATAAAAAGTGACTGGGGAAAGCCAAAGTGATGGGTCAGCCCAAGTTGAACCCTCCCATAAATGAAGCATGGGCTGGCAAGGGAGGAAGAAAGGAAAAAAAAAGCCTTCCTCAGAGCCAGGCCCCACCGTGCTCTCCAGTATGTACGTGTCACAGTGCCTCGCTGAGCGGTCTCACTATCGTTGCTGCTGCTGCTGTGGGTGGATATCTGTCTGTCTCTCTGTGTAAAAAAAATATGAAACAGAATTATTTTTCATTTTGGAATTGTGCTGCTGCTGACATGATATTAAGAATAAAAAAATATATTTCTGGTCTAGCATCCTGAGTTTGGCTCTTGCATCCTTCTGCGGTCCAGATTCAAGTCAGCTGCCTTGCCTACAGGCAGTGTGCAAAATTCAACTTGGGGCATGTTATGGTGGAAGATCTTCAACTTGTACTCATGCAAAATGTTTACTTGGAGGTGGAAAATGCTCTTGTCTTTGCAGATGAGATGATCTAAGCCTTTCTTTGGCAGGATATTACCAATTGCACAATTATGCATGAAACAGTAGTTGGGAGGTCTCTTTTAAACAGTAAAACTCCAGGGGACTTGCCTTCACTATGTGCATTCTCTCCCAGCATTTCTCACTATTCCTGTTCAGTTCCAGTGGCTCCAAGCCAAGTAGAGGTGCTGGTGTATGCCCTGTGTCTTACTCCAGATTATGTTTAGGAAACTAATTCCAGTTACTACTGCAAGCTTGGTTTTTACATGGAAGGCATATTCTTCCTCTGGTTAAAATTCCTTCCAGAATCATGAACAGAGGTGGATTAATGTATTGCCAGCACAGATCTGGCCTATGCACCCAGGCACCCCAGCACACTCTGAGAGGGAGTTTGCTAATTTAGGACTTGTGAGGATACCCTGTATCTTCACAGTGCTCATTAAAGTGTTACGGCTGTAATGAATTCATCTTCATGACATGCTTCCGAGGTAGAAGAGTGCTCTTATCCCTGTAAAAAGCTGACAGATAAAAGGAGGTAGAGAACCAGAGACTCAGTCCAGGCACAGAGCCGGAAAAGTAATTACATGCCTAAACAGCTTTGGGAAGAAGTGTCTAAGTGGCAGATCTGGGGCTTGAACCTCTGTCAGCCCCCTCAGGACCAAATCTTTTTTCTTGTACTGTGGTGGTACAGATCAGAAGAACTCAATTATTTACAAATCCTATAGCCGCAGGTATGTGCACACACACGCACTGCCTCCCCGGAGAGGGGGATTGATTCGGACAAGGCTGCATCTGACCTGAGCTGTCATTCGTACTGCTAATCCAGCTCAAATCAGACTTGTTTTTTTCCCCAGGGACCAGAAAGGGTACTGCACTTTCCACTGCAAGGAATTTGTTTTCAGTTTTCCAACACTTGTTCATTACAATGTTTGGAAAAATGCTAGGTTTTCTAGGAGGAAAGATGATCTTTTGACATTTCTCTGGCACAGCTGAAAGCAGAAAGTATCTGAAATGTCTTGAAAACTGATCAGGAGTGGGTTTTTTGGTGATTGTTTTGTTTTGTTCTGTTCTGGGTTTATTGTTGTTTTTAACTGAATAGAGAGGTTTGCAAAGATTAGGTAAGGGATTAAAACCCTATGTGTCTCCACCCCAGAGGTGCTACTGTAGCCTTGCAGCACTCTCGTTGTGCAGCTGATAGGGTTGGTGGTGGCAGGTCAATAAAACATGAATTTGGAGATTAGATGTTTTTGAGTGTAACAAGTCCTCTGCTCCAAATGAATGAGGGATTCTTTGTGTCTCTGTTAACCAGTTCTCTCACTCTGAACATCTTATATAAAGTGTGTATCACTCAGGAGCATCTGTAGCACGTGCACTTACTGACTGCTGCACAGCAAATCTCCCAAAACCCAGGCACATGCCAACAGGGTTGGGACCCTCACAGATTTCTTGTGCATCCCCCAGATGCTCTACACCAGAGCTGCAGAGGGTTTGGGTCTCAATCTAAATTTCCCCAAATCCACAAAACTCTCCAGCTCCAACCAGCCACTGTCACATGTGTGAACATTTGATGTTCAGATATTTCTTTTGGGATGAAGCAACTGCTTTTCAAACTCATAATTCATAGATTTGAATTAGACTTGAACTACAGTAATGGACAAGCTAAGTGATAAACTCCAGTGCCTGATGGGTGCAAGGCCCTCCTTGGAGGGATAATGATGCAGAACCAATTTTTTTTACTCCTGACATTAGTTCTACTTGATCTCTTTGTGATTATTTTCTCTGGGCACAGCAGGGTAAATTGATCTACAAAGTATTTTTGGGGATGGTGGAAGATTAAGTATCTTGCACAGATACTTCAATGCAACAGTTGTTACCCAGGACTACCAGAGAAAAACAGGGTGGGGTAAGGGAGTTGTTCATTTTCTTTCCACTAAGGTCAGCCTTAAATAACTCTCCCACCTCCCTCAGAGCCTGAGACAAGATAATAAGGACAAAAATGTCAAGTAAAGCACGGGGCCCCTCTATTTACAGCAAAGGGCAAATCGCTAACCAACAGATCGGAGCTTGCTTTCTAAACACCGATAAGCGGCAACTTTGAATTAACAACCCTGGTTCCTCTGCTGCTGTAAATCAGCCTGACCCCGACTGCCCGCAGCACCCCAGTGCCTCCCCCCGGCCAGGGGCTCCCCTGGCAGCAGGAGGGGGCTGCAGCGGCGGGCTTAACCCTCCCGGCCCCTGGAGATCGCTGTGCCTGGCTCCAAACACCCCCCCTTCTTCCCCTCCCCAGCCCCCTATCACTAACAAGCCTTATCAGTAGGATTTACACCTCCTTGTCTAGGAACCCATAGGAAAGCCTACGGACTAGTTACCGATGTGCATCCAAATCCTTAAAGTAGCTTTAAGTGCTCAAAACAATCCACTTACCCAGAGATAATTAATGATATCAGACCTGGGAGTCCCCATGCCTTGGCAGGGCAGACCACACCACTCTCCAGTAGGGTCTGACCAAACACAAGCAGGAAAGCCCTTCTGCAAGTCCTTGCCACCTCCAGGCCCCAGCGGTGAATCCCAAGAGTGACGAATGGCCAGTGAAGCTGACTATAATGCCAGGAAGATGGATGCTTGGGAGCAACCAATAGTGGGTTGGGTTTTATTCACTGCCAGATGCCATGCTGGGAAAGGTCCTTTGGCTCAGAGCTGTGCTGGTAGGTGAAACACCAACTCCCACATGGATGACACTTGTGGGAATGAGGGGAAAGGTAGAAAAAACCCACAGCTCCTGTCTCAGATCCCAGTCCAGCTGGAGGAACCTGAAGCGTTAAAGGTAAAGGAGCAAGCAGCACCTTCAGATGTCCTGGAGAAAAGCGGGGCTTCAGGACAGTGGCATCAGGGCAACCCTAGCCAAAATCTCCAAGAGCACCCTAACAGCAGAACAGGGTTTTTAAAAGTAAAGTTTCTTCTAGGAAATGGGGTCTCAAAGCTTCACATTTAAACTCGGCAGAAAGTGTGATGCGAGAATGACTACGTTGCTCCTCAATGTCCTCCTACAGTATCACTTGCAGCCCCCAACTTTATCACTGGGGAAACTGTGGCATATGTCCAGCTGCAGAGATGAGCAGTGGAAAAAAACACTGAAGTATGTGACACAATAATTTATTTTCAATCTGTGAGACCACTTTACAGCAGGGACAAATACAGACTGAGCTAGTCTTTTCTTTTTTTTTTTTTTTTTTTTTTTTGCCTTTCTCTCCTTGTCTGCTTGCCACCTCAGCTGCTCATAGCACCCAGTTATAGCACCCATCACTTTCTGCTATGTCTGCAGACCCTCAGGTCTCTGGTGGCCTGCCCATGCTTTCCAGCATTGTGGCCAAGGACCAGGTCATCCTTTCCTCTGTTTTACCAAAGGCTTTCCAGGACTGAGGTGTACCTGTGATGCCACCTGCATGGAAGCCATGGCAGTGGCACCATGAGACTTTAGTGCCTACAATTGTGGACGCTGGAGAAAACTACCTGATGGACTCAGGGGCCCCTCTCATGGCTGTTTCTTGAGGACTGGGTCAAGATCCTCTCTGGCTGTGCCTGTGGACTTGATGATACAAAGGACAGACGTGGCATCAGTGTTGAAAATGTGTATTTTTAGATTGTTGCTGATCAGGCTACTTTTCCAGTGCTCCTCCACTCTGTGGAAGTTATTTGTTACTTTTGTTGCTCGGTACTTGTCCTCTAGCAGGGTGTCATCACCTCTTCTAATGTTTCTCCATCTATGCCAAGGATTACTTTTGGGCCATTAATAGACACAGTTTTCATCTTCTCCTCATTGATAAACAAACTAATTTGTTCTGCTGTGTCTGCTAATAGCTGTGTCTAGGAACTATTAACAGCTCTTAGGTGCTATTTCCTTCTTTACCTTCTCAGAAAATATGTGTCCAGTAATATTTTCATGGGGTTGAAAGGAGCTTAGCTGTTTTTTCCATCTCTATTTATAACCTTGCATAAGCTTGTCCGAGGAAAGATTTGGGGAGCTTTACTTTAGTGTTCATTAAATTTGGTCTAGTTTGCTTGGGTAGCTGTACTTGCATAGAGGTTTGAGCATGCAGAGGCCAGGGGCACTTGAGCAAAGTGCACCCAAATTAATTTGCAAACTAATTTGGAGGTTCTGTGGTCTCTGGTGAGCTGGGCTTGCCAAAGGTCATAATTTCCCTGCCAAGAGGCTTGATGTGCTCAGGAGGGATGGCCAGAGGGTTTGAGTCGCTGGGGGCTGTTCTCAGAGCTGCAGCACACCTGGGAATCTCCTTTGTTCTCTGATGGGCTATTTGTTCTCTCCATGGGCTCTTTGGAATTGTTCCTTGGAGCATCTTCTACCAATGAGCTGTATCTCCAAAGGTGGGACTGTACTCACAACCCTCTCTGCACTTCACAGGTAACCCAAAGGTGATGGAAACTGATGGGTCAGACCTGGTTGGTTACACTGGGCTTTGGGATAGACCCTCTGTTTTATGAATCCATCCTTATTGCTCTAAGCAGTGGGATAATGTCCCTGTCCTGGAAGAGCTTGGAAAATTGTGAAATCCAGTCTGGCAGGAGCATCTCCCTTGACCCTGGTGACTGATGGGGCAATGGGGACAGCTCACATGCCCTGCACCCAGGCATCCACCCAGATTAGTTTATAGAAGCAGCAGAGATTACTCATATCCCAGTGAGCGTCCCCCTTGTCTGCTTGCACAATGCCCTGTTTGAAGCAAAGGCATCTCTCATTGTGTGACTCCAGATAAGCCAAAGCCTCACCCTTTGCTATAGCAGCCCCCTTCTCCCCCCTGAGGCCACATCGGCTGCCTCCACTGCCACATAACTTCGCAGAAATCACAAGATTTGGTTGTAAGTATTCCCAGGATTAATCACCCTCTTCAGCGCCAAGTTCACCTCCCTACCCTTCATCTCACACCAGTGCCACTGATGGGGTGGTTGCACTCTGCTGCTGCACATGTGCTTGGACACACTGATGGGAGCAGAGCAGCTGGAAACCACCTCTCCCCACCATGCCACCAACTGTGGCTGCATCCTGCATAGGGAGGGGAGCAAAGCCTGGAGGGCACAACTGCTGTTCCCTTTTCCCTGTGCTGAGTGACAAGCTGTAGCTAAAATGGCCCATGTACTTGAACGCGTTGTCCCAGCTAAACATCCCCACTGGCTACCCGTGGCCATACTGAGACGCCCAGCCCAGGCACTGGTCACCCACAAAAGCTGCTCTTGGGAATGCAGATCCCTCAGGGTGACTTGGGGCCATGCTTTGGCGGGCTGACAGCACAGCACAGCTGTGAATTGGGGCTGTTTGCTTCACAATCCACCCTTCAAGGAAGAGGAGCCATGCAGTCATTGCTGTGTGGCTCTCTGCTACTCTTTTGGGGCAACACATATGCAGCCAGGGGAAGAACAGTCCTGGTGATGGCTGCCGAGCATCGGAGCAGCAGTGGAGATGTGGGTGGCATTTTGGGGTCCCTGGGTGTTCTCTGAGAACTCGCTTGCCTCCTGACCTTTGCCATCCCTAAAACTTGCATAAACTTGTAATTGTTAACTAGTTCTCCTGTGATGGACTTGTCATTTTTTCAGGACAGGGTTTGAAGATGTGACACATTTACAGTAGTAAAGATTGTATTGTGCTCGCAATGGACTGTAAAATTTGATTACATGGCACTGGGGATTGCCTAAATCTTGTTCCCACTGATGCAACTGCTCAGGGTCGGGGGTATAAGGGGGAAGGAGGTGGCTTTGAGTCACGTCTGAAGGTGGTTTAGCATGAAGGGCAGGAGCAACCCACTCCCACCCAGCTGCTCCCACCCTTCAGCCAAATGAGCCCTATGTGGACCTGAGGATCTGGGGAGGTCACTGGAGGCACACATAGCTGAAACAATGGGTGAGTGCTTGGCTCATCATTGCCTAATCACATGAAAATCATGGGGAAGCCCAGCCTGGAAAGAGTAAGCTGATATTTTTCAGTAGAAAAAGCTTTTCCATCTAGAAATGGGCTCCCCTGTTGGCCCCCTTTCTCAGTTCACTGCTGACATGGGAGCTTTCTCTCTAAGACAAAACTTTCCACAGTTTATTTCCTTTTTTATCCATTTATATCACTGCTCGCATTTTTCTTATTACAAAGGGCCATTTATGGTAAGAAAATACGTTTTCCAATAAATAATCAAAGTGATCATATTTTGGAAGAGGAAAAAAATCAAAGTAGGAAACTTTTGCAAAAAAAATTTGGCCTGTGCTAAAGATTGAGCCAGCATGACATCTTTTTTCCTTGCAATAAATCTTCTGGCTTATTTCTGCACCCAAACTACAAGGAGACAAGAGGAATTCCTCAACACTCGGGTACAGTCAGCCCTTCCCCTGCTGAAGAACACTGCAGAAATGCCATGGGCTTTTTGAAGCTAACTCCAGGATCTGGTTAGCCAAGAGTAAGAGAAGTAACAGACTGATAGCACAGCACTTCCAAAACAAAATAACACAGCTGATTTTGCTACCTCAGTGGTGTAAGCCTCAGGAAAAGGGAAGAGCCCATCAGGGAAGCTGCCTAGAAGGGGACAATAGTGAATAGAGGAGCCTCCTTACAAAGTCCCTCTGTCAATAAAACGTGCTTTCAGGTGAGCTCAGGTAACATTCAAAAGTGCGAGAAGGAAAACCCTAAATGGCAAATCTCAGCATGTGATTAACCTGGAGAACACCTTGCTCCAGGACTGAAGTCCATTGGTCCTCACACAGTGTGATGACTGCAGGAAAACAATCGCCAAGGGGATCTGTAGGGTAATTCTTCAAATTGTCCTCTTTGTGCGAGATGCCAGCTGCAGAGTCCCTTCTCTGGAGAAAGCATGAGTCACACAAGACTTCTGCTCCTGGCTTTGACTACATCAAGTGGGGTAAAATGCCAGCTTTTGTCCTTTGTAACTGCTAATTCCCCATCTTTTCCCGGTAGAAAGAAGGTCCAAATGAATTCTCTGAACTTATATCTTGCTGAAACCTGAGCCCCTCTTCATGGGTATATCACTAGGTCATTCAAGTACATCCAATATCTTTTTTGAGGGGAAGAGAGACAGAGATAGTGTTACACATTGTGCAGAAGTGCTATTAACTGCAGTTGGGCATCACAACTTGGATTTATTAGCAGGAGGCTGAAAGACCTACATGGCAGGGGATGTAACTGATAACCTTGTCTTGCGTCCATTTAAGCAAATGGGTCCCCTCCCTGAGTGCTCATCAGAGATTTAGTGCATCTCACGAGCCTTTTTGCAATCACAGTCGTTTAGCAAACATATGATACTTCACACTCAAAGGGGCGTACGGGACTTCCTACCTCCTAGATTTTGATGGATAGAATTGCTTTGGCTACTCGAGAAATCAAAGGTCCGATTCGAGTCTCAAGGCATTGTGCTGATTTCAGTGAACTTCCTTCTGATTTATGCTGTGTATGAATAATCAGCCTTATTCTAAGTTAAACAAGCTACAGAGTTCAAACAGATGAAAGTGTTTCCTACTCAGTGGTGCTGAGCACTTGTCTCAAAATTTGAAGCAATCGGAATTTTGAAGATGATCTCATCCCCAGCATTTAAAATGGGCCTTCTCAGGAAGAAAATAAGAAAAAAAATAAGAAAGCCAAAAAAAGCATACTTTAAGCAGAAAGGGGTACAAGCCTGGTATTGTGGCAGAAAAATTGAGCACAGAGGTACCCAAAAATTAGATAATGTTGTGAAAAAGAGAGAGAGCTAGATCTGTTGCCAAAATCAGACCCAAGTGGGCCACTCCTGGACCACCATCTCCTATTAAAAGCAAATTTACCAGCCAGAATGGACTAATTAGATATTTCCTGGTTTTCACTGGGCTTTACAAGGAATACTCCTTGGTGGTAAAGACACCATTTTGGGCACAGCCCCAGAGAGAAGAGCTAAGATGCTCAGAGCTCTCACCTGCAAATGACAGAGACTGAGTCTTTGCTCTGCTTCATTCCAAACAGAAATTTGAAAGGAGCAGGTGAAGGAGGGGACCTGCCTTTCGGTGGGAGAAGGTGGAAAGGTTTACTTTTTTTCCACATATGGAATTTCAAATGCTCAAACTCTGGCCCTGAGCTGAGCCAAAATGATGATCCAAGGTCTTCTGCAAAATGAAGATGTCATTTCTCCCTGTCTAAGCTGTGGACACGTGTTTCTTGCTGTGCACCGCATGGCCAGTGAGTGGGGCCACCAATAGCCTCAGCTCAATAATGTGTTTTCCTTCTTTTAACACCTGACAGTAGCATGATTTCACCAATAACTTGGTCCCATCGCTGCATACTTTCCAAGGTAATATAAATCAAACAGATTAACATGTTTGCTTTTAATTTTACATTTTAGAAACAGATGTTGAGCTGCCTCAATGCCAACAGTGTCTATTGCCAGCATTAGTGTCATTAGTAATCATTGCGGCTGTAGTAGCACCATTATCTCCTGCTAAAAGGGTCACTGATGGCTCAGGACGGAGCTTCAGGGAAGAGAAAACAGGTTGGGCTAAATGAGATGGAAACTGCAAACTGTTGCTTCTGTCTTAACGTGCATAAAGACCTGTGGATGTTACGCAGAGAGAAATTAATTTGCACAAGTAGCAAAAATTTTGGCTAGAGTGTCATCAAGGAGGTGGGGCTCGTAGCTCTTGTGTCACTTGGGCTAACGTAAAGAGTATAAATATGGGAACAAGAGAATGGGGATATTACTACCAATCATCATCTCTCAGAGCAAACATCTCTCCACCTCTTGCTGCCGCCTCTTTGGGTAAGTCAGATTGCCTCCCTTTTAGCTTTCACCTGTTTAGCGAGCTGTTTTTTTTTTTTTAAGTTGATGTAGCTGGCTTGTTGGCTCAAGAAAATGAGGTCTCATCAGGCCTTTGAGCACACTGTGCCGGTTTTGGGCCATCATCATAAATTACAGACCCTTCTGACTTTGCAGAGAGGGTTTTTCCTCTGAAAGTGTCTACTGATCTTCCCTCTCCTGGGTATGTTTGCTATAGGGCTTGGTGGGATGGTTCTTCAGCCTAGTTTGGCCTTTTCAGACAAGACAGCAGGGAGATGAGGAGTGATGTGAACATATGGATGGAGATGGATTTATGGTTATAATCATTAGTCATTTACTGTGACTTGTAAAGCCTGATGCAGAGAGCTCTCCTTCCCTCTAAAGCTAGTGCATCTTTAGAAGGTACATCTCCTGCTTTGGTCTCACTTCCATGCCAAAGGAGCTTGATTACAATCTACTTTTTCCTCCTAGACCTTCCTGTGTCTCCTCTGGCTCTTAACCCTAGGCCTCACCCTGCTCACCATGGCTCTCTGGATCCGATCACTGCCTCTTCTGGCCCTTCTCGCTCTTTCGGGACCTGGAACCAGCCACGGGGCTGCCAACCAGCACCTCTGTGGCTCCCACTTGGTGGAAGCTCTCTACCTGGTGTGTGGAGAGCGGGGTTTCTTCTACTACCCCAAAGCCCGACGGGATGTTGAGCAGCCTCTGGGTAAGTCAGGCTGACTGTGAAAGCAATCGTATGCTATGTGATGTGAAATGCAACAACCGCCTGTCTTTGACAGTGACACCAGGAATGTCCTTGATGGGGAATGCCAGGAATACCTTTAGCATACCAGCAGCATCACATTGCCAGTGAAAAGCTCTTCAAGTTAAAAAGGCAGATGGGAGGGCAGGCAGGGAAAGAGGATTTATGAGACAAAAGGAATTGTGCCTGAAAGCTCAAACTCCTCTATGTCTTTGTGCAGCCGTTACACTGGCCTAGGAGTATTCATAGAAAATAAAGGTGGAAGGAGCTCAAGACAGGATCGGTTGTCCCCATTATATTCCTTACCCATACTTGCCTAGTATGTTCATAAAAACCTCCAGAGAGAAAGCTTCCTCTGCCTTCTGAAACTGCCTGTTCCCTAGCTTACCTGATCTTCTTCTTGAGTGTTTCTTCCCAATATCTAACCTGAACATCCCATGCTGTAAACTATTTATTGTCTTCTCAATAGTGGACACGGGGAAGAATCCTTTCTTCTTTGTGACTGCTTTTTAAAATATTTGAATACTGTTCCCATGTCTAGTTTTAACCTGTCCTCAGCTACACAACCCTACTACCTTCTTAGGTCACATTTTCTAGATCTCTAACCATACAAGTTGTTCTGCATTTGTTTACATCCTTACTGGGTGGAGCCTGGAGAAGAACACTGGATCCCAGCTGAGGCTTCAACAGTGCCATGTAGAGTGATTAGACTGGAAGACCAATATTTCAAGTTTCACACCTTGTTCCTGTCTACACAGGCACTTTGCCTTTTTCAAAGTAGCACTGCATTTTCCATGGATAGTGACTGCTGTCTCCCTGGGATGTCTTGGCCCTGCCTTGGGTGGATCAGCGGTCCTTGAAGGTTTGCTACCACAGTCAAACCCTTGTCCTGAATGTGCAGCAGTCTCACTGCCTACCTTTAGTATCTTTCCTGTTGCTTACTGAACCTATTTTTCCATGTTTCCATAATTTCAAATGTAAATTTTAGTACCAATCTTGCGCTTCAAGAGGCACTTTATCATGTCTTTTATTTCATGCTGGCAAAATGTTGATGGAGCTGCTTTAGCTCCCCCTTCTTAGGATTCCTGAGCCACTGATGAGTGCAAGAGCCAGGAGTCAGGAGAAGACAGCCCTGCCAGCATCCCCTGCAGTGCTGGGTCACTGCCCCTGCTCGAGAGCTTGGTGTCTGCATGGCAATGCAGGTGGGATGAGGCAGTCCGGAGATCTGCCCTTCAGCATGGTGTTTGTATCTAATAGGGCCAGGACCTGCAATGGTCCTGCTGTAATGCAAAGGTGATGTCTCTCCTGCACTCGGGTACCTGTGGCTCCTCAGCTCTGGCTCCTCTGTAAAGCCAACAAGCATGACTTTATTCTGTCTTCCAAGCTACTAATGAAGACTGTGAATAGATGCAGAAGAGACCCCTGCCAAACACATCCATTTCACCTCTCTCATTTCAAGATGGATCATTACTTAACCTCCCCTCACTACAATACCTCTCTCCCACCATTTCTCTTCCCATCACATACTGTTTTCATTCATATCCAATTCCTTCTCCTGTGTATGTAACTATCCTGTGAAATAGTCTTAGAGGTCTTTGTAAGGTGAAACCAGGTAATGGCATAGCAGAGGGTTTGCCATGATTTGTTCAGAACGGCCAGCTGTGATATTATTTGCTCTGTTCTCTGATTATTTATTTCTGAAGACCACCACAAAGGGGTTGGTAGTTTCCTTGGCCAAATTCCCTGCTGTACAGAGTATTTGATCAGGCTAAACAGATTGTAAGTATTTGAGGACTTTCTACCTCTTTTTCCAGGACTTTTGCCTGAGCCACCACTTCTTTGCCACACAAACTGGTTTTGTTCACAGTCTACTCACAGCTGGCTTGAAGGATGAAGACAAGTAAATAACAAAACATTGACTAGCTATTTCCTCTTCTGCTTAATGTTGGACCAAATCTTCTCTAAATTTCTCTCCTAGCACACTAGCATAATGATTTCATTTTACTCTTGTGCCTTGTTCATTGCATCACGCTTTGGGGGCTTGGGGATTTTGCATCTTGTGCTGTACTTTCATATTGCCCTAGAAACCACATCTCATTCTTGCTTTCCAGGCATTTTCTCTTTGTTGTTAAGGGCTCTTTTCTTCCTACAGGAAAAAATCACTCATTTATTTGCCATTTGTCATATTTTCATTGTGCAACTAAAACCTGAACGGATCTGTGCACATGTTTTCAAGTTCTCACCAGCAAATAAGATATTTTGTTGAGTTTTATCTGTGTCCAAGTACCCTAATTTGTCATTGCTTCTAAAAACTTGCCCCCAGCTGTGAACAGGAACACACACAAATGCTTTTGCCATTGACTTGGGGCTATATCCAGGCAGCTGACTGGAGCAGGCTGTTCAGGAACAACTGGGAGATGCACCCAGACTCAGGACTGGACTGTCCTTGCCATCCTATGGACAATCCTAAGGGGGGCTGCAGTCCCAAACAACTCACCTCTGTAGAGCAGTTCATCCCATTTTATCATCTTATTTACTGGCTGTTCACCCCAGGGAGGATGCAGACTTTCTCTTCTTCTCCACACACCTTCCTCAATAAAGCCCTTGTGTCCCTTTGTCCTTCACACTGCTGATATCCACTCATCTTGGCACATTCTGAACACCATAGGATTATTTTGGAAAAGGAAACAGGGACCTGAAGGTGCTCCAAGCAGCATCAACCTGGGGAAACCTTTGCAAGTCCTTCCTTAAGCTTAAAAATCTGATGTCTGCTAAGGGGGTGTCTTCAGGTCTCAGCAGCCAGGCCTCATGGTGTGTGATGTCCCACAGCTTCTCTTTTTCTTCCCTGGCAGTGAGCGGTCCCTTGCATGGCGAGGTGGGAGAGCTGCCCTTCCAGCAGGAGGAGTTTGAGAAAGTGAAGCGAGGGATTGTTGAGCAATGCTGCCACAACACATGCTCCCTCTACCAACTGGAAAACTACTGCAACTAGTGGCGAGGCCGGCGGTGGGGAGCTCGCAGGCTGCAGGTAGAAACACGCACTTATGCTACTGCACCTTCAAAGCAATTGAATAAATGTTGTGGATCTATTGAAAGTACTGTGCTGGTTCATGTGTCAGTGTCATGGGGACGGGGCCCCTCGTGTCTTCTTTAGAGCGCCAGTGTCCGCGCTTGGGTAAGGCAGTTTTAAAAGGTCCCGGAGCCAGGCATCACTTCCCGCTATCCTTCTGCCATACAACCCTGAGATTAGTTCAGCAGGTTAGAGCATGGTACTAATAACACTGTGGTGGTTGGTTGGATTCCTGTATGGGCCATTCACTTAAGAGTTGGACCCAGTGATCTTTGTGAGACCCTTCCAACTCAGAATACTGTGTGTTTCTGTGAAATGAATTCCATTGGAGTGAGGGAGGGAGGGATATTACACAGCACTGGAGTAGGTGCGTGGAGCATCTGGTACCTCCAGTGTTTGGAGGACAAGGAGGAGAAGGCAGAGAGGTTTGAACAAGACTTCCCTCGCTAGGGAAACGTTACAGGGGAATATCAGGGACAATTTCATGCTGATCATCCTTCTGCAGTTCACAGCCCAAATATAGCCAGGCAGCTGGGAGACCGAACTTCCTCAGCTACATAATGGAAACAGTACAGATTAAGCAAAGAATTAAGTCACCTATTAATTGTACTCAGAAAAAAATCACGGATGACCACCATGGCCAATTCAGAAAGTGTGTACAGTTCTCTGTTCTGCTTGTGAAAGGCTCAGGCAGCATCCCGGCTGCGGGATGTGCTAATCATTCCTAAGTATATGGCAAGCCATTTACTGAAAGCAGATTTAATCCAAAAGCAATTTTGAGTGGAGTTTTGAGTCTGTTGGCCACATACTGGGCAGTATCCCTGCTACTGTTGCTGCAAACCTTTTTCAACTATCTGGCCCCAAAATTGCCACTTTCTGGGAGGAAAACTTCCAGAGCAATGCCAGCTGGCTGGAGTAGCACAGAGTGTAGGGAAGGGGTGTGTTCCCTCTGCTGAGGGACTCCCATGCCAGTCTAGTGAAAGCCATGCAGGAGGTCCCTGTGGGATGGGCTCAGCCTGGCAGAGGTGACAGTAATGGCCAGGGCTGCATTTTGCTGGTGGCAGATTTTGAAAGCTTGTCTGAGAGGAGGCTGTGGTTTTAACAGCCTCTTTTCCCAAACCAGTTCTGACTGCCTCTGGTGGAACTACACAGATGGAAGCTGCCATCTCATCCTGGCCAGGATGCATTGCTCCCACTCCTATCATGAGCACAAAACTGGCCCAAACAGTACAAACTGAAAGGCTGGAAGAGCAGCTGAAGGAGCTGCTGAAAAGAAGGTACAGACATAAAAAATGAAATCAGAAAGCACTTGTGATTCCCTGTGCTGACCTTCCATACAAGTTCCCTCGATGCATCCAAGAGCCCAAGACAAGGGCCTCCTCCTGCAGGTGTCACACCAGTGTTGCTAAGCCAGTCCTAATCCCCCTGACCATCCTTCTATCCCTCTCAATCTCCCTTTCCTCTGAGTTCCACTGAATATTACCAGCAGCAGAGCTTGCAACTGTAACAAGCAGCCTCAGGCCAAAATCTTATGGTTATGAAAGCATGGCAAGATGTTTGCTATTTCTGAGCTACTTGGCACCCACCAAGCCTCACAGTGTATAGCTCCAGTTGTTTCTAAAGGGGACTGCCTAGAAGCAATTCTCCTACCTCTCCTGGTGCCCCATCAGATTAGGACAGGTGTTTCTGCAGTAAAAAGGGCAGGGCTATTGCTCCTGAGAAGGCTCCAGCAACCCCAACTATCCATCCAACCACCCACCCCAAGGAGATGCCATCCTGGTCCTAAACATGTTCTGGAAGGAAGGTATATCCAAGAGATGTGTTCCTAAAAACCCAAGACTTACTGGATTCACACAGACTTGTTCTGCATCACCTAGGATTGAGATCTTGCACTCAGAGTTAGGGTTCCATGGAAAGCGACTGGGTAGAAGCTCTTCTGAAACAAGACTGAGACTTTCTAGCACAGATCTGAGGCTTCCATCTGTATCCACCTAGCAAAATTATATAGGTCTGCTGATGTGAAAGGTTGGAATGTGAATACTGGAAGAGGTGGTGTCGGAGGAGCCTTGAGTGCTTGACTGCCAGACTAGTACTAGTGCTTCTCCAAGTGCTGCACAGTGGTGATGGAAACAGCTAAAAGAAAAGGGATATATTCAAGTCAGTGGAGATTCCACTGGCTTCTCTAGGAAGGGGGCACATGGGTCATGCCAAGGACAGGTGCAGACCAGAGCAGTCTAGAACTCACCAGAACTGCATCTTGCATTGCAGAGAGTACCTACTTGTGTTCCGAGCCAAAGGACACAGCAGTCATTTGCAGCAAGAGCAAGCTCACACAACCATGGTGGTTCTTGCATCTGGCCCAGACCTGATTATCTGCTGGCACTCCTGCCCTGGCAGTGAAGTTCCGGTGAGGACAGCTCTTTGGAGATGCCCAGCTCATTTCCTGTCCTCTGCCATTGTTTGGTCTGATCTTTTGTTTGTTTGTTTTTTTCTGAATGCTCTCAATTAGAACTGGTTGGGAAATCGTAAATGCCACTTTTTCTGCTGGAAAATGTTTATTCATCAAGATCAGCACTGCCTGCAGGACTGGACTGGTTTTAGCAAGGCAGGATTTGAAGGGATGAAGGGACACAGAAGGTTCAGGTGCTGTTCTTCCTCCTCTGCATCCAATTGCCCAAGTCCACATGCTAACCACCAGGCTCTGGGCTACCCTGGAGTGGACACTTTTCCTTCTGCCGAAAGACTCCAGAAGGTTTCAGCAAACACAGAGTGGGAATTGTTTTGAAATCTTAAGATGGGGCAGGAGCATCCTCTCTTACCCAGCTCATGATGCAGTATGATGATTTCTTGGCAGATTTGGACATAGGTGAGATAGGAGTCTGGACCCAGTGGGGGACTAAGCTGGTGATTACCTGGGTCTGGAGCAGAAGAGAGGATGAGGAGCAGAAAGGGACCATGATGAACATTGCCCACCATTCCCATACCCTTGTGTATCTTGGAAAAAGGAATCAGAAAGTACGTTGATGAAAAAGAGAAGAAGAGGAGGGAGTGGTGACCACCAAGGTCAGGGAAGGACTTTCCTCCCCAAAGCACGAGCTGTCTTGGAGACAGATGGCATACAGTGAGCTACACTGCTCTCCAGTAGGTGCAGAGGAAAATACTGCATCAGTTTTAAAACTGTGGAAAGCCTTAAAAAAAAAGTCTACACTTTGCTTTCCAGAACTGAAAATAACATAAAGGTGAAGCTCTTCCCTTTCTAAAAGCAGCAGTAAGTTGAAGAAAAAGGAGAACAAAGGTACTTTCCCCCTTTTTCTGTGACTTCAGGGAAGGAAGCCTAAAGGCAACCCTATGCACTTTCCACACTGGAGCACATGGCTCCTTGGCTTGCAAACGTGATGTTGCTGGCTTGCTGACTCTGTGTTGTGGCAGGGCAGGAAGCTTTAGCCCCCTACCCCACCCAAACACTAGAATGGGTGCTTTTAGCAGTGTTCTTACCAGTAATCCAGGATGGGATTTCTTCATAAAGCCTCCCTCAAATCCCTGTGCCCTTGCCCAGGTCATACACTGCTCTCAGATGTGCTTGGAAGATGCCAGATCTTATGAATTCCTGCAGGAGAAGTGACTCAAGGGCAGGGAATGCTGCATCCATTGACGTGCCTCCCTGCTCCTCCTCTTTCTGGGGTTTGCATTGTGATCTTTGGGAAGCAAACTCATCCAGTCCCCTTTACTCTGACTCAGCAGTTGCTTTGAAGTGATTTTTGCAGCAGTGGTGGGGCATCATGCCTGGCTAAAATATCTTGGCTCTGCTACTCTTTCGACAAACTTCCAAAAGTCTCATGCAAGCGGTGGAGGGCAATTTGAAAAGAATGCAAATAAAGGCTTCAGTTCATTCATGCTCCTTGAATAGAGAATAGAAAGCTGAGCCGCAGAGGGGATTGCAAGACAAATTCTTTGGGCTGCCGAGTTGTTAACACTGCCTAGAAAAGAAAGGACCGAAGTTGCCCGTTTGCTGCGTGCATGAACCCTTAACCAAAAGGGCACCGCTCCGGTTTTGAGGAAAGGGGAGTGATGCACACACGGATGGGAATGTTGGGGAGCCACTGGAGGGCACTGACCATTAGGGTCCCTGGTGATCAGGTGGCAGATCATGTCCTCTAGGTGGTTGGATGGACTGCACTGCTCCAGCTTATCTGGAGAGGAAGGGAAGGCTGCCACTTTCCCGGAGCTAATCTGACTGTATTATTTCCTTTCCGGGAAACCACAAATAGAGTGCTCTCTATTACTCTGCGAACTCATAGATTTACTTTAAGAAACAGTCAGAATATACCCTGGGCTTTATTTCTTTTCAATAATCTTATCAGCTTTTTAGGAAATTTTAAATCTGCTTAAAGCCCTTCTCCTTATATGTAGGGTGATTCCTTAATAACTGACGGGCAGTGATGACTTGAGTTGCAAAGCATGCCCTGAGCAGATTCAGTGTTAAGACCTCAAATTCACTCTCATTTAGACCAACCTCACCAAAGACACCTATTTTGAACAAAAATTAGCCATTTTTCCTTCTCCTTTCATTCTGGGCAGGAAGAAAGCTTTAGCTCAGGCTATAAACTAATCCAGAAAGTCACTGCCAGCACATTGTCCCTGGGTGAATTATTCCCGCATGCCATGGGGAGGAAGGAGGCTGTTTTTTTCTGGCCCAATGCCAGGCTGGCTCTCACATGCCTCCCGCCCCCCTTCCCCCCGGCACCAGTCCTCTTGGGCAGAGCAGGCAGGAGCAGGTCCAGGACAATAAGAGGAAGTGAAGCAAGCCCATAGGAGAGCACAAGCAAATGATCTGAGCCTCAGTCCTTTCCCTCCATCCCCAGTTGGCTTCAGGACTGTCAACAAAAGGTGGACAAATCATTTGAGCTCCTCCAGCCTCCTTTCTGTTGTTGAAAGAGACAGCCAAAATACGGCTTTTTTTTTTTTTTTTTCCCCTGCTCGGTATGTGCCAGGATTGCCAGGATCTCCAGGATGCATGTGTTTGCTCACACTGAAATTTTCTATGAATATTTTCATATTTTGGAAGCAAATGGATAACAGAAATAAATTTGGCTTTTGATTTCCAGGTTGTTGTCGTTTGGGCTTTGTAATGCTGGATTTTGGCAGTGGGGGTGTTTTACATAACTGCCAACTTCTGAAATGTAACTTTTTGTCAGAAAATAATGCAGCTTCCTCTTTTCTAATCAGAAAACGGAAAATCAAATATAAATGACACCACCCACCCTACACTGACAATAAGCCATTCTGTGGAATTTTCAATGGAAAAAAATCTACCCTTTTTTCCCCCTTATCAGAAACCTCCTCCACTTCAGAGGCTGGGACCCAGTAGGGTCCTGGCTCTGCAGGCATGCTTGCCAGCAGATCTTGCACACCCAAGTCTCAAGCTTTTCCTACCTATTTGTTCGCATTTTTAAAACTTATCCCAAATAAACAGTGTCTTAACCCCTGGGCTTACACTGATTTCAGTGGCAAAAGAAAGAAATCATAGTGAAGCAGACCAAGATCTAGTAAAAGCACACCGAAGTTGCAAACCATGGCGTGCTCCTCTCCCACTTCTGAAATAGCTTTTTCAGTATGTCTGCAACCTAAACCTGGCCACCTTTTTCCAGATGCTGACACCTTGTCCTGAAATAATGAATTTCAATCCCAAATGATGAAAAAATTGACCCTATGAAATTCTGATGAAATGTAGACAGGTTATTTTTCAATTCTAGTCCCAGTGCAGGTGTCCAATGTGCATACCTGTGCACCCATGTGCATTTTGGCTGACCAAACCATGGGTGTTTCTCTGCAGTGGAAACAGTGACAGGAAAAGGACAAGGTCACCCTTCAGCTCATGCATCCAGGGTTGGGAGGGAGCACCTGGCTCAGCCTGGCATATGCCAAGCATGTGGGAGGACCACCAAAGGCTGAAGTCCCTCTTGGTAAGCACTCCTCAGCAGCAGCTCCTTTGCTCCTGCAAGATCCCTGACCTTACCTCGGGAACATCAAGCAGCAATGAGCACTGACATAATGCCCATTTTTCCTTTATGGTTTTGACTACAGAGCCCGGATATCATTCTCAAGATGCTTGCCCTTCTTCACCTCATGGAGCTGTTGCTTTGACTGCCCCATTTTGGTGCACATCCCATTTAAGAACACAGGACTGGGAGCAACTTTCAAGCCATTTGCATTGGACCTTGCTAACCTCACATCACTGCTGCCTTCATCTCCAAAAAGGCTTTTAAATCCTGATTTCTTCCTTTAGTCTGTGTGCGATTTTATTTTCTGGAACCTTTCCTGAGGAATTCATCCTCTCCTGTTGGGCCTCATAGTCCTCACAACCTGGAAAAGATCCCGAGGTTTCACATATCTGTTCAGAGCAAAGCAATTATCTCTGGCTCTGTCACCGATATAGGACAAAACAAAAATGTTGGGAATCTGTTAAAGCCAGATTCCTGTGATGGCATTCCCTTCTCTTGCAGTCCCAGCTGCTGCCAGGGGACGGAGTGCAGGTCAACCCACAGCTGGCAGCAACGTCCAAGGCAGGGCATGGTGGCATGGCCACCAGGGACCCGCAAAAATAGGGGAGAAAGACTGATAAATACAGAGCGTGCAAGATGTTGGAGAAAAACTGGCTGAAGATGTGATGCTGGAGTAAGACTTTGCACCAAGGCCATGGGGACCAACAGAGCTGGGGCAGCAGGGAGATGGCCAGAGCAATGAGAGCAAACTGCCCATTGACCCAAAGGGAGCTCCCAATGATGATGCCAGCCCTTATTGGTGTGGCCTGCAGTGAACATGAGTTGGGTTGCTGCTGCTGCTTTTGCTCTGCTCTTTATTAAAGGTGATATTTCTTCAAGGAAGATTTTGGTTGCCTTTCTGAATCTCTGCACTCTTAAAGCTGGGACTGCCAGCCTGGCTCTCACACCCCAGTGCACCCTCACCACGGGTTCACTGAAGTGCACCTCTTTTCTGGATGCTCTGGGGAAACTTACCCTGCCCAGTATTTCCTCTGATGTAGCAGGTACCTATGGCTTGTTTGGGGCCGCCTAGGTCTGTGTATTCAAGTCAAAAATCACCTTTTGAGCACACCAGGGTTTAGGTCTGCAGTAACCTCTTGCTGCAAAGAGCCCATGCTGTGCAACAACACCCTGGGCTCTTCTGGCTCACCCTGGCACTGAAGTACTGAGGAGCTTAGATACATGTCCTGAATGGAAACATTACTGTTTCAAAGCTGAGACATCTCCCCACCCAGCATTGTCACGAGCTGATGCTCAAATTCTCACTCCCACACATTACACAAGGCATTTCATGGGATCACGGCCCTCCTCCTCGGCCGTGACACAGTTTTGACCAGCTATTCTGCTGTTGGGGACAGCCATTACCCCAACTGATGTCTCCTCCCGAGGGATGAGGCCCTACTGAGGGTTATGAAATTATGCTATTGCCAGCAGAGGGAGTGCTCAGAGCTTCAGGATGCACTGGGACAGCTTGGAAAGTGCCGAGAAAATGTATTAAACTCAAGGTTGGAGTGATAGCATGCTGAAACAAAGGTTCACCCTGGCTCAGCTGACAGCCTGGTGATGCTCAGCTGTGAGAGGATGGGGAAATGGATGAGCCATTAACCCCTCTGGAGATCTCTGGTACTGGGTGAGCCAGAGATGAGGATACACAGTAAGGGACATGCTCAAGCCTCTCAGGCTTGGGTAATTTTGCAGAGACTGCTCTAAACTGTCAAGTGGAATTCCCCCATTCATTCAGTTCTGGCTTTAGGCTCTTAACTTTGGGCTTTCCAACTGAAGTAATTGCTGCAACTCAATTAGTAAGGAATCACATCTACAGCATTTTATTTCCAAAGCAATTTGTACCTCCATCACAACACCAGCTCAGTTGTTGTGCCTCACATTGGTGCTGGAGTAAGAGGGCACTCTGTGGGTTGGGAGTTGTGGGAAGCTCAGGCTCAGCTTCGCCCACCAGACGAACATTTTATGCAGAGTTTAATTTGAATTTAGGCCAAACAGAGCACACACAGCTAATTTGTATAACTTTAGTGAATTAAAGACTTAACATCTGGCAATATCTATAACAGTCTCTTATATTAGGAAAAAAAAATTATTCTCCATGAAATGCCTCAGTGGTGGTGGGGCCTCTCCTCTCCACTCACATACAGTATTAGAAATATAATTAGTTTTGCAAATACACATCATCAAAGACTCATCCCTGGTCCCCTCCTAAATGTGTGGATCCCCCTGGTTTTTAAGTTAAGGTGCTTCAAGCACCAATGGGAAATTTTGCAACTTGTATCTAAGCAGTTCAATAACTAAAGAGAGTAATGTAATGAAGTCAGGTGTCTCTGGGATTGTGTTAGGACAAGCTCATGACAGCATTCTCATGTGGATGAGATAAATGTCATTAAATCACTTGCAGAGTGAGGTTAGGTAGGGGAAGCTTAGTGCTGAGTGTTAGGAAGGTGTTGTGCATGCTGAGCACAACAACGGGCTGATTAACACCCCATATGAAGCCTTTTGCAAGCCTGATAAAATACAATGGGACACATTTTCACCAATAAATACATCAGGGATGAAAGGGAGCTGGGGAAGAAGCAGAAAAGAGCAGCAGGAGTGATCTGACCTGCCTGAAATCTGCCTTTCTACTGGAGAGCAAGGAAGCTCATTCTATTTATCTGAAAAAAAAGGCTGAGAGATACTTGGTTGCAATCAAGATGGTGGTTGTGAGAAGAGTCCTGATGGTGTACAGCGGCCAAGTGCCTTACAAGATTTAATGTCTAGAAGGTGAAATTAAGCCCATTTGTACTGGAGTGGAGTTTGGTGGGCAATAGGCAATTACTCAGTGGGAGAGTTCAGCTGTTGACACAGAAGATTAGTATGGTTTGAATGAATGGAAGATGACACTTGTTCAGTGGGACCTGGTTGCTCACTCCGACATCAGGTGCTTATTCTGCCAGCAGCAGTGTACAATTCTTTGGCCACAGTATGTAGGAAGTCCCCCTTTGTCCACTCAAAGCTTGTGTCTGAGGCTTCCCATATGCCTGATGCTTTTGCTAGCACCTCAAACCCATTGTTCCTCTTTTCATTTCATCCCCTGAGATGAAATGAGAATACGTAGGGGTGGCAGTGGGGGTGGCAGTGAGCATGTGGGAGCCACTGGGGAGTGATGCTATTGCTGTGAGGGGCTCCTCTGCAGGGCATGGATGAGGGCACAGCCATGGGCAGCAAAGATCTCTGCTAGAGCACAACCCCTTTCGCAGCCAATACCCCCTCACAGCTGAGACGTGGCAGTGAACCCTGCTACCAGCCTAGGCAGCCTGCTGATCTTACTGTTCCCTTCCCAATGCCAGGATCAAAAGAAGAGAATAAATTCATAGGAAGGAATTGTTCCCTCCTCCCTGCACTCACTTTCCAATTAAGTCTTCCTCCCTGGTGAGGAGAAAGCTCATGCAGCTCTGAAGCAGAAGACACTCTCTGTCCTGCTAACTATGTCATGTGCTGTTAGTTGGTCCCAGCTTTTAGACGAAGATGTCTTGACCCAAGACAGCCTGGTATTTCCAGTTTATAGTTACTCGAAATAAATCTGAGAGGAGAGGCAGCACTTGCTTGTGATGTGGGTGACTCCTTCAAAACCTGAGCCTGTCCCATTCACAGAAAAACAGGACTGGGAAGCCTTTGGGAAGATGGGATGGCAAAACCTGTGATGGGTTCAGTGAAGGAATAGGGGGAAAAAGTCAATGCACAATGGCTCAAGCAGTGATTCATTTGGGTTTCTTTATTATTAGCTCCAAATCAGCAAGAACAACCAAGCTGCCAGTAAATCCATTTTAGATATAAGCAGCCCTCTAAAATCAGTTTTAGTCTATAATATCCTCCACATGTGCTAATGCAAATTCCCTTTTTGACAACACCTGAGGGCTGGTGCAGAAGCAGGAGAAAACTTCATCGCTCAGGCTAGTGGGAGCACTGGTGTGATGCCTTTCCCCTTGACTACCACATTATGCCTTTGTAACCTGTGCTGCAAACTGTGTTATTGGACTATATGTGAATGCCAGAGAGCATATTCTCTGGGTAGCCCAGCAGAGACATGGGCTCCAGCACATTCACCCTGCTAGGGTATTCGCCAGGGCACAGCAAGGTTCAACACACCAGTACTTTCTCGCAGGAAAACCTCCTCAGGGCAGCAGGTCCCCCAGCTTCGTCGCAGTGCTGTCCTTCCCTGTTCCATCTGGGATCCTGGCTTGCACGCTTTGCTTTGCCTTCCTGGCATAGTCACAAATAGCAGCAGGGCAGCAGAGTTCAGAAACAGCCTTTGAGGGAGGGGGCTGTCTGTCAGAGAGCCCTGGAGCAGCTCGTGTTATAAAAAACCGACTGTGACTGGAAGGTTGATTCCCCACAGCCTGTGCTGTGGCCAAGCCAGACAAGAAGCAGGTGGGAAAGCAGCCGCTGTTTGGGTGAGCACATGGCAGCAGTGTCTTCTCAGGCAGGCATCAAACACTGAAGCCAGGTAGAGCACAGCCGGGTTGAACTAAGTGAAGTGCTCACACTCCACAGCCCATTGTGTTTGGTCTGAGTGGGTCTTGCAGCCTCCTGTACCTCCACGTCCCACCCCACAGCTGTGCAAGTCCTGGTGCCTGGGACGGCTGGGTTTGGGATGCAGAGATGCTGCCACCTGTAAGGGAGTTCCATCTGTTCTCTGGGCTTAAGAGCTTATAAGGCTCTTGTTCCCATCATGTGGTCTTGCAAAAGCATCATAGAATCAATGCTGCTGCTGGAAACTGGTGGGCAGAGAATGGTAAGTCACAGGGGGCCAGCATGTATGGCAGCTGGAGGCCACGTGTTAGTGGCAGGGAGAAGAGCAGCCCAGAGGACAGGAACCACCCCCAAAACCCTCCAAGCATGGCAGAAATCACTTCCTCTGTCCCAACTTTTTGCAGTGGCCTCATGCAGACCAATGTAGCTCACTTGCAAACTAGCACCCTTCCCTGGTTCTCACCTCCCATGCTACCCATTACCCAGGACAATTACTGAAGCTCAAGGACTGGTATTCCATTTTATTGCAGGGATCCGGGGCTGTTTCCACTCCGCTGACCAGAACCTGGCTCCAGCCATTGCTATTCTGACAGAATCATGCCCAAAAAAAACATGCTTAATTTAAAATGCAAGTGCCAACATCCCAAACTGGTTGTTTAGACTAAATGAAAGGTTTTCAGAAAAAAAAATCAGTCTGACTTAAATTCCACCCCCCTTCCCCAGGAGATTACTCTCTATCTGTTTGCCTCCCGAAGGTGGGAGCAAAGGCTTAGCAGTGAGTCATCTTTTACTTTGTATACCCCGACAGTGCTATTACTGCTCTCATGTGGGTCTCTGGGAACGGCGAGGGCGGCGGTGGGTGGGAGAAAGCGGCCATGAAACAGGCATCAGCTACTGGAGGGGGTTTGTGCCCCGATTGCATTGCAGCCTGTGGGGGGATCAGTGAGGCATCCCCAGAAATACTGCCCTCCCCAAAATGGTCCTGGCTTGGGGCAGGCAGGACCTGCTGCCCTACCTAAGTGGGGTCTCAACATGGGATTGGGATGGGAGCTCTTGAAACACCCCAGTGACTCAGAAAAATACGAGATGACGCTCACGTAAGACAATTAGGGAGCGAGGGTAGTACTCAGCCTGCCCAAATGAGCCTGAAGCCCCTGGGCTGACTCACTGGAAACAGTGAGGTTCACCCAGAAAGGGATACCAAAGCAGGTTTTAAGAATCAGCAGTTGCAGGTACTCATCGTCTCCAGTGGCAGGAACTCCGCAGTGGGACCCAGCAGGTCTGGCCTGAAATAACTCCCCACCTCTGACACTAAGGTTTCTTGGAGGGAGAGCAACTTTCCTCCAAAAGGAAAGGGGATGCCTGCTATCCATTGCTAGATTTTTCTCTCTCCTTGTATCACATGTAGATACAAAGGAATTCATTCTATCTCTATAAAACATCTTTTTTTTTTTTTCTTTCCCCTTCGGTTTAGGTTAGTGGAGAAGAGGTTGTTCCAGTCTGGCACCTCCTGTGGTTAGTGTGCTTGTTTTGACTAAAAAACACCCGTGTGATCCGTACATAGTTGAAATGGTTGCCTTTAATGCAAAAAAAATCTAAACAAAAATCTATGCAACTTACTTCTAGGCAAAAAAATAATCTTATTCTGCATGAAGACCTACCTGGTGGGCTAAGGTGGCTCAGGAAGAGACCCACCTGGAAAAATAAATGGAGGAGAGGCAGGCAGATTTGAACCCAGGATGCTCTTTTCCTTGCTGATATTACACTTGCTGATAATTAATCATGTCCAGGTATTTGCACAGCTATAGAGGCTCACTGCATCCACATCTCATAACTTGGGATGTCCTAAACTTTGGCCAGAGGAAGTCAAAAGCATTATTTTCAATAATTTTTGTGTTGTCTCATTTGAACATTTGCTCATGCAGGTGTTTCAACCACTCTCTGGCTCCCATCGCCTCAGCAGCATGTCCTTGCAAACAGCTCATAAAGGCAAAGGGTCAGTTGCAGGGTTAGGAAGGGCCTTGCATCACACACAAGCAATGTCACAGGGATGGAGGAGACACCTCCAGCTCATGTAGGTCAAGGCACTAGAAGGCTGCATCCCATGAGCTTCACCGGGAACACACGCACTGAGGGTTAGAAGCCTAGTGCTGCGGGAGGCAGCTGATGGTGCCTATGCCCACACATGGATTATGCAGGCAAAGGTTCGTGGGGGGTCTCCTTTGGCTCTAGCGATATCTAGCACTGCAGTTTTCTTTAAACTGTGGGGAAGTTGGATTAGGTGAGGAATTCCACAATTTCTTAGCTTTTCAAATAACATGTCTACGATATCAGCCACTCTGACTTAAGCTCCCACCTGCCTTGGGAATTCAATTAACCCTTTGCCTGTTGACGTCAGGGCTTGCACAGAGGGCCTTTTTGGAACCTGTTATCTTTGGCTGATGAAGAGATGAGGACTCAAGTGGCACAACCAAAGTGGTGCCGGAAATAGGGGGTAGCATCTGAATCACCTGCCATTTGGCTCTACCTACTTAGACAAGCACTCACTTCCCCCTCAGCACAAAAATACATTTGGGGACACACATACACACACACACACACGCCTGCACGTGCTACGCAAGCATACCACCTGCTGTTTTGAAAAGCTACAGGCATGGTCTTTTGGTGAGGGTTACCTTTCAAGTAATTAGTAATTAGCTTAGCAGTCCCAAGGGTCCTACCCTGTGTGAGGTCTCCTGCTCCAGAAGTGCTGATATCTCTACAAAATCCTTGCTTCTCTCACCGGAGCCTTTCTGAAACACAGCTGTGTCACCATAAAAAATTCTCCTCCCCATCACACAGGATTGCATTATACCTACTTGCCCTGTGACACTACTTGGAGATGCTAACCCCATCTATACTGCTGTCCTTGAAGTAGATATAGCTCTATGAGCTGGTGACATCCCCAAGTCCACCCTGGCTGGGACCTGGCTCAGGGCACAATCCCCAGCTTGGCTCTGCCAGCACCACGCCACATTATTGCCACGCTTGGTGAATTTTTCAGCAGCAGAGTATAAACATTTCTAGTGAAGTGCACTTAATGTAAGTTGCTTTGCCAAGTGCTGTTGCCTCCCCTCTTCATTATGATTATGAGACAGAGTTTTGTTTAAGCAAGAAAACAAACTGCCTGCACCTCCTTCCTCCCCATGGGCGTCCATCATCCACAACAAGGGCAGTGTAGTCTGGAGGGGATGCTGGCAGCATGGGTGGGCACAGGATGTCCCTTTGTCACCTGCTTCAGGAATGGGAACAAGGTGAGGGTGCAAGGAGTGGGGACCTTATTGCAAACTCCTATACAGCTCCTGCCAGCTGTAGGTTTTGAAAGTTCCAGCCTCTAAGTCAATAGGGCAACAGGGGATATACTTATTCCTGTCATGAGCTGATGGATGGGGATGAAAACCAGAGGGAGATTAAGTGATTTGCCCAAGGTGATGTGCAGATGTAGTGGCAGAGGAAGGCTCTATATGAGCCCCGTGATGCCCCTGATCCCCATGCCCACAGCTGCCTGCCTATGGGACCTCAGCCCCACATCTTTCTTTGGGGTCTTCACTGCTCAGCTCAGACCTGAGGGCTTCAATTGCTATGCCTGGCAGCACCTTTATCCTGCCCAAAAAGCCCCAGCCTGAAGAAGTGATGGCAATTGGAGGTGGAGACAGGAGTCCCTAATAACGTGGGAAGCCCTGGCCTGGAGGAGATGCGGCCACCCAACCCTCTGGCTGAAGACAATGAGAGCTGCAAACAAAGACCCGTACTGAAGCACAGCAGCAATGCAAAAAGAAAGGGAAAAAAAAAAAAAAAGGAAGAAACGCCTGAAAGATACATAGCTGAGATTCCAGAACTCCTCAGAGGTATTTGGGCTTAGCCAACAGGCTTGGGGTTTTTTTTCAAAGCCATTAATTACACAACAGAGACATATCTGCACCACTCCACCTCTCTGTGGCAAATAAGGGCCCCACATATATTGTCTAAAATGCATCACCCTCTGGACTCAATGCCATCACCTCCCTTGGGCACTTGGAAAAATAACCCCTCACATGGTGGTATTTGCAGCTGTCTCTTTTGCCTGATTTTCTGCAGAGTGTTGAATGGGTGCTTAAAGCATGTGCCTCCAAAGAGTGTATCTGAAATACACGAGCAGAGGGTTGGAAATACCACCCTGATCACATGAGGATACTGATTGCATGAGGCCAAGGGGAAAGGTGTCCAAGAAGCTGCACCAAGGCAATACTGGTAAAAGAACTTCATCCATCTCTGGCACAGCCCATCGCTGGCATTGCCACTGGCCACCCAGCAATGGCTGTTCTGTTGAAGCTGCTGGAGAGGTCCTCAGAAACATCTGCTCCATCCCTTTTTTTGAGAAAGAAGAACTTACTAAAAGCTCACCTTCTTTTCCCCCTGAATCCAGCAATATGCAGCCAGATTGACCAGTTCATACTGACACTTCTGTGAGCAGCATAAAATATTTCTAAGGGTGACCCCTGAGTTTTCCAAGTGCAGACAGAGTGAAGTGGTATGAGGGTGTATGAGGGTGTCTTGCTGGAGGATGACACAAAGACACCGTTACAGAACATGGTGTGCTCCTGCTCAGACGCACATGTAGACCAGCTTCCTGCTGCTCAGCTCCTCCCTGGGATGTCTGCTACTAGCGCTGCCTTTCTGGAACATCCTTGTCAGGTCACCCCTGCAGGAACACAACTATGGGTCACTGTCTTCATATGCAAGAGCTTCTAGTCCAAATTTCCCACCGTCTCCTGTAACGTGTTTCATTTGCAAGATGTTTTGACTTTGAGCTCGCTATAAAGAGCCAACTTAATCCTCTGGTGCTTGGAAGAACCAATTGTACATGCTGGAGCTTTTATTGGTCATTAAACAATCTCAGACCACTTCTTCCCCGTGACATTCCAGTGGGTATTTTGATGGAAATGCTTAAAAAAAAAATAAGGAAAACAGGAAATGGTGATGTGCTTAGCTGTTAATATAGGCACAGACTCATCTTCTTCTCTGCTACTGTATTTGTTGCACATTTTTGACACAAACTATCAGACAAAACTTGGAGCCTTCTGGACTTCCTTTGCAATGAAAAGAAGTTGGGGAGACAGCAGGCATTTCTCCTTATCTACCCTATTCCACCCTTCTTGGAAATTCCTTTTGGGGAAGCCATTAGCTAAACCAGAGTCCTCTTGTCAACCAGGGATGACCAAGTGATGTTTGCTTTTCTACAGATGATGAGGAGAAAGGAGAAATTTTTATCCATTTCTGGTATCATCTGACCCTGGGACCCCTTGGCCTCCTTCTTTTGAGCCGTGCTGCAGATGGCATCTCAACACACAGACCCACTGAGCTTCACTTGCCAAACAGCATTTGTACTTTTTCAATTCCTCCCTCACACTTGGCCACAGTGGCATCTCCCTATCCCACATCCTCCTTCCTGCAGCCTCTTGAGCCATGTGAGGCTGCTCCGATTGGAGCTTTTCTCTAATCACTGGGGACATCGAGTTTTAGAAGACATTACCAGAATACCAAGTCTATCCAGCCCGTAAAAAAACTGCACAGTTTGCCCTCCATATAAACAGGGGTGAAAACACTACACTTGTGCCTTTCACCACTGTCACAAATTCCTCTGGCACAGTGCAATAACTTACCATGCAATAACTTCATTTTTGTTTTATTCAGTGTCCTCCAGGTCCTTAGGATTCATATGCCAACACCTCTCCTGAACACCTAAGTCCAACAAGTGCTCCAAGGCATTAGTAGACCTGGGCAGGAGTTGATATAATAGTCCATCTTTCTCTCTGAACATGTCAAAAAAAGGTCCCCTGCTGATGCCTAAGGGCAACCCCATTTTTTCCTGCCCATATAACAATCCTGCAGCAGAAACCCTCTGGGCTGGGAGCACGGCCTCAAAATGTTCTCTCTACCCAGGGGTGCCAGAAGTCCTAAACAGACCTGCCCAGCCTCTGCTCTTGTTTGTTTCTTGTTGACCAGGGGCCCCAGGTGAATTATTTCTCCCACTCTTAGTTCTTTGACTTCAATTTTATTCAGGGACCTTCCATATATCACATACCCTTTTGCCAATGAATCTTTCTTGTTCCAACAGTTTAGCGTGCCCCAAGATCAATATATCTTACCATGCAAGGACACACTGTTATTGTCAGGTTCCTGGGTTGTACAAAGCAAAAAGTATCGCTTTCTTAAAGCTACTGAAAGATGCTCTGGGACAAGTATGGTTATTCCTCTGCCATTAAACAGCTGTGTATAGGACTCTGGCTAATAACTCTCCATTCTCACTAGGAATTACTACTTCTAGTCATCATTACAGGAGACCCAAACCCACAGCCCAGCCTCACCTTCCTTTCGTCTCATCTTGCACATCTCAAAGTGCAGTGCCCAGATCTGGGCAAATCCCCATTCTTGTCATTTGTGGTGTAATTGTGAAATAGATCAAATGAACACCACAGGGTATCTCGGTTTGGCTGGGATTAGGTGACCTTTCCCCTCTTTGGATTATAGGTGGAGAGGAAGGGAAAAGTCATGTAAATGTCCCCTTCCCTGAAGGTATCTGCTTGGCTCATCTCCCTGGTATCGTCGCTAACATCCACCCTGGCCCAGAACCATTGCATTTCTGCAGCTATTTACATTCCTCTGTCTCTGTTGAAGCTCACATCCCTGCTTGCAAGGTCCAGACTGGCCCCAGTTTTCCTGTTTTCCCCCCTTTCCCTGGAAAGCTTTCCAGCACAACGCCACGTGTTGGTGGCCACCCACGAGAGGCTTTGATCAGCTCAGATGGGCAGTGCTGTCAGGAGGCTTTGCAGTCTGCCCCAATGCTTCCACAGCTGCTGCAGCAGCAAGGTTTTCTCTCCAAGTCCCTGGCATTCCCTGGTCGTTTCAGGGCACCTTTCAGGTATCACTTTTATTTCAGCTCCCACTTAAGATTCACTTAGTTTCAACTCACTTTGGCTGACTTTGCATTGTGAACACTGTCCTTGCTCCTTGCAAGGAATTTAATGGGAACCCAGAACCATGATTTCTCTCCTGAACTGTGCTGGTGATCACAGAGGTCAGACAAATGCAAGAGGCAGTGGTTTACTTTTATTGCATTTCCAGCGTTTTCAGATTATGCTTTGCTGCAGTCCCATCCCCTTTAAAACAAAAATGCTTCCTGGGATGCTGTGTTTTTGCAAGACCATTGGTGGTCTGTGCTATGGTCCAGAGGCCTTCCTATCCCTCTCTTTCTGCTTCTCTGCCCTCAGGTTTGCCACATCCTTGGCTTTACTGGTCCTCCTTCTGCCCTCCTTCACAGGCCCTCCTTGCAGGCAATGCCAAGGGCTGGAGTTCGGGGTGGAGGCAGCTATTGTTCCAGCTATCTGCAGTGTAATGTTCCTTATGACTGTATTAAATGAAGGGCGGAGGTCACACATCCCTAGTTTAAATTAGGTTTAGACTGACCTTTAACAATATTACACTCGTGGATCCTTTCATAACTCACCGAATAAACTCCCAAAGGGTTTTACCACCTCCCTCTTTCTTCCTACTGTAAGGATGCCCGAGGCTTAATGTGCTTCTCTCCAATTTCGCTTTGATTTCTAATCCTATCCCCTTTTCCCCCTTTCTCCCCCCGCCCCACTCTCCCCATACAGATATATTCACTCCTTTAAAGGTGGGGGGAAAGAACCTGTTCCTTTTCTCTTCTGGGCGACAGCTCTTTCTTTTGTGTCTTTCTTCCCTTCCCCGCCCCCCTCCTCTTTCTTGACACAATGCACTATTTATTTGCACTGAAGGATAACTAAGAAGCAATTAAAAGATCAAAAGGCACAAACACAAGTAGATCCAGTGGCAACTTGTGGGGTTTATTTTGCTGTAGCTGCTGCTGCTGCTGCTGAATCTTCACCAAACTGCTGCCGTGTTTTTCCCCCAGCCAGAGGACACCTCTCTTAGTGGGTCGCCTCTTCCTCCAAGCCGACTTTTTTATGATCGCTATTTTTCACCCCCATTGTTTGCTATTGCAGTTGTTTACTGGAAAATCACTTGTTTTTCTCAGGGAGATTAACCCTCCAAGCTTTCTTTTGTCTACTCTCAGGAGGTCCTTGTGGTGAGCTGGGGGAAGGGAGCTGGGCTCCTTCAGCTATTAACAGTAGCTTACAGCTCTGCTGACCCCCCTGCCAAGATTGGGTCCTTTCCTTTGATGGGGTTCTGCTTTTGCAGTAAGGAAAGGTGGTTGCTCTTTGTTTAGACCACCTTTGCTGAGCGGTTTATGAGGACCCACAACTGTGATTTACTAAGTCCTGGGCATCTAGGAGAAACTCCAAAAGCCCAAGGTAAGCATAGATAGAGATGACCCTTTTTAGGAGAAATCTGGAGCCCTGACACATGCCGACAGATGCCCAGTCTCTTTGATGGTCAGGTCACTTATTTAGATGTTTAAATATCAGTGTAGGAGCTGGTACTTGATACCTGTGGTTGAGTTTGGCGTGCACGGAATCACTTCCCCATCCCCATCACCACCGTCTCTCCCAGGTGTGCCGACGTTTCGGTTGAAGCCCACAGCCCTGACACAAGGACTGCTCGGTGTGATATGCAGCGTCATATCCCAGAGGACAGCTCAGGGAACAGAAGGATGCTGGGGAGGAAAGGATGTCCAAAGCCTAGTGAGAAAGAATAATCCTACCCCTATTTTATCGGGCGTGTTTAGGGCAATTCTAACTGTTCAGAGATGCACCGAGACCCCCATCCCTGGGAAAAAAAAAAAAAAAAGTGCAAACTTGAAAAGACGAGAAAAAAAAAAGAGTTTTTATTGCATGCTGGGTTGACGACTGCTGCATCTTTGCCCTTTCACACCATTATCTATGGTAAGCGCTGCCTGAGGTGGACCAGCCTGCTGCCCGGTCCCAGGTAGCTCTGTTCCTCTCTGCTCCAAGGAGGGTGCGTGCCTGTGGCACACCCTGGTACGCGCGCCCCTGCAGAGGGGCAGCCACTGGGGCAGCGGTGAGGGTGCCGGCACCCAGGGGCTGGCCTTGGAAAGCCAGTGGGGACCCTTCCCCTAGGAGAGGCTTGGAGGGCAGATCTTCGGGAGCAGGCGAGTGCCGGCCGATGCAGCACGGTGTGCCTGCCGCGCAGCAGCGCGGAGCAGCGGGAGCGCGTTCTGCCCGCGCTGCTGCACACGCACGGCAAAGCCTGGGAAAAGTCCCTTCGCTTTAAAGGCAGCGGTGCTCGCTTGCAGGAGCCGGCGGGAAGCAGAGGCGACCTAGCGAGAGGGAACCACTGCGGGAAGGTGCTCTGCGAGGTGTAAAATCCGAGTGCGGAGGGGCAGCGTCCATGTTGTCCACACGGACACGCACGGGTGGGTGCAGGGGCTCGCTGCTGCCGAGGCGGGGGCTCGCCTGCCCGCACTGGGGCGCGTAGGGCGGGACGGAGTTCCGGGGCAGGCACGGGAGCCGGGGCAGCCGTACGGGAATTCCTGCGCTTTTGCCGGGGAGCTTTTCGGAGCAGTTCGGCGGCCGGCGCGGACACCTGTGCCCGTGCGCACCTCGGGAGACCTGAAAGAGGACGGGCTGGGCGATCTCCCCCCTCCTATCCCGCCAGGGCGTGGGGCTCGCCGCCTCGCAGCGAGAGGCGTTCAAGGGGTGCCCCCAGCATTCTGGGCAGGGGCGCGGACCACACACCTTCTCCCCTCACCTGCGGGGCTGCGGGGAGGCGGGAGATGCCCGCAGCCCACCTGCCACCTGGGGCCGGCACGGGAGGTCAAAGCCCCCAAGCCGGGGTGGCAGCCCGCAAAGAAATCGTGCAGCAGAAACTTTCTGTCCCCTCTTCCCTCTCCGAGCTGGACTCCGGAGGGTTACGAGGGAGAAGGAGGGAAGAAAAGGAGGGAGGGAGGGAAGAGAGGGGGTTAGACAGCTCTGCAACATTATTGGCTGCGTGGCCGGGCTGGTGCTCGCCGGGAGAGCATGCCCATTGGGGGGGTATAAAAGGGGGGCAGCCGGAGCGCCCTGCCTGTCTCCTCGCTCGTGGGGCAGCCAGCTGGGAGCAGCGGGCAGTGAGGCAGCCGGCCCCTCCGCCCCGGCAAGGGGGACGCACTCAGTAAACACAAAAGTGAGAGCCACTCAAGGGGCAGCCAAAGCAGGAGGAGAGAAAGAGAAGGGAAGAAAAAAAGGGTGAAAAAAAACCCCCAGGAGAAAAGGAAAGCGCTCGCTCTCTCTTTCTCTAGAATAACAAAATACCTGATCGTAACAAAATAACATCCTTCAGACAAAAAAATCCAGCAGTGACTTGACATACCAAAAAGACAAGGCGAGGAGAACGTGCCAGGGCCCGGGGAAGGCGAGCCAAAGCCGCGATCGCTGCCAGGGCAGGGGAGCAGCATGTCAAGCGCCGGGGCACACACGGATGAGCGCTGCCGGCAGCCCGCCTTCCTTCCCGGCCCGCCGCCGCCGCAAGAAGTTGAGAGTAGCAGCGGCAGTGCCAAGGTAAGCGCCGCTCCGCGCTGCCCCTCCGCGGGCAGAGGGCGGTGGGATTCCCCGCGCCGTGCCGGGCAGAGCCGTGCCGTGCCGCTCAGTGCCATGCCGAGCCGAGCCGCGCACAGCCGTGCCATGCCGAGCCGCGCCGCCCCGGGCACAGCTGAGCCATCCCGAGCCGCGCCGGCCAGAGCCGCGCCGGCCCCGCTGCCCGCCGTCCCCACGCGTGTCACTAGAGGGACCCCGAGTGCCGGCCCAGCCGCTGCTGGCGGAGCGGCCCCGCTGCGGTGGGGTGCGCGGGGCATCCCCGGGGGTCCCTCCCGCGACCGCCCGCACCCGGCGGCGGGGATGCTGCGGCGGGACCGCCCGGGCGCGGCGCGGAGCCAACGCGGTCCCACGTGGGGAGCGGCGGAGGGGAGGCTGCGGCCGTGCGGGGGCCGGGCCGGGGCTATGCGAGGTCACGCAGGGCTGCGCGGCCCCCGGCCGCCCGTGGCGCTCCCTCCGCGCCGAGCGGCGGTGGGAGCGGGGGGACGCGCGGGGAGGGGAAGGGCAGTTCCCCGGCTCCGGAGACTGGAGAGATTATTAAACTCTTCTGCAAAACACTGCGGTGTGTTCGGTCTCGGAGGGATAAAAATACAGAGAGGAAAAACAAGAAAGCGAAGCCAAAATGTAGTGAGAGTTAATGGTTGGCGTGCAGCCTTCGACTTTCTGTGATTTTTTTTTTTATTTTATTTTTCTTCTGCTTCCTTCCCACTTGCTTTTCCCTGCAGTAATTGTTTTAAGAGCACAACTTGGAAAGGTTTTAGCACTCTGTTGAGCAGTAGGGAATTGGGGCACATGAGGGAACTCGGATTTAGCATAACTGTACCAGCAGATGTGTCTGCCTCGCCTCCAGCCAGGGGTACTTTAGCAGGGCTGCTGATACGCCAGGTCTCTCTCGGGTGGTGTGGAGCAATCAAGTGTAAAAACAAGGTTTGTGTGGGTGGTTTTAAACAGACACCTCGAGAGAGCCTCTGCTTTCAACCCAGTATTCCTATACAAAGTCTGTTGTTTTCTTCCAAATGACGGGATGTGCCTGGGAGGCCGAAGCCCGTTTTTCTTTGCGTTTGCTTATTGTCAGGTTGTGTGTGTAGGGGGTGGGGGGGATGGGGTTCAGCGTGTTGGGTTCCTTTATTCCTCCTCTTGCCTTGATTTAGAGTGGAGTTGAGGAGCCTGGGTCATGGGGTTTTGTGAGGGTGACTTTGTGCTAAGGACATCTGGAGGTATAAAACTGACTGACACTTCTGATTTGAGCTCCACTGCGCTGTTTTGGACCCAACTTGACAATTTTGGTGGGGGTGAATGGGTCAGAGCTGTAAATCTTGCTCCATGTTGTTGACACCCACACAAGTTCACTGAGCCTTTCAAAGGGGCTATCCCAGCTCCTGTGAAAATTCATTACAGGATAAAAGATTTGACACCGCAGGTCCCCTCCCACCCCTGCATGAAATTTGAGAGCCAAAATGTGTCTGCGTGTGTGTCCCAGTGCTTTTTCTGACAGGTGATCTTTTTTTCAGCCTGGCTTGAGGGCTGCTGCTTTGACCAGTCAACCTGGAGTTGTCAGTGCGTGTCTTCCCCTTGATTCCTATAGGCTTCAGTATGAGTCCAGCTTGCCTCATGGAGCACTAGAGAAAGCATTTCTGTACTTTTCTTTTTTTAAATAAAGCAAACACAGCAGGTGAGGTCTTATTTTTAGAGGGACCGAGGAGTTGGTGTGTTTCCAGCAGTGCATACGAGCACTGTAAGTGGCCCACCCTCTCCGAGCTCGTGTCCTGGGACTGACCTCTCCGATCCTTCTTTAGATTGTCTTTGCTTTTAAAAGCTGATGAGTGTCTTAGTGGGGCAAAGTGATATCGGCCTCCCTAAGCACGTTTGTCTGAGGGGTCAGGAGAGGTGGGGGGCACAGGGGGAAGAAATCTGCCCTGGTGTTGCAGCCCAGCTCTGAAAGGGTTAAAGTTGCTCTGCCAAGATATAAAGCAAGTTCAACGTGTTGTGGGAATATCACTTGCCAGTAGACTCCAGTCACCACGATTTCTGATTTAACAGCTTAACTTGCTGTTAACTTTCCCTGATATACTCCAGGTTCTGTAAGGGAATGCAGAAAGGAGAGAGCAACAATAAAGAAAGGAGTTAAGTGAGGCTATGAAAACGGACTTAAATCCCTTCACTGGGACCTGCCAGCTGTCTTTAGAAGCGTTAAGCAAGATTGCGTTTACTTTTTTTTTGTACAATAAATCAAATGCTTCTGGGCTGCATACCAAAATTTATGCAATACACTCTTACTTCCCAGTGGGGTGAGTAAATGGCACTGAATACCCCATTCACCTTTTTCAGCTTGATTTTTCCACAGTCATGGTAGTTCTTGCTGTAACATACATAGACATGGGGTGCGGGCAGCGCTCCCCTGCCTGCCTCAGCCTCTGTCCCGCAGGCAGAGGAGGCAGGTGGCTCTCCTGGCTCACAGGATGGGAGGCAGAAAGGTGACCCCAGGTGTGGGGCAGAGTGGGCTGCTGATGGGGATGAGCAATGAAGACAAAAAAAGTGAGTTCTAAAAATAGCAGCAGTATTGCCATCCTCAGCCATATGAATGTCATGTGAGCCAGGTGCCAAGAATCGTGAGGTTGTTTTCTTTTTTTTCTTCAAGTCTGAGCTAAACAGCAAAACCGCTGGTCTCAGGTTGGTTTTATTCATCTGACAGCTCAGTGGTCAAAAGTTTTGTGTTTTGAAACTTGCTTCTTCCAGGCTGTGGGTTGGAAATCTCCTAATTTCTCTTTTAGATGAAGAGGGAGGCCCTTCTGTGGCACAGCATGAGTTGGCTGCTCTCCCTTCACGTCCTGCTGGGCACCTCATCCTTGTGCCTCTGCCCAAGATGCAGCTCCTGGGTGGTTTTCAGCTGCAAAGGCACCTGCCTCTCCCACTGGTCTCCACTTTTCCTTTGCTGTTTGGTACCTCAGGGTGTCATGGCCTGGCACCTCCTGCGAGGTTGAGTTGCCCTGTGCGCAGGGGTGGCATTCACTAGGCACATGTGAATTTGGCATCCTGCCCCTTCAGGATTGTTGTGCTCAAAACCAGGTCAGCTCCCTACTCTTCTGGGGCAGTCTGCAGAGAGGCAGATGTTCAGCATCTCTCACAGGCAATCATGAGAGTAGCGAAACATCAGTCTGCTCACTTTTTTTTTGGAGAAGGGGTGGAGTGTGAAGGATGCTGGGATGTGCAAACTGGGGTTTTCCCTCTGGCACAGACCGCTGGGTTTGGGCTGGTGACTTTTTGTTGTGCTCCCTTTTAAATGCTGCAATGCTCCACAAAGAAGTGAGATTTTTTTTTTTTTCTGTCCAAATCCAAATTTTACAGACTGGGCCATCTGTCAATTCCCTCCTACGTTGTTCTGTTCATATTAAATTGCAGTGAAGGCCAGACTGAAGAAGGAATTAGGTCAGACAGGAGGTTTAGTCTCCATTTTTGGGGAGATGTTTGTTGCCCAAGAGGCACTGTGGTTTGGTTTGCTCAGAACAAGCTTGGATGTAAGGGATGCCTGAGTTGTTCTCTGAGATCTGGCAACTGGACCTTTTATTGCATTGTGGCCTCTTGGCCCCTCAGTCCCCAGCAGCTGGACAGTAATTGCTGATCCAGCTGATTCTGGAGCAGATCCTGAAATATCCTGTAATGGTCTCAGGTGGGAGGGTGACTCCACTGCAGACCTGCCCTCAGTCTCGCTCCTGGCACACCACAGCCACTTGTAGAAGACCCTTTCTGTTGGATGGGTACAGCAGTGAGGCAGGAATACACAGGAGTTCCAAGGCAGCAGCAGCATCTTGCATATGGCAGCTCGAGACTAAGCTGGTTCTAGTGGCACCCTGGCTTTGTGTATGGTCCTAGGAATGCAGAGGAATGCAGGAGAGGGACATGAAGATGGAGAGCAAAGCAGACCCTCCCTGGGAAAGAGAGGCCAGCAGTGTGTGCTGATGTCTTGTCTGAGCCTCTTCTGCAGTGAACATGCTGCTCTCAGATGCAGGTTATTCAGAGGAACCTTAGATGTGATTCATAGGATGGTACACAGAGTACCTGTGCAACCAAAAAATTCCTCTTGCATCACCCTCTTACACACTGTATGGGGTCCAAGCCCTCGTTAGAAGGAATTTGGTGCTCAGGTTATTGGGCATCCAGCATGCCTCGCACTGCCATTGCCACTACATCCTAAAGCCGTTGAGCTCTCCCTGGGCACATGAGGAGGAACATCAGCCAGCAAAGCTGATTCAACCCACCTTGGCAAGAAGGGAACTGTGGTGGCTGTAGTCTCTCTCTTAGCGGAGACAGGACCTTGCTCTTTAGGGAAGCAGCCCACTTCCCTCTGTCTGCCTTGTACCTGTTCCATGTCACATAAGAGAGGCTTTCTAATAAAATCTGAAGGTTTTTCAGCCATTGCTGTGAATTTACTCCTGTCCAACAGCTGAGGAGACTGTCCCTGTCCTAATGCTTGAACTAGAAACGAAAAGCTCTGCTGTCCCATGTTTCCAGTGGAGAATGAAGTCTTGGAGGGGTTCAGAGGGCTTCAACTCATCATACTGAGCAGCATTTGGCCATGCAACCTATGCAGCTGGTCATGGGCCGCAGGCTGTGCCATGGCACCCTGTTTCGGGGAGTAGCACCTGCTCCAGCACCCATGGCAAGGTAGGTTCTAGTTCTCCTGCCTAGGTGCTGCTCATCCCTGCTGGGGGAGACATGCAAGGGCGGGACGGATCAACTGAAAGGTCACTGGGACATGCTGAGCTGGCAATGGCACTCTGGGAGCCTGTCTAGCCTTTGTGGGAAGCCTGGGGTCTTTTCCTCAGCAGAGCCAGTAGGGCTGAAGTGAGAGGGAAGGGCTTACAGGGTTGGGTTGGGTTGTGGCTTCATCCAACTGGAGAGAAACTGCAGCACTGGGTAGTAAATAAAGATGCTTTTTGCCTTGCCGCCTGGTTTCCCATTACACGGCTGCTGGAGAGAACAGGGAGGTGCCAAGGTGATGGCAGTGGAAAGGGCTGGCAGTGGGTGCATGGGCAAAGGTGGACTTCATCACCTTTCACACTTCCAGGTTAGCCATGATTTGCATGACAACACTGGGGCTGTCCCTGTCCTTGTGGCTTCAGGGGTGTTTCCTGGATGGAGTTATGCAGTGTGTGGGCACCCAAAAAGAGCTTGCAGTGGAGGCAGGGAAAGCTGCCAGGGCTGCCTTGTGCTTGCCGTGCGGGTTGCGCAGGAGCGGGTATTTTCGGAGGAGCATGAGTGTTTTTCCACAGAAGGTATCAGGTCTCCCCAGCATCAGATATCGCCCCGCTGACAAAATCTCACTCTCCCTTTTCTTTTCAGAACAACTCACCCCTTTCTTTAGATTGAATGTGGAGGAAAAATGGGGTTTGTCACCTGTGCCACCAAGCAGCCCCTTCCTGGGGGGGCTGGCTTTGGCTTGGCCTGCTCATTAGCCAGTGTGAGCCTAATTGGGGACAGGGGATTATGTAGGTGTCTTGAAGTCTCACATCAGTGCCTTCAATGGCAGTGCTGGCTGACATACTTCTGTCACCCTGGCAATGAGCTGCTGGTACTACCCAAGCCTTGGGACACCAGCAAACAGGAGATGCATGTAAAAAAAAAAAGAGGAAAAGAGGGGGGGGAAAAAAGGAATAGAGCAGGATTGTTGGTCTCTTGTCAGTTGGAGATCTGGCTGACAATGCTGCTGCACTAGGGCCATGACGTCAGCAGTGAAGGTGCAGCTGTGGTCATATTGGGGAGGCCCAGTAAACACCTGTTGGCCACTTGATAAAAAATCACAGTGAAAAGGTATTGGTGGCAAAACACTGCAGCTTGGCAGCGTGGTGTCACAGCCTGGTGCCATCCCTCTGCTCCTACTTTAATACAGAGCAAAGCCCCTGCAGTATGTTGAAGGGATCGTTGCTACTGGAAAAGCTGGTCCTGGTCTCATCACTTGCTGGTTTATGCCCAGGGCTGCTGCTCCTCTTGTCCAGAGCCCAGGAGGGCTTTTGTCAGCCTTGATGGTCTCTGCCAGCACAGGCTGAGCAATACAATGGGCATCAACATTGAAGCAGGGGGGATACACCCCACAGCCCACCCAGACCTTGCAACTTCTTGGCTCTTCTTGCTGCTGGTCCCTGTCCTCCCACTGCTCAGTAGAGCAAGGATTTGAGCTATGTGCTAGTAAAAATTCAGTAGCAAGGGTGTCTTTATTGCTGGCAGGACCGTAGCGGGGCCTCGGGGGAGCTGGGCTAATTTCCTGGCTGTGCTGCAGACTTCCCCTGTGACCTTGGGCAAGTCATTTAATCTATCCTGGGCTTCAGCTCCATCTCTGAGCATCCTGGGAGGGTGAGGTAATATTCATTAACTGATGTTATTCTCGAGTTGCTCAGATGCTATGGTGATGAAAGCTGGATGTGAAACCCAGCATCTTGGTTGAATGTTAGCAAAGAGAGGGAATGCTCTGCTTGAGATTAGGGTTGCCACACACCATCTGCTATTTTGACACACTTCTCCTCTTCCTTTTGAACTGACCTGTCTGGTTACCAGTGTTATTTGGCTGTATGTATACTGTGAGGCTCATCATTGAGGGACTATAATACCTTGAACCATCCACAGGTTCAGTGGGGCCATAACAGCCTTGCTTTATACTTACAGAAGCTGACATGGAGGTAAAGCTGTTTGCTGGAGCGGAGCCAGAGGAAATCTTTGGGCTAGTTAGCAAATAACTAGGCAGTTTCTTTTTTAGTGCTCTGCACTGTCTGATACTGCCTTGGCCCTCCTTGGTGATGCTGCAAGTGTGTTTCCCATGGTACTGCATTGTTCCTGAGGGATGTCTTCTCAGTCCCAACTCTCGCCAGCAAACATGGCTTGTGAAATCAGCCCCTTGATTGTCCAAGCCTTGCATGCCCAGGACAAAGGCTGTTGTTCCCAGTTTTCTTAAAAAGCAGCTCTAGGACAGGTTGAAACGTCACTTGTTTCTGCTTTGGGGGGACATGTTTTCAGGTATGACATGAAAACCTGTCATCAGAAGAGGAAAAAAAACCAACCCATTGATAGTAATTTGAATGAATTCCCATGTAAAGGGGGGAAAAATAAAAAAAATCACACTGTTGAAAGAGCAGAAGGAATAAAAGCCTTTTAGAGGTAGGTTGAAGTGGGATTTTCCAATGGAAAAACTGCTTCAATGCAAACCTTGTCTGACCAGAGCGGCTGCCCAGCAGGCCGAGTGCTGGGAGCCGGCCTCACAACAGTGGCTGCTGCAGTGCTGCCGGTCCTTCCCTGCAGCATCTCGACATGTCTGGGCATCAACACCCCAGCATACTGGGGGCGGGGGGCATTGCCTGGGGGAGGTGGCAGAGAGGGGTCTCTCTTGCAGTGTTAATGCTGTGCCTCTGTCCTCAGGTGCAGAGGATGTGTGCGGTGAGGCGGATGCTGCTGCTGCTGCTGGCTTTCCTGGCCTACGCACTGGATTCAGCGGCTGCGTACGGCACGGCGGAGACCCTCTGCGGCGGGGAGCTGGTGGACACACTGCAGTTTGTCTGCGGGGACAGGGGCTTCTATTTCAGTAAGTGCTGGGCAGCTGCCAGCAGCGGGCAGGATGCTGCCCCCATCCCACACCCTGCTTCAGTGGAGCCAGGCCGGGAGGGAAAGGAGGGTTTTCCCAGCCTGGTGCTTTTCATGATTTCCTTATACGTGGCAGTAGGCCAGGAGAAGAGCAAGAAAGTGGACATGTTCAGGGTGACATAAACCCACCTTGCATCAGTTTTGGGGACTGTCTCATACCATGGGGAAAGTGGGTCCCACATATGATGCTTGAGGAAGTTGAATATCTCTGGGGAGCTTTATGTGGCTGGCTCACTAGTGATGCGGGCAAGTCATTAAATAGTTAGGATGTCTGCAGCCGGCCCTCTGCTGAGCTTGGGTCCTGGCTTATTTTGAAACCTTGCAGCCTAAGTGCTCTGTCTGACAGCAGGCAGGGAGCTGAGCACTCATTCCTGGGCAGGCTTTGCTTTGGTATACCAGCACCTTCTAGGCTGCTCCCAAAACACGCTTTGTGACCTCCTGCTACCTGATGGTAAACTTGTTGCTGAAGAGTGTTGTCTTATCCTTTTGCAGTACAGCTAGTGCAATAAAAAAAATAGCAGCATTGCTGTTGTCTGCAGAGTGCAGATGGCTTCAGGCCAGTTGGCTGCAGCAGGCTTTCCACCAGGATGCTTTGGGTGTTTGGACCATTGGCATTAGCAGTACAATGGCTTAGCTGGTAAACAGGAAGGATGAGGAGTAAACCAGTAGCAATGGATGCAGAGTGATCTATGGGCAAAAGTGCCTCGAGTGTGATACTTTGTTTTGGTGTTTCAGTCCTCTGCTCTGCTTGGGAGAGGGAAGACCCTGTGTCTTGCTCCCCAGTGAGGACTGAACCACAGACTAACTGACTACAGGAAAGTTGCAAAGCCAAATGGGGGGAAGAGGATGAAAATACCAGCTGCACATGGTGCCATGTATTTGGCAGTCTTGCCTCTGCCTTGTGAAAAGGTGTTAAAAAGTTACTTTCAAGTAATATGGCATTTTTTTGAGTAGTGGAGTTGAGAGCCAGCCTCTCTCTTATTCCAGTCTGCCTGTGCAGGGAACAGGTAGCTGCAAAGCTGGGAGACAACTCTGGATGTTTCTTCCCAACCTGGATGCTTTGCCAGACTTGACTGGTGCTGCCTGCTGACGTTGGGCAGGGAGAGGTGCGGGGATCCCACACCCAGCCACAGTGGAGTTCAGGCTGTGTAATTCCTGGCAGGTGGTTGGGCTGCAGGTGGCTTGGAACTACCTGGGGCAATCACGCTGCCCCATCATGGCTGAGCAGCAAGATGTTTTCATGGCTCCCTGGGTGTTGTGGGCAGGCAGCACTTTTGGGGTGCTCTGGAGGCGCTTCCCTCTTCTGACTGATCTAAGCGGTGAGGGTGTGCATGTCAGCTGCCCTTCCTCCTTCCCTCTGCCAATGAGCCCTGTGCCAGCACTCAGCCAGGGTGGCAGGTCTTGGTCTGGCCTTACCCACACAGCAAGGAGGCAAACTCCTCTCCTGCTCTCTTAGCTCTTCCTCTCCCTCTAGATGTAGAGGAGCACCCGTCTTCCTCCCATGGTTTCTCTTCCCTCCTCCCCCTCTCTGGGGATGAAATGGAATGGGGCTTTTGTTTTACGGTCAAACTGACCTCCTTTCACCTCAAATAACCCAGCTGCCCAGGCCAAAATAAAATCACTTTTGAAGGGAGACAAATCTCTTGGTGCCAAGTGACCATTCTGGTGCTTGCAAGTGTATTCTTGCTGCTTTTTTTTTTTTTTTTTTTTTCCTGTCCCTCCCCCCTTTACCTTTATGGATATTGCTAGAGAGCCCAGGTGCTGGGGATAAAGCAAAGTTCCCCCAGTCCATTATTTTAACCCCTTCAGCATCTGACTGGCCTGTGCCATGCAGGGCTGAAGACGTTTGGGCAACACCTCTACTTGATGAAGGGTTTTGGACATCCCCTTTTCATTTAATTTTTCCCCCTCTACCTCCATCAGTTGGCCTCCTAAGTGATTAATTCTCCTGATAACATTCATCTTCACTCCTAAACCCATATGGCTACACTATTGTCACTGTGTAGATGCGATAGGGCACAGTTATGTTGCACAATTGTGGGGTTTACATCTTAAAGCTGAGCACCTCACAACATGGGATGTATGACCTGATGAGCAGCCTGTGCTAATATCATCGTTCACATGGGAAGTAAATGACTTGAGCAACCTTGTCCCACGGGTACACAAGGATCCCGCTTGCTGGAAAACGGTTGTTGAAGCATCTGACTGGTAATGTTGGGAAAAAAAACCAAAAAATGGTACGAAAATCCATTATTGTTTTTTTGCTGCAGCACTTATTTAAGTACTTGTGATGCTCTGCATTCTCACAAGTGAGCACTTTGCTAGTGAAGCTAGCTCTGAAATACAACACTCTTTGCATGGATGCAAGAGGATGCAGTGTACTCATGGTGTTTCATCCCCCAGACATCTGGTGCTGGGGAAATATGCAAACTAGACTGAGGAGGGTGCACCCCTGATAAATGGAATGCCTATCCATCCACTGGCATGAGGAGTGAGTCCCAGCCTCCAGGTGCCCTGGGAGGCATTGTGGTTCGGAGGCAGGTGCTTAAGGCTGAGGATGTTGAAGCTGCCTCCAAGAGCTGGGGCTGCAAAAGAGCTGCACTAACAGGGGCAGGAGCCAGCACACTTTGCTCTTGCCTAGTGATGCCTCGTCTTTGTGACTTTTAAGGCTTTTGAGTTGGCTTGCAGCTGCTGTCAAGGTGGTGGGTTCCTGCCGTGGCCCTGTGGCAGGGTTGGGACTGCTCTACCTGCTCCCTAGCACCCACCCAGGGACAGCGGCACAGCCCAAGGAGGAATTCTGAGTGTAGCCCAGAGTGAAAATGCAGGGTAGGTCGAGAGGAAACCACGGCCGTGAAGTTGCTGTCATGCACTGCTGGCAGGGAGGGAGAAGGGGCTGTAGGGGGAGAGGCAGCCGACTTCTCTGTAAACAACAGCTCCTGTTTCCTCCTTTCCAACAGCTGATAAGAATTTAGCTCTTTGCAGCCGCTTGTGCTGACGGGGCACATTCTTGCGCACCCGCCGCTCCTCCGAATAATACTAGGAAAAAGCAGGGGGGAAAGTGCGGTGCCGGGGTGGGGGAGGGCCAGGCCGGGGGCACTGGGACGGGCCGGTGCTGCACAAAGGCCCCCTTGTTGCTCCCAACATTCCTGCGACAGGGGCACGGGGACTGTTTACACCCAAAGTCCCCTTCCACTCGGCTGACCGCCTGATTGACCGGAGGAGAGGGGACCCAGCCAGGGTGGCACCATCACAGTGCACCCCTCCCCACAGCATCTGTCCGGCCCTGGTGAGAGTAGGGAGCCCAGAGCAGTGGGGTGTTGATGCTAGAGAAGGGACCCTCCTGTCCCCCATGGTCATGGCAGTGTCGCTGCCTCTGGCACAGTGGCATAGCTGAGCTGCAGGTATGGTACGTGGCCTCTGGGTTTGGCTTTGTGCTGCTTCTGGGATGCGCAGCTCTCCCTTTCTGTATAGCTTGCTTCTAGGCTGCAATAACCCCAGGCAGCAGAAGGGCTTTGCACCACTGGGCTTTGCATCACTGGACTTTGCATCTCAGGGCTTGTACCCTCAGCAACGCTGTAGGAAGTTTTGGTGAAGCACAGTTTTGGGAAAAAGAGCCTAGTCATTCACTGAAGGCCCAGAGGAAGCGTGTTTCCTTGGGAGGAAGCAGTCATTGCAGCGATGGGAAGTGGCTCGCGTGCCCGAGCAGTGCCGCAACCCGCTGCCCCCACAGTTCTCCCCTGTGGGTAAGAGACAGAGCGGCAAAACCTTCCTTGGGTTTGGCAGTGGCAGTAAAGTGAGATGCCACCCATGAGCAAACGCCAGGAAATTCAACCTTTAGTCCCTGTGTAAATTGTTACGGAACAAACACTTTTCCCAATCCAGGTCAGCAGCAATATTGCTGTTAGCCAGCAATGTCCTGGTGTTTCTTCCCTGGGTTGTTGTCTCCAGGTACTTTCTGTGACTATGTTTGCTTATTTTTTTTTCCTAAAGTAACTCTCCCACAGAGGATTGTATTGGCATTTGGCAAGATCCGTATGAACAATTATGTAATGGGAAATGTGTCCTATCGGAGAGTCGTGGTGGAGATGGTAGTGGTGCCAGCGAGGGGAAGGGCATGCAGCAGCTTTATGCAAGAGAGAAAGGGCAGCATGTTTGGGTCTGGGGGCCACACGTGTGCCCGCTGGCTGGGCAGGGGCAGGGGCAGGGGCAGTGGTCAGAGAGGAAAAGGGCATAGCATCGCAGTTGGTCCCTGCTGGGAGCTCACCCTGATGGTGCCACACTGGGCATTCGCTAACACATGGTGACATGATCTTCCAATGCGTACCCATGCCACAAGTTGCCCTTGATCGCATGACAGCAAATATAGTCCCTCTTTCCTCGTGTTTTTCCTCCCCTCTTCTTTCCAAACAAGCAAGTGGGAAACTTCTGTTTTTGAGAGGAGACGTGTAACCTTTCGAAACCTCAACTTCTCCTCAAACTGTGTGTGTCATCACTTGTGCAACCTTCTGTTCAGCGGGAGTGTGAATGCAGCCCTCTGGGGAAGTGCTAGCAAGGGGGGATGACTTGACTTTTTTTCTCTTTCCCTTCCAAACTCTCCTTCTGCCCGTGCTCACGATGCCTTTCTGGAGCAGCCTAATGCTTCAGCGGCCTGCCATCCCTGCAAGTTGGGCACTGGGATTGATACGTGCTGAGCAGGGGCCGTAAGCAGTGCTGGGTGTTGGTGCAGTGCACCTCTTCCCTGGACCTCACTGAGCATTGCATGCATAGAGAAGAATACATGCAGCTGGCCCCAAGCTGGCTCCTATCCTCTGCCTTCTTTGGGCATCACCACCCAGGTTGCCTACACTGGCATTGCTTGTGCGGCTGCAGGCACCCAACACAGCTGCCCTGTCTCTAAAGGGAGGTCCCAATCCAGTGTGCTTTTTGTACACAAGTATTTATATAGAGAAAATTAAACTCCTAACAGTGTTCCCTTCGCTGAACCTTTACCAAGAGTGAACCATCCTTCTCACCTTCCTGTGGGGCTGGTTTAAGGTTGTGCCTGAAATTTTTCTAGAGAAAAAGAAAAAGCAAAAAGAAAGGGGGTAGCATAGGGGGGACAAATGTGGAAAATAGAGCATTTAAAATGATTCCCAAAGATGGGTCTCATGGTATGAGTCAGCTGCCCCATCACCCTGGTGCCATGTTTGTTATGGTGACCTCTGAGCATGGTGGCAATGCACCAGCATGGAGTAGAGGGCTCCATGATATGGAGTCATGACCAATTTTAACAGAGAGTCGGTGCCCTGCCACCAGGGCTTTTCCAGAGGCAGCAGTGAGGCATGGTCATGGGGTTTTGTGTGCCAGCATTGCACACATGGGGCTGTGTTGTGCATGGAGGGTTGTGTTGAATATGCATGTCTGCGTTGCGCACACAGGGCTGCGTTGAACGGACAGGGCTGCATCCCACAAGCATATCTGCATTGCACATCTGGGGCTGCTTCTCACATGTGGGGTTGCACAGATAGCAATAATACATAGATAACTCCTGTGTTCTGCACTTTGTCTCGAGGCACTTCGGGTGGGCACCCAGGTTGGTGTATGCCCCAGGGAAAGTGGTCAGCTCCTTCTAAGCTAGGATCCTTAAATCTCCACTGAGCCTAATACTTGAGTGCCTGCTTCATCTGGAGTGCCAGCAGAGGCATCATGGGTCATGCACAGGGCCAGTGTGGACCATTTTGTGTGTTCTTGCAGGCCAGCTGGGGTGTGGGGGCTTGGCATGGCTTGGTGAGCACTGATAGGCATTGCACTTGCACCACTTGCTCTCAGTTTTTCCCATCCTTAAATTCTCCTGGTTTCCAAGCCCCACTGGTGCTCTCCTCTGCTTCCCTCATTCGGAGCACCTTGCGCTGGGGAAGAGGCAGTGTGTAGAACCTTGGCAGCAAACCCTACAACAGCACAAAAGCATAATATGCTGTGTGCAAAAGAATAGAGAAAATCCTTTTGTTTTGTGCCAGTTTACATTTTGGAAGTCACAATTCCCAAGCAAATTTGCTTTGCATCAGAAATTCAAATTTACCCATCTGTTTTATTTCAAGAGAGGGAGGAAACAGTAAAAGTGATGTAAGCTTTTCCTTTGGAGCGCTTTGGTCATTGTTAAGCAGTGATATGAAATGCACTTGATCATTGCTGCACCAGACATGGGCTTTTGCATCCTTCTGCAGGCAGAAATGGGAGAGGAACCCTTATTAAAAGATTAAGTTTAATAGCTATTCTTGGCGGGTGTGGGAGCCTGTATTCTTTCTGCAGCTGTCTCAGAGCTGTCCCATCTGGTAAAATTTAGCCGCCTTGGTTCGCTTCACCTGCCTGAGTGTTGACCCGACAGAGGGAGGTTGGCAGCTGCAATGCTGTGCTGCTTCTTTCTAATAAAATCCGCTTGCCAGGATCAACATCTGAGACAGTCACAGTAATCAGCTCAGAGCTGGCGGTCAGGCTGGGCTTGAGCTTCCTTGCCTTAGCTGCGCTCAAAAAGTCCACCCATGCCAGAGTGCCTTTAAACTACAACTGGAGGCATGTGAGGAAACCTGTTGGCATCAACAGCGTTTGTCTGGGAAAGTCTCAACATGAAACTTGGCTGGTTTGTGGGTGCGTGTCAGCTGGTTTGGGAGAAGCGCTGCTATTTTTGAAGCATGTGGAACCCACCAGTCTCTGGTGGCTGGTGGAGGGATGCTTGCAAGGGGACAGATGCTGTGGAGGTGGGGAGAGGGTCCTGTCCAGGTTGGTGGCTAATGCCAGGGTCTCTGCTGTTACAGGTAGACCGGTGGGACGAAATAACCGGCGGATCAACCGGGGTATTGTGGAGGAGTGCTGCTTTCGGAGCTGTGACCTGGCTCTGCTGGAAACATACTGCGCCAAGTCCGTCAAGTCAGAGCGTGACCTCTCCGCCACCTCCCTGTCGGGCCTGCCAGCCCTCAGCAAGGTAGGGAGGCTGTGCCGCGATGGTGGCCCTTCTCTGAAACAAATAGCAAGAGAAAAGATGGGAAGGCCATGGGTGGGAGAGGACAAACCCCAGCTGCAAGGTCTGTTGCTTCTGCAGAGCCTTTGAGAGACAGCCACCATTGGCAAGTCATGCCAAATAGCCTGCCAAAAGTCAGCTTTTATTAAAGTGGGGAACCAGAGGTGGGCTAGGTCACAGTCACAGAACAGTTTGGGTTGGAAGTAACCTTTAAAGGTCATCTAAGTGCAACTGCCCTGCAATAAGCAGTGACTTATTCAACTAGATCAGGTTGCTCAGAGCCTGTCCAACCTGACTGTGACTGTTTCCAGGGATGGGGCAATATTTCTATAGGATGGATGGAAGTCCAAGAGGGGAACCACCCTCTGGAGTGCAAGCAGGCTTAAGTGGAGGCTAATATTGCTATCCCTCTCCTTGCAGGAGAGCTTCCAGAAGCCCTCACACACCAAATACTCCAAGTACGACGTGTGGCAGAAGAAGAGCTCCCAGCGGCTGCAGCGGGAAGTGCCCAGCATCCTGCGGGCTCGCCAGTACCGGTGGCAGGCGGAGGGGCTGCAAGCAGCTGAGGAAGCCAAGGCGCTGCATCGTCCCCTCATCTCCCTGCCCAGCCAGAGGCCTCCAGTGGTGCGAGCCTCCCCGGAAACGGCTGGCCCCCAGAAATGAACCCTGACCAGCTGTCTCGATTTTTGATCTCCTGGGGGAGGGCGGGAGGACTGGTGATTCCCGACCCCCAAGCCCCTCTGTCCCCGGGGCCGCTGAGCCAAGGAGCGGGGCAGCGAGGCACCCTCACGCCGCTCTGGCCCCAACCAAACAACTGACACAGCAAGGAGGGGATGGCGGCGGCAGCAGCGGTGGTGAGCAGCACCGCTCCCACGGCATCATCCTTTTGGGGTGGGGGGGGAGGGTTGTTTCGTTTCCCACACCTGTTTCATTCCCCCGCTCCCCCAGTATTTCCAAGCCTGTACTTGCAAAGGGACAGTTTGGCACTTGAACTTTTTGCTGCCGGGTGCTGCGTGACATCCCCGGTGCCAACACCAGAAGACAAAAGAAAGAGCAAGAGGGAAAAAGGATATGAAGTTAAAATTTTTTAATATTTTTTTTCTCGCGAAGAGTCCATTCCATGTCTTTCTTGACAATAAAGTGAAAAAAACAATAAAATGGGGAGAAACATTGAGGGATAAATATTTTTTGCCTCATTCCCACTTCACTTTTTTCTTCTTTTTTTGCTCTTTTTTTTTTTTTTTTTTTTTTGTTTGGTTTTCTTATTTTTATAACTTTCTTTTGCACCTTTAAACAAAAAATGTACCTGAGAAGAAGTTCGGAGGAGCCCCCATCTGCGTTTTTGTGTGTGTGCTTCATTACAAGATTCCAAATCGACTTGCACCTTTTTGAAATCATTGATGATGTGAGAAAGAGAGGAAGAGGAGAGAGAAAGCGAGAAAGAGAGAAGGAAAAGGAAAGGGGAAAAAAGAAAAAAAAGAAAAAAGTGAGCTGATGCTCACTTTAAATGGAGAAGGCGTCTGCATTGCACATTTGCCACGGATTTAGTTGATTTATATATATAATATATTATATAACTTTTTTGGCAAAAAAGCACTATTTTTATGGGACATTTTGTGTAGTATCTGAAGAGGGATTGTAATGTTTAAAATGTGTTATGGTGCTAAAGTAAGTTGGAAGGGAAAAAACCCAGAAATAGCAAGGGAGGGTGGGGAGGGAAGACAAGATAGCGAATACTGAACTTGAAATTTTAGCTTTTCGTTTTAGGAAAAGTGTGATAAATGTGTTTCTTTTCTCTTCTGAAATACAGCTTGGTCATGACCATATGAGCTAGTTGGCTGTTACTCATGTACACAGATGCACGCACACACAGAAATACATCAACACGCATCCTTTTTTTTAAAAAAAACCAAACAACAAAACCACCACAATTTAGAACTAAAAGGGAACTGTTCTAGAGAAAAACTATTTTGAATGGTGAAGGTGTTGCCAGTTACAATTCAAGGCCCTGCTTCTGCATGGACCCTTGGCAGAGCTTGGCTTCCTGAGCCAGGGGGAACCTACCGCTTCTTCCCCACCCTCACAGCTTGCTCGCGCGCCGATGCTCCAGCGAGTGGGCAGGCAGGCAGCCCTCGACAGCAGGCCCCTGCAGAAGCAGCAGCAGTTCCGTGCCCTGCCATCTCCTTTTCCTTCTCTTGCCCTTTGTGTCCTTCTCGCCGGACCCTTCTCTCCCTGCCCCACACCTCCCGCCCTCCTCCTCTTGCTGACCCTCTCAGGGGCTGTGCAGGAGGGGGGGCTGCACCAGGGGGGCTGCAGGGCTGGGACCGCTGCTTGGGATGGGGGGGAAAGGCAAGTCTCTGGCTTGAGGCTTGAGGCTCGGGACTCAGTGAGTGTATGGGTTTGAGAGGTGGGCAGAGGGCTGTAAAATAGGTTGGGTTTAAAGTAATATATATTATCTGTCTAGGAACCGTAAAAAGGGGGGAATCAATTACGTCTCCCTGATATACTCTCACTTGCTAATAAAATGGGGACACTCTGTTAACCAGTTCTGTACTTGCTTTGTCTTATATATCCATACATTTAAAACATAAAAAAAGACTACTTGAATTGTATTCTATTTCGTGGTTTGGAGGGGAGGGCTAGTGGGAGTCTTGAGAGGGTGGAGGATTTTAATGTATAATCCTTTTGTTTGTTATTACCTTGCAATGTTGAGCCATGAAGCCTTTGTTTAAAAAAAATGGCACTGCAATACACAACAAAGAAAATCCTTTATTTATTTTATTAAATATATATGGAAAAGAATGAAAATCAGTCCAAATTAAGAAAGGGGGGGAAGGGAAGTGGGGGGGGGGGGTGGGAAGGCAAAATTTAAACAGAGCAATTGCAATTTTTTTTTCCTTTTCATGTGTCTTTTTTTAAAAGAAACTTAGTTTTTATTTTTTAAAAAGAGAAGTAAAAGCTTTCCTGGATGCTTTGTACCAAAAAAAGAAAAAAATTTAAAAAAAAAATCTGTTAAGCAAATAAATATCCATCCAGAATATGAAGCCTGACTTTTACTTTTCATTTATTTTTGCTCCTGGGGTGAGAGTTGGGTGGGAAGAAGGCCACGCCAAGTGCCACTCCTTGTGGAGAAACAGAGTGCATTGCAGCTCCTCTTTTGGAGCTCAAAAAACTGCAAGAGAGGGTAAAGTGCCCTTAAACACAACCACGAAACCTCAGTCCTGTGGCAGATACCCCCTGAAATCACCAAGGTAAATAAATACCCAGTGATTCTTGGCCAGATTTGGAGGTGTTTCCCAGCAGCTGTTGTGATTTGCTCAGCTTCTACCAGTTTGGGCTGTTCCAGAGACTTGAGAGCTGGGTGGAAACTGGTGATGGCAAAAAAGAGAAAAAAAATTTCTTATTTGGGTTAGGTTTCCTAATAGATAGTGCTTGTTTGGTTTCTCATGGTACATATAGCTTCTCTTAAGTTTTTTGGAATACCAATGAGTTGCTTTTCATTGCATATTACCGTCATGCACCACTGCAAATGGCAGGTAAAATACTGCAGTTCCAATTTGGAAGTAGAGCAACTGGGGGTAAAAACAGTGCCTAAGCATCCCTAATCTCACAAATCTGTGCAGCTCCACTGGCACGGCAAAGACCTTTGTCTTGCTGTGGGGTAAGGACCTTACCAAGTCCAACCTCCTGCCCCAGATGACTTGGGCTGGAAAAGAATTTCCACCTCAAAGCGGCAATGCTGATTTAGGCCTTTAATACATGTTTTAAAACAGTTTCTTTTAAAATTTTGCAGCAAGCAAAAAAAAAAATTATTTTTTCACAGAAAGTTTTTTCTTTTGGGATTTTTGTGGGTGGTCAGGAGGGGGTTTGTACTGATGCAGGGCTGGGTGTTTCCTCTGGACATGTACTTTATTGCAGGTGAAAAAACGATGTGTCTGCCTTCCTGTCCCTGTCCCAAGACTTGCTACAGACCTCTGGTTTTCTTTGCCTTAAAAGATGTCCCTGTGAAGGGTGGACTGACTTCACTGTGGCTTCTGGTTTGTCACTGCTGAAAATTTTGCCTTTGGGAGCTTTGGTCCTTTTCTGTTCTTTGCTGTGTAAGCTGCTGTCATGAGGGGCATTTAGAGACTATTAAAAAGCAAAAAAAACTTCAGCCAAATCTCTTGCCTGAATTTCCCAGGGAGCAATGCAGCAATACTGGAAGCACCACAAGGGTGATGATGATGCTTCCAAGCATAGATATTTTTAAACCCTCTTTTCTGTCTGATCCTGTCAGGGGTCACCATGGGGCCAGACCAGAACACCTCATTTTTTTGAGATCAGGAGACTCTTCAAAATGTGCCGACTTGCCTTTTGGCTTGTCCAGGACTGCCTTTACTTGCAAGGAGAGACACAAGCCGCCTCTGAGAATGGTCCTGGCCAGAGGGTGGGAGTCTGGATGAAACTGAACCTTTGCTTTGTCTCAAATGTCTTCTGTTGCCTGCAAAGCCTCTTTGCAGGTTGGCAGACAAATCATGGGCTTAGCTTGGAAATCTCAGACTGTGGGCTTGAGAACAAACCCAAGATGCCGTGTTTTCTCTGGTGGATGGGCAGAATTGACTCTGATTTTTGTACTGATGCCTTTACACACAGGCACAGTTCCAAGTGGTTAGCTGTTGGATTTCAGAAGCATGGGAGGCTGCAGCAGCAGCGGGCAGTGATCCCCGGGGAAGGGAAACTGGCAGATCTGGGCTCCTAATACACCTCCATGACCAGCCCAGCTGGTCCAGGGACCTCCACCCACTTCTCTGCTGACATGCAAGAGGGTGGGGAAGGCAAAGGATGGTTTCAGCAGAGAAATCCTAAATGCTGCCTAGAGACCCAAAAGTTGATGCTGCATCCTAGTCCAGCAGCAGCTCTGGCCCCAGAGTCTCACCATTATCATGTAACTCTGCAGGCAGCAAAGGGCAAATGTTTTTTGCATGAAGCATCTCTTTGGAGAGCATTTTCTCAGGTCATACACACAGGGATACCAGGAAAAAAGGAAGGTCCAACTTGCTGTACGGAAATGGCCACAGTGTTTGCAAGGTATGTAAATCAGTGTAGCTGGCTTTGTCTGGATAGGGGGAGACACAAGTGAAAAAAACACCACCAAGCAACACATACTTTTCCTTTTTTCACCTTATTTTACATTCTTTCTTAGCTTTTTTTTTTTTTTTTTTTTTTTTTTTTTTTTTTTTTAAATCCAGAATGCAGCTGAGCTTTTACCTAGCTGTCAGTGAGTCGTACTAGTGCCCATCAGGATGGACTGAGCCTCCAGACTGGTTCTGCTACCTCTATATCTCATAGCAGCTTTATCCCTTTAATCCTGCCGTCTCTCAAAAGTCTTTCAGTGATGTACCTCCCTGCACTAAATGAAGGACCTAGCTGCAGTAGATGAAGGGAAGAACCATGTTTGTTGTTTTTGTAAAATACACCTGTTTTCTTTGTTGCATTACATACATTACATACTGATGATTTATGTGGCTTTGGGAAGACCTGGGAAAGGTACTGCTGTGTCATGGATTATTTCACTTGTGTGCACACTGCAGTAGGCAAGACTCAGATGCTTTCTGCACCTTTTGTTGTTCTCATTTGTAATGCAACATCAATAAAGCAAAACACTTATAACAACCTCATAGAAGGCAGCTGTTATCTTTTCCCCCTCCACTTGATTTATTTTCTGAAGAGCAGATGAGCCATAAAACACCCCGAGGCTGGGGTAGCACAGCAGTTCCACAGCTCCTGGTGTAGGCAAAGGGGGAAACCTGGTTTACAAAGATAAATAGACCTCGTGTCCCAGGAGAGATCTGTCATAACCACCAAGGTGCCAGGATTTGCTCTCTCCCCCCCAGATAGCTGAAGGATGCTCTAAGTGTCAGCAGGCAGCATGCATTGGCAGACATGACTTCAGCCTTCTGGAAAGGCACGGGTCCTCACAGGAATCTTGGCCTGCTTCACTGCTGCGTTCCCAGCTGTGCATGGCCCAAGGAATGCACTTGCTCATTAAAGTCATGTCAGCGTTTGCAGAGAGCCTTGAGAGAGCCTCTTCCCCTGACGCCTTCTTGTAACTGCCAAAGGGGACTGAAAGCTGAGGTTTCGAACCTGCCAGGCTCTCGCTCAGAGACCAGCAATAGCCTGAAGGCAGGAAATTTCTGAACTAGGGTGTTTTTTGGCTTGGGCAGCATGGGGGGGGGGGTGTCAAACTTGACACACAAAATGGTCTGTTCTGGTCTTAATCTGGCTGCTTGGAGCTCTGGGTTTGGATTTCCAGGACAGGCAGAGCATGCCTGATCAGAGGTGAGTGCTATGGTAGAGCATCCATCTCCAAGTGTGTTCTCCAAAGAGCAACACATCAAGCAGCACTGACTGGAAAGAATTAAGCATACCACTGTTTTGGATTGAGAAAAGACACTATTCAAGTATCTGAGTAATTCACAGGTAGAACAGCAGAGACAAGTGCAGAACTTTCAACCATAATATGCCTGTTTTCCTTTTCAAACTTACTAGAAATAAATTCAGCTTATAATGACTTTTCAGTGCTCTCACATCTATTTCTTGTACATGTTTGTGCTTTTTGTTGACCAGCTGTAGAAAGAGCATAGCTTACAATTTTAAGACCGTGAGGTGTAATAATGTAAAACAATGTATTTGCGTGCTTTTTCACGGGAGAAGTATGGGCACAGTCTCTTTGCCTCCCTGTCCTCCCACCAGCTTGTTTAGATGAAGGCTGTGCTCCTTCTGTACAAGACCACATCCTTCAGCTGTGTCAAACTTGAAAGGAATTGATTTAGGAAGGTAATCAAGAGCCGGGGAGTTTACTATAAAGCTTTTTATTGCAAACAAGCATTAAAAAATTATTTATTAATAGCAATCTTTCCCCAAATCATCCAAGTTTTTTGTCTCACTGCCTCTACTGGTAGGCCAATGGTGATTTATTGCTTCTGATGGCTAAAAACCGCCTCCTAAATATCAGACAAAGCCACCTATAATCAAACCTATTCCAATGACAGCCCTGTCTTTTGTCTTCTCTCCCTGAATGGAGGAACCAACTCCTTCATTTCACCAAGGTGACAGCATTTTGGGCACAATTTTCTTAAGCTCCATGTGAGGAGCACAGAGACTTATGAATTTACTCCCTCAACTTGTAGGACAGATTATTTCCCTATGATCCTCTCTCACTGAAAAAAAAATTAAAATAAACAGGAACAGGAATTTTGTATACTGGTTTTTCTGTCTCAAGCCAGAAGGGCACACTGATAATGGTAATCTTTGTTTTCTTCACAGCTGGGGCATAGCTGAAAAAGGAGGGAGGCAATTAAGAGAATATTAAGATTTCATCTTCCTAGACGTTGTTGCTTCTGTTCCTCCTCCCTCTCTCTTCTGTTCCCCATGCGTAGCAAAGAAAGCGGCAGGAGTATTATTTCTCAAGGCCTACACTGACGTCAATACACGGGGTATTTATTTATGAAATTGAATCAAACAGTGGGGGAGAGAGGAGTGGAGGAAGATGGACGCGTGGAGCTTGCAGCTGCCAAGTCATAATACAGCAGCAATCTCCCAGTATTTTTCTACTTTCTTTCTGAGGAAGGGATGAGGTGCCCAGAGCCTCGGAGGCCCAGGAAAAGCAAGACAGAAGAGAGAAACAGTAAAGACAGGCTTTGCATTGAGAGAAGAGGAAAGGTATGGTGAGGAGAGGACCATTACAAGGTAAATAGCCCATGTCTGGTGCCGAGACATTCAGACGCAGTCCTTATGCAGTGAGGACAGCAGTGCTTCCAGGCAGGCTCTGACCAGGCTCTAGCAGCCATTTCCTCTCAACCTTTTTAGTCTTTACATAGAAAATTCAGAGGGAATTTCCAGCCCAATAAATAAGAATGCCCCATCCTCGTTCCCTGTTTCAGGCTCAGTCAGCAAATGGCTGTTTGGGGAACCCAGCACTGAAGTTAACCTGAAGATTAGGTTGTTTCCTGCAGGGAATGAGAAACAGTTTTCCAGAGTAAAATTTTTTCCATTAATATTACTATGTGGAGAAGCACAGAAAGATAAAAATCAGGAAGGGAGAATAGTTTCTTTTCTTTCCCAAGGAGGATACAGGCGCCAGTGAAGAGCATCCACAATGGGGAGGAAAAGCGAAGGAGCACAGGTGACCATGACAACATGATGCCTTCAGGTTCAACTCAGGCAGCTATTGGGTTAGCACAGAATAGAGCTGGGCAAGGGGAGAAGGCAAAGCGAGCTTGAAAATCAAAATCCTGCTCTTTAACTCTCTGGGCTTCTCCAGGCTTGTTACCAGAAAGCCTTCCTTGCACAGCTCCTCTCCCAGTCAGAGAAAAGCCGCCTGCTGTGTAGCATGAGGTGCAGATGAAGGAGCCCTGCAGATCTCCAGGTTTATTGTTAAAGCCCCCGCCTTTCCTGGGATTCCCCTGCTGACTTCCCATTGTCACCGACGAAGAGGAGGTGATACCCTGGACCAATCTCTCACTTAAAGGGAGAGACTTTGCAAACAGTGTCAAGATGTGAGCCAGCCCCAGTCTTATTGTTTTTCCAAAATAAGGGAAGAGAGACATGTTCTGGAGATCCGTTTACAAATCGGAATATCTCCAGTTATATAATGGCCCAAGTCTGGCTTGCCAGCAAATTGTTGCTCCGAGCTGGGGAAGACAATTAGCTCGCCTCTCAGGGCGGCGGGGGTACACAATGCCGGCTTTGTGCCACCCTGCCACCGGCTCCGGCATGTGCGGGAGAGCCTGGCTCACCCATCATCTTCAGAGGAAGAGGTGGCAGAGGGTAAGGAAAAACGTCCGGCTGCAAAGAGGCAGAGTCCGCACCTCGGCGGGTGCGCCCGCGCCAGGGCATGGATCACTGCCGAGAGCTGGGGGCGCCGAGGATGGAGCCCGTCTGCGAGTGCTTTCCTGTCCCGGCAGTGAAGGGATGACGGTAAATGGGTTGTCGCGCCTCAGGGCAGGGACAGCTCTGACCCCTCTGCTGAAAATGGGATGGGAACTTTCGGTGTTTGGCTTCCTGTGCTTCCTGGTGGGCTGATGGATTTAGGCTTTCGCTGAAAGTCCTGGCACTGCCTGCAGAGCTAGTGGAAAAAATGTGGTATCTAGAGATGGGAAATACCTAACCCGCTCAGAAATGCACTCACTTAAAAGGAAAAGGTGGTTTCCCGGTGAACTTGCATTCCTGTCCTCGATGGATGTGGATGGAAGCAGGACTTTGTAACATTCAGAGTCTTGTCTGCTGCAACGTAACCAGCAATGAATGATAGCTGGGTCCTACTCAGAAACACACCTGGGACAAAACAGGCTTCTGGTAGGGTTATTTTGCCAAAATTGCATGCCTGGCTAAGGAGGAAGGATCTACCACTGCTGTCCCCTTGGCATGGTCGTGCAGGGACATGACATGGAGCTGCATGTGAAGGACATCTCTCAGTTCTCCTACAGGCAACAGCAGCCCTGGTTTCAGCAGGCAAAAATGCGTGGAAAGATGGTCTAAAATAAAATACTCAGTGTCGTCAACAGACACAGATTAATTCAGTGAAATCACTCATTGCTGCAAGGAGTTAGTGAGAGAAAAAGACTGGGAAGAGAATGCTGCCTGTGTGAAGAATAAGGGTACACATAGCTGTATTTCGCAGGGAAGTGTTGATGAACAATACTATACCCTCATGCTTTGGAGGAGCTAAGTGATAGTAACCTGGGGGGCAGAGGGGAGTTCTGTTAGCAGCTTATTAGGTCACAACTGCCCACTCTCATCAGTTTTACCTCATCCTCTACAGCATTTAATTAAATACACCACAGCCCTGAACCATTCAGGAGGTTCCTGTTTGTCTGGACAAAGGTGCCTAACAGAATTTTTTGTCAAAAGCACAGCAAGAATCTTCATGTTAGTGTCACTGATTGCAAAAGCTACGTGTAAATTTGCACTGCAGACAAACAGATGCATCTTCTGCTTGCAAAGCTCCCTCAGTATTCAGGAAGCACATCTGCTATACGTGCCCATCATACAGTTTTATGGGTGTCCAACCTGTCCCTGGCAATGTTAGTAAAGCCCTAATGGCAACCATGTACTTGCCTAAGACACAATACTACCCTTAGTCCAGCCCAACAAAAACAGTTCCTTCTGGAAGTGAGTCATATTTCTTCATCTTTTGAACCACTTCAAGCAATTTATCTTGCAGACTCTCTGACTACATTTACATAAAATGCATCCTTCCTTTCTTTCTATTCCTGGTCCATGCAAGGGGTTATTTTAGATGGTATGCTCAGAGGTCACCATGACACACACACACACACACACACACAGAGCAGAGAATATGCTATGCTTTCAGTAGGTACTCTGCAATGTTTATGCAGGTGGCAGGCTCTTGGTTTCCTTGGGCACTCACAATGGATTTACATGCCAGCTCAATGACAGAAAAGGGTAAGTTTTTGGTCACTGCCAGAAACTCCATGAGTTTGTCTAAAAAGTGCAGCTTGTAGACATGAATAACCTCACAAGACCCCTGGAAGTGAAGCTGGGAGTATGAGTTACTGGCAAAACTGGGGATGTGTAAAGAAGGATGGGATCATGGAAAGCTTCCAGGAATGGCTTGTGCATGTGTACAGCATGGTTAGAAACTGTTCCTCCCTGGGATTTGAGTGCTATTATTTATATTCCCATAGCTCTGCCAATGCATAATGCTTGAAGCATTAGAGCTAGAACTCAAGCCCTGAGCAAGCTGGAGGCTTTAACTCACAACTGCAAGTTGCAAAAGACCCTTTGTAGTTCAAGGGCAAGTGAGGCTGGACAACAAAATTGCCCAAGTCCTTCACGAGGTCCACCTTATGGCTTAGTGTCCCTACCAATAACCAATAAACCAAAAGATATCTTCAGGTTAGAAAAGAAATAACTGGGAGGTGTATGAGAGAGGTTTCTGAGCTTTTGAGAGGCATGGAAGCAGGGATGGGGAAAGCTTTGCTGTCTCTTCCTGTACAAGAACAGACAGCATTACATGAAACTAGCAGGAGACAGACTCAAAAACAAACAGAAGGAGATGGCTCTTCATGCCACAGCTAGTAGATCTGTGAATCCTCTTACCAAAGGATGTTGTGGATATGAGAAGTTTACATGGATTCAAGGAGAGTTCAGAGAAGAGAAATCCTCTGAGAGTTACTAAATTCATAGAAACTGTATCTGGCTCAGGAAGTTCCTGAGCTGAAAATAGTTGGAGGCTGGGAGAGCATTGAGGGGAAGTATTGTATATTCTTACCCTTGCTCTTACCCTCCTAGGCTTCCAATCATGGGCTTTGTTGGGGTCCGGATGTTAGGTTAGACAGACCTTTGGTCTGACCCAGTGGAGCTGTTTTTATGTCCTTATATACCTCCATATTCAGGAGGGATGGGTTTATCCTGTTCTTGCATGGATACTTTCCAAAGCTCACCATCTCTAAGCATCCTAACCCACTGTTCTCCACAGCTCAGGCACCATGCACACCCTTTTTCAGGCTGCATTTTGACTGAGCAGTTTAAGATCCTGACTGCTGGCAGACAAACGTGTTGAACAGCTTAAGGTTTGTCATGCCTACCATATACATCATCACAAAGTAGTCCATCACTCTCAGGGTTTGATGTTATCCAGTGTTTGGCAACAATATTCATGTCAATCACCACTACCACTCTCATCTTGTTGTTCAATTTGTTGCCATCTCAGCAAGCAATTTCAAAACTATTGTTTTCAGTAAATTATAATTCTGCTCTGGTCACCAGTTTGCCCACTTGGTACCAAGTTTGGCTGTGGAAATTGAGTCCTTATTGGCATCTGTGTTAAAAATTGCTGAAGCTGCCAAGACAGTGCATATCTCAGATGAACTGCTTAGAGACTTTATTCATCCTACTTGAGATATGTTTTAAAGGCTTTATTTGCAGCGATAACAGTCAGAGCCTTTCTCATCCCTCTCTTTCCTGAAAAACAGTATTTGAAAGATCAGTCTTTGAAAAACAACCAAGTGTCCTTGTTAGCTTTCTCTTCACCTCTTCCCAGCTGCTATCCTGTCCTGGGTCTCTCACTCTGACTTTGAGAAACTCATGTAACCCAAGAGCAATCAAAATGATAGGGACACCTGAAGGGGAAATAGGAAAAAATGGTCTGGAAAAAAAAAGGAAAAGAAAGAGGAAAATATGGGTACCTGGAGTGTGTTGGCCTTGTTCTCTCTCCCAGGCAGTTAGAGGGAAGAGCATGCATGGCTACACCAAGAGCTATCTTCTGAGATTAATACATCAGTTCAAGATTTTGGGGACTTCAGAACAAGCCATCTGTTGCAGAAACAAAAACCCTAGCTCTGTCACCGTTCAAAACTTGTCGGGGTCGTTGATGTCCAACTATCAATATGTTTGCAGTACTGCATGGATTACTTGATGCAGAATGATGGTCCTAACTTTGCTATCCCCTTTTTCACACCAACTGTGGATCCCCACTGAGGAAGCTTCAAAATTAGCCAAGCACCACTCGGAGATCACCAAAAATAGACTACTGTCGTGACAGGTGTAGAGGGATTTTTGCCTCAGGTGACATTTACATTATTTATACTTTTTTTACTTTTTGTTGCTGCTCACATAATGGCAGAAGCTATTCTTAGCAGCAGGGAGCCTCCTAACGTTCAAGAAAACAACCCACAAAAATCCAACCCTTTGTGAGCCATTTCCACAACAATAACTTGTAGCAGGGAGGAAAGAGAGTAGGCCAAAATATGTGGCCCTCTTCACCAAATAAGGACCCTTGTAAAGGCAGCTGCCAAGCACTGCAAGGTTTAGGAAGGACAGGGAGGGCTTTGGAGTGGAAGAGTGAATCAGCGTGGCCATCAGGTCACACCCACATGAATAATACCTCTCACTTCCCTTGAATTGTACTTTGTGATAAAGACCTAGCTGCCTTTTTTGGTATTCCAGTGTCTGCCTGAGTAGGGTCAGATGTGAAATTAGGTTTCCTGTACCTTAATAGATTAATTTAGTTTAAACTAAAAATGAGGGCACGTGTACTGTCGGGAGTCAAGAAGCCTCAAATGACATATGAGTCCCTTTTAATACTTTTTTTGTGTGTGTATTGTGACTCTAAACATCGATTAAAATGAGTTTTCTCAAAAAATTTCTTCTGGATTTTAGAAGTTTACCATTACAAGGAGCCCCACTGATCGTGTGCAAGTGGCTACAAAATCAAAGATTGTGTCCACACTGCCATCTGCTCAGTTTCTTGGTACCCCATGGAGGCACTTCTGTACCACTGGAGAAATATTAACTCCTTCTTTCATTGTCCTTGAAGTGTTCTGCCTTAACAGCTGTGCTTGCCCAGAATACATCAGCTCACCTGCCTTCCTTCTGAGCATCTGAAGGAGAATCCCTGGCTCATGTTAACCTTCCAGTGTGCCTCGTGGCAGGAAATACACAGAGTCTATGTCTTATCTACTACTGGCTATTACAGCAGAGATCCCGAGTGGGAACAGGCAAATGAAGCCAGGCACAAAACTGTACTTCCAGTAAAAAATTGCAAAAACCTCATGCTGAAATGTTATGTTTTCCTTCAGAGGCCCATAACAGGTTTCCCTCTCACAGAGGGAACATTGATGGGAATTTCCATGGTGACTGTGAGGATGCCATCTTTATCTGAAAGTAACTCGAGATAAACTTTTCCATGGAAAAATTTTCCATGTGACCTAGTGAAGGCTGCTAAGTGTCTCAGACAGTTCTGACTGAACTTTCTTACACTTTTAAACTCTGTGCTGCTAAAAGAAGTATTTGCAGTTTTACCACCATTTTAGCTCTGTACCTTTAGCGTTACAGATTTAGGACTGGCAGGACACTGCTGTGCCCAGTTAAAAATGAACATGTATTACTGCTCACTTCACTCAGAGGATACCAGCTTTTAGGACAAGATACAATGAGAATAAGATGGAAGAAAGGTTGTATAGATATTAGGGTCACCGAGTGCAGAAAGGACCGGGATAAAATCTTGTTCAGGTCCAGATGCCTCATTACCTTCCCATCTTAAAAGCAACCAGTTTTAGAACATTTTAAATCAAAATTGGTGCCAACTTGGATTCATGGACGAGAGCCCGTGGCATGAGGCCTTTCAAAGGATCTATGATAGTCTGATGGTACCTTCAAATATCAGAAGGAGTTATAAGACTTATCGCCAATTTTTCTGACATCTCCTTTTTCACCTGTAAATCCCAGACACATTCAGCAACACTGTGATATGTTTGGGAGTGAACAGAAGGCTTTTTTCTTAAAATCTTACAGAGAAATCATAAACATTGTTTATCTGACCCACTCCATGTTTTGGGAGGTGGCACTGGCTAACTCATTGGGCATATGGCACAGATCTTTCTGCATTGGTTCTCTGGTTGCAGCCATAAAAACTGCCATTAAGCCACTCATGTTACAGCTGGTGCCAACAGTCACCCAGACCCACCTACTCAGACAAATGGCAAAGCACCAACTGCAAGTGCATCCCAAGTCATCTCTCAGGGTCATGTCACATGGTTGCATATTGACATTATTTCTTGAGACAGAGCAAACTCAAAACCAATTTTTAATAAAGTGTTATTTCATGCTGTTAAGAAATGTACCTTCCCCAACACTGCCACGTTGTACCGATATACTGCTTCACCCAATCATAAAAAAAGATAAAAAGTGCCAACTCTGGTGCTACTTGTGGCTTTTGCTGGCCATCCATCTTTGTCTCCCATGGTTTCCTCGCCTGAGGCCAATATGTTTTTGCGGTCACCCACAAGCTCAGCTACTAAGCCCACAGGGACAAGGGCCCTCCACATCTGGAAGCCCTCAGCAGACCAAGCTCTGGGGCCACAGCAGGATCCCCTGTGTGGCACCACACTCTTTGCCACCACCTTCTCCTCTCAGCCAGCTGGAAGGAGATGAGAATTTCCAGCTCTCTTGTCCCTCTTCCTTCTTAAAGTGGAATTTCAAGGAACTGTGTCACATCAACAGTCTGGGACAAAGACAAAAAAACAAAACAAAACAAAACAAAAAAACCCTCCCCATCAGGAACACCCTGGAATTTCCTAGTGATTGCTGATAGCAGATGAAAGCTGCTGAAGAACAGCATCGATGATTATGATGATTAATGTTTCTTTCCATGTGAATACTACCGAAAGAGGACAGATTGTGTGCCTTGAGAGAGCAACATTCCTTTGTCTTGCTCATCTGCCCCTTGCGAAGACCTTTATCTGTTTTTCAAATCCAAAAATGGCTCATAAGAAAATAAGTCCTCCCAGCCTCACAGGTTGTTCATTATTTTAAGCCTGCCCTCTGAAGGCTAGTCAAAATTTAACCAACAATACTTCAGGTCTTTCCCCTCACATTTATTCCTCTCTCTGCTACGGGGACCCCATTTTAATTATTATTTAGGAAAAGACAGCTGCTTCCTGTTTGTATCATTAATTTATTTTGTTTCCTGAAGGGAAGCTTCAGTGAAAAGAATCTGTGGATAGCTGGAATGTCTTACAAAATATCATTGGCTGCACGGGCCAAGGTTAAATACAATAGCTAGGTTTATTTTTAAATGATTATTATTTTTTTAAATCCATGCCAAAGCAGAGACTAAAATTCTAGCGCACGTAACTAAGCTTTTACAGTAAATTCTGCCTTTCCTACAAAGCTCCCCAGAAGGGAGACAGGCTTTCTTAGTTAAAACAAAAGCTAAAACACCAATTTCCCTCCAACTATTATGAAAACCAAGGCCGGAGGGAGCTGAGGTGTGGCTCTCTTTCTCCAGTTTCTGAAAACCTCATGCTCTGGTGAATTTGATATCCTGAAATAATTTCTGACCATCGTGATAGCCTTCCACAAAAGATGAGTGTTTTGATGGATGAGGGGTGTGCAGTATGTGTTATTTATGCCAATTTTAACAAGGTTTTTGTCACTGTCTCTTATAACATCCTTATAGGCAAACTGAAGAAATACTGATGACATAAATGGACAGTGAGGTGGCTTGAAATCTGGCTGAAGTGCTGGGATCAAATGGTTGTGCTCAGTGACATGTAGCCCATCTGAAAGAGAGTCACTAGTGGTGCGCACCAGGGGCTAATACCAAGGCCAGCACTCTTTAACATCCTCATCAATGACCTGGATGATGGGTCTGAGGACACCCTTGACAAGTTACAGAAACAGAGAAGATGGTTGTGATGCCATTTAGAGGGACTTCAGGAGGCTGGAGATATGGGTCAACAGGAATTTCACAAATTTTAAAGGGGAATGTGATTGTCTTGCACATGGGGAGGACTCAGACACTAGTATGAACTGAGGACTGATCAGCCAGCTGGAAAACAGCTCTGCAGAAAAAAAGACCTTAATGTCCTGGTGCACAACAAGCTGACCATGAAAGAGCATTCTGGCCTGCATTAGAAAGGGCACTGCCAGCATGTCCAGAGAGGTGATCCAGCACTGGAGAGCTGGGTCCAGTTCTGAGTGCCCCAGGAGAAAACATGGATGTGCTGCCACAAGCCCAGCAAAGAGCGCTAAAGTTGATTAAGGAATTGCAAAAGCTGTCATACAAGGAGGGGCTGAGGGAGCTGTGACTGGTGAGCTCAGAGAAGAGAAGGCTTGGGGGGATCCTATCACTATGTATAAACACCTGATGGGGGAGGAAAGATGAAGCCAAACTCTTACCAATGATGTCCAGTGGCAGGATAAGAGGCCATGGGCACAAGCTAAAAGAAAGGAAATTCCATTTAAATATAAATGTAAATATATAAATATATAAATATATAAATATATAAATATATAAATATATAAATATATAAATATATAAATATATATAT
>JAWWLV010000179.1:15522510-15569248 GCA_035041135.1 Platyrinchus mystaceus
TGCCTCTTCTCCAAGAGGCTGAATGTCAAAGTCCCATGATCAGGGTTTGAAGGAATTGCTAATGTCAGAAGCTATTATTTTTTTCCTAGATGATTGCAAATCAAACATTCAATTTTGATAAAATAAAGGTTTAATAGCCATGGATTTTGCACACGTGGGCATCAGTGTTCAGATGTGTGAGTGTAGGCAGGAATTGCTGAGGACAGTGTAATAAGGAAAGCTTCAGGTTGTATAACATCTGGAGTCTGTGAGTTAACATGGGACTGCTGCTGCCTCATGCATAACAAATTCTCTTGAGCAACTTCGTAAACCATTGGTGGGCAAGAGGAAGATTTTGCTTTCCTTATTTACAAAACACCTTAGCTAATGAGGCAACTGAATCAGAAATAAAAATATCAGTGGAGTCCATTTTGGATGTGAGAAGAGAGAGCTGTGAGTGTAATGCTTGTGGCTATAGATGATGACACAATACTGACTTTACTGATTTTTCTTTCTTCGCTCACCTCTCCCCTCCAAGATGATTGCAAAGAAATGCCAAAGTCCTTGCTGAAAATACTAAGACACATGGAGAATGGGGAGGTGATTAGAGTCAGCCATCATATCTTCACCAAGGACAAGTCCTGCCTGACCAACCCAGTGGCCTTCTATGATGGAATGTCTACCTCAGCAAAGGGAAGGGTTACAGGTGACATTTATCTGGACTTCTGTAAAGCCTTTGACATGCTCCCCCACAACATCCTCCTCTCTAAACTGGAGAGAGATGGATTTGATGAATGGACTGTTAGATGGATAAGCAAGTGATTAGATGGTCGCATCCAGAGGATAGTGGTCAATGTTTCAGAATTCCAATGGATATTAGTGATAAGTGATGTCCCTCAGGGGTCTGTATTGGAACCAGTGTTATTTAATGTCTTCATTAACAACACGGACAAAGGGATTGAGTTCAGCTTCAGCAAATTTGCAGGTGACACCAAGCTGAGTGGTGTAGTTGTCACAACTGATGGATGGAATGCCATCCAGAGGGACCTGGGCAAGCTCGAGAAGTGGGCCCATAAGGTTTAAGAAGACCAAATGCAAGGTGCTGCACCTGGGTCAGGGCAATCTCCAATACAGGCTGGGGGATGAACAGATGAACAGATGAAGAGCAGCCCTGTTGAGGAAACTTGGGGGTGCTGGTGGAGGAGAGGCTGGACACGAGCCAGCAATGTGCAATTGCAGTTCAGAAACCAACCTGGCTGTATCAAAAGAATCATGGCCAGCAGGTCAAGGAAGATGATTCTGCCCCTCTTCTCCCTTCTATCCACCTGGAATATTGCATCCAGCTCTGGGGTCTCCTGCACAGGAAAGATATGGACCTGTTGGAGCAAGTCCAAAGGAGGGACACCCAGTTGATTAGAGGGGTAGAGCACCTCTCCTGTGAGGAAAGGCTGGGTTTGTTCAGCCTGCAAAAGAGAAGGCTTCTGGTTGACTTAATGGTGGCCTTCTAATACCTGAAGGGAACCTACAAGACAGATGGAGAGAGAGTTTTTGCAAGAGCATGAAGTGGCAAGGGGAGTGGCTTCAAACTGAAAGAGAGTAGGTTTAGATTAGATATTAGGAAAGAATTGCATACCATGAGGGTGGTGGAACAGGTTGTCCAGAGAAGCTGTGGATGCCCCATCCCTGTCAGTGTGTAAGGCCAGTTTAGATGGAGCTCTGAGCAACCTGAGATGTCCCCTGTCCACAGAAGGGGATTGGAACTAGATTGACCCTCAATGTCCCTTACAACATTGACCATTCTGTGATTCTATTATTCTTCAGGTTATTATTGTCTAAATACCCGCAAAACATTTTCATTGCTACCTATTTCCTAGGGGATGGTGAAGAAATATCTCCATATTATTTCCAACTCAGACAAGATGAAGATGGTTAACCCTATGCAGAACAGTGTTTTAGTTGGGTCTGCAGATGGTATTTACTTTCTATCCTTATTTGTTTGCTTTGTTTGAGCTTCTAACGGGTACTTTTCCCATTTCCCATTTATGCCATTTATGTGAAGGTTTTGACATAAAAACTAAGGAGGATGTGAAGACATAGCAGCTATCTGATAGAACTAGACTGCACAGTGTCATAAAGGTTTTCTTCTCCCATGCATTGCACAGAGTGGAGAAGCACATTGCTTGGCTGGACAGTGAAAACTTCAAGAAAGTTAATGTCCCCATCAAACAGAAATGCACATCATTTAGAAGAGCAAAATAAACAATTCCTTTAGCAACACCTTCAAGGTGTTACTACACTAGGAAAGGGGTGTTTGGGTTATAATTGCTATCTTTCTTTCTCCAGACAAAACTTATCACTAGCAGTGGAATTCATGAAGGTAGAAAAGGATTTCTAGGAACAAATGCATCTTTTCAGGGATATCCTATAATTATCTTACAACCTATATGTTCTAGGCCACACAGTTGAAAATAATAAAAAACAAATCCTCAAGGAACTTTGCTCAAAATGAGCCAGTTGCTGTGAAGACGTTAGTGTACCGAGCTGGATGGCTGAGCTATGAATTTGGCTGCAGAAGTTCGGTAACAAAGAAGAATGAATATTTTGGTTGGGAAACATTCAAGTCGCTGGTTTGGTTGGAAACTCTAGACATCCAGCTTTTATGCTAGGTGCCATTAACCCCCTCACTGTTCACACCCCAGTCTGCGCCCATTTGAACTGGAAGCTCAGTCTGGAAGTTGAACGGGGCACAGCTGTACAAGAGCATGGTGGGTTGGCCAGGATGGAGCATCCTCTGCCAGCTTGGCCATGCAGTCACCATTTGCATGTCTCAGGGTTTCCGAGTGACTCCTCTGGCTTTAGCAACATGGTATTCTGCAAAAGGAAATGTATTTAGCCCACCAACCTGACCTTTACAGAGCAGCTGCTTCCTATCTTCACTGCTGGCTGCTCACTCACAGACTCCAGAATGAAAAGAAACCAACCCCTTTTTCTTGGCCTCGAGCTTTGGATGTTCATAATAAAATTATTGTGACACCAATCAAGGGGAGCCTAGAATCTAACCATAACCTTGGCACCATGCTCCCACTGTAATATCCCTCATCACTCCAGGGTGCAGTGCCTTTGCTTCTAGCCCTTCGTGAGCCAGGAGAAATGGAGGAAAGAAGAGTAAAAGTAGGCATTAAACATAGGACAATTGTTGTCATGCTTGTTAGCAACTTCACCTCCCTACTTCTGTGGAGATGGCGCATGGAAGAGATTTGGGCTGTCCCACAGCCTTTTTTGGATCACTTTGTAGATGGATATATTTTTTGAAGATTGACGCTCACACTTTTTCAAGTAGAGAGTTTTTGTTTGTCAAAATACTTCTGGATCCTGTGCAAACCTTCCTGTCAACCCAAGTGCTTGCATACATGCTCTCACTGCTCCTCATACCACCTTGCATACAACACAGCTCCTGTAGTACCAGGGAGAGGTTGGTCTAACAGGCTTTCAAACACGAAACCCTTCACGAGCAGTCTGAGTGCCAACAATTAATCTTCTACGCAAACAACCATGGGTTGTTGTATTCAGTCATCCTACCAACCTCTGGCTGTCAGAGCATAATCAATGCATGTGCAACCACGGAGAAAAGAAGCTCTAAATTCTTTTTGGCAACCACAGAGAGCTGGAGTGGCCATCAAGAGAAGAAATATCCACTAGGTCAGTACTTTTTTTTTCTTTTAGCAAACCATATGGTAAAAATATTTTCCCACTCAGGGAGACTTCATACAAGCAAAAAGCAAAGCTAAGTTATAACTTCTTAAAAATACGACATAGCATTTCTTCCCTCCCCGTTAGTGTGCAGAGCCACCCCACCCACATGAAACTGCTCTCTGACTCACTCTTGTGTCTCACTTGGAGAGAAAGGCTTTCCATCAATGGGGGCACCTGGTCAAGAACATGACATTCAGGGTGGTGTTGCCTCTTTACACTTTAAATAATTTTAAATAGCTTTATATCTATGACTACAGAGACCTTCGCATACACATAAGCATTACCAATGAAAGAGACGTTGTCACATCCTTGCAGCAAGTAAAGAGATCAGATCTTCTGGAAAATTAGTCTTCTTGGGCCAAGCTGACTCAATGACTTGAACAATAAGACTTCTCTTCTGTATTGGTTCATTTGCAGTGTTAGACTCCTCAGGCAGCAAGTTACCCTCCGCTATTCTGGGAACACACATTTGACCTCTGTTACAGGAGTTTATTGTCAACATGTGTCCACTGGGAGCCTCAGCAACTTCTCCCATTGTCTATTGTCTTATAAACATGCTTATAAAAGCACTGCAGGAAAGTCAATAATGCATCAAAGTGGAAATTGCTGGTAATTCAAAAACTTAACTTTCAACTTCTATGTCTTGCAGTGCTAGGACAGGTAAGGCAAGGGGCAGGAACATGCAGCTTGCTTTTCTTGGTGTCCCTGTGCCTTCACATTTAATTGTGCTGGGATGCAGAACTGCTGCAGGCTTGCTCAATGCATGGCAAGGAGGAGCCCACTGATGCCAAAAGCACTGTGTGTGCTGGGGTTACTGGGCCTTCAGTGGCTTCAAGGGGGAAAACTGGAAAAAAAAAGAGGAAGGCTGGTGGCACAAAGAAACTTTGCTGGCTCACCCTAAAGTGAAGTGCAGTTTCTTCTTCACCAAAACTGCCAGTGTGTGGCTGAGCTATTGTAGTAAGCACAGAAAAGCTGGTATTTTTACAGTTAACAACAGTGAAGTCACTCAGCTTAATGGATGAATGAAACAAACCCTTGGGAGCACGTTGACCCAAGGGAAGGCAGCATCCTAAGGAAATATTCCATGAGATCAGTTTAGTCATCTGCAGTTTTATAACATTCAACCTCCAAACTGTGATGTTCAGAGGCAAAATTCCCTCTGATTTTTGAGGTGGTCCTACCACTTCCAATCTGCTGCTGTGACCAGGCAAACAAAGGACAGGCACAGGCATTTTTGGGAAAAGGAGACAAGTTCTTCCCCATGAAGAGCAGCATCCAGCATCTGAGCAACAGGCAGGGACAAGACAGCAGACCTGGGCCACCAGACAGAGGGGGCAGGAAAGGAGAAAATGGGAAAACCAAAGATTTTCATTGGTCTTGCTGCCAGAGGAATCCTATCGACTCTAGTGACAGGGAAGGGAACACTGCATTCCTTAACAGCCACTGGTAGGTTCCAGGACCAAGCATACACCAGCTGGTGGGACATGCTCTGCTGTTAAACAATAATGTTCAGCCACAGGCAAAGGGAAGCCATCAGTGTGACCAGGGCTACACAAGCATGAGATGAGCAGAATAATAATAAAATCACTTAACAAAGAGGAAAACCCAAAAGAGACAGAGAAGACACCGTGGACTCCACTAGCCACCCCTGTCACACCGCTTCCCACATGCCACCAAAAGAAAAATGGTGAGGTCAAGGAAGAGTTTTGAGCCTTTCTTCGTATTTTTTTAATGCACCTGATGCTCTCTTGCCCTTGGTGAAACCTGCCTCTGGAGTGCTGTCACACTGACACACCTCCCAGTGCTTCAGTAAGCACACTCACTGAGTGCACTTCTGAACCAGGCTCAGCTACGCCATGGTTTGGAAATGCAGGAGTGGGGTGCAGCCCTGGTTAGCCCTCCCACTTGCACTCTCCACTGTCCCTGAGCTATTTACTGCCCATGGTCATGCCTCTTTCACCAGGAAAGCAAAGGCTCTCTTTCCAACTATTTAAAAGTTGCTCAAGAGCCTGCAAAGGTTACGTTGCCTTGCTTTCTGAAGGCAAAGCAGTTTTAGCTGGAAAAGGAAGAAAAACACACAACAGCAGCAACAACAACAAAAAAAGAACAACCCATGGTGTTTGTTTACAAGAGAACATTCACTGGTGTCTGGAGGGTTGACTCAGTCTAAAATGAAAAGGAGTGGCACCAGGCAAGCTCTGCTGATAAACAAGTCCACCTCCCACTGTAGAGTGGTCCCAGAGTTGGTTTTCCTCACCTTGCCAGGCAGTCCCAGCCTCCTCCCGCAATAGACCCTTCCCTTACATGAATCCCTGTGGAAGGATGGCTTTGGGGTACTGATGGGCGAGCAGCTGTCACCCTTCACAGCGTAACCCCTGCAAAGGGGAGTCTTGGCATGGAAATTTGGGGTCTATATCTGCTTGGGTATCCCTATGGAGGAAACAGGGAAGTCTCACACACACATTCACTTTGTTCTTCAGGGCTGTGCCCCTCCTTGCTGCCTTGCATGCCTGACTGCATGAAGGGCACCTTAGCTAAGCTTCCATGGCATGAGTCAGTGCAGAAATTCCCACAAAGCATGCCAGATCTCATCCAAGTCCATCTGCAGCCATTTCACCAACCAAAGTTGTATGTAGGTGAGACTGAAAGGTTGTACTTCGTTTGCTCCTGGTGCATAACACATCATCACGTCATGGAGCCTAATTCAGTAATCAAAAGGACACAGTGAAAACATCAGGATGTGTGCTAAGATGGGTACAACATATGTACAAGGAAGACTAAACAAAAGCATCTGGGAGCTCTTGGAATCTCAGAAGTAGCATCTGTGATTCACTGGCCATCCCAACTCAAATTGTATTCAAGTACAACTCACCCAGCAGATGTATAATTACTTCTACATCCAAAAAACCTCCAAAAGATTAGCAGTCATGCACTTTCTAAAGTGCCACTTTTAGCTGTGATTAATATCTGAATTTTGGAGTTACTAATGATCTGTTCTTTATCTGTCAAAATACTATACTGCTTCTCAAAAGCAGGGTTAATTTCCTTAAATTAAATAAATGCAGATTTGCCCCAAACACCGAAAAGAAACACTTTTAAAAGTGCAGAGTTGCAATGTTGAAAAAAAAAAATTTTTTTTTCAAAAAAAAAGGACCAACTTTCTGGATCCATCAGGGTCTTCACACCTTTACTGTACCTAGAAAGAAAGAGGAGTCCATTTTCTCCCTAAGCCTAGGCAGTGGGAGTCTACCTTGCGGATATACCTTCCTCTAGAAAAATCTTTTCTGCAAATCCAGCCCAACAGAAACTGTGTCTGTGTCATGACACAGGTGAGGAGAAGGGTTTTTGGAGGGGAGACATTGCCTGGCTTCAGGACTACCCCGCTCTTCATGACCACTGTATCACCTTCCAGTGAATAGTTATCCAGCTTTGGTCCTACAACTGCATTACTCAGCTGATCCTTTTCCAGCTCTGATTTCACTTCTCCTGAAAAGTGCTTTGCCACTACACATGGAAGTAAAGCACCCATTTGGACCCTAAAGCTTAAAAACCTCAGAAGTCACAAATCTTCCATTTATGCCTTCCTTATGTGGTCCAGACACATTTTTCAGGCTTGTAGCATCGCCTGAGCCCTGTTTCCCTTTATTTGGCCCCTGAAATTGACACTGAGGTCTGTTTGCACTATGTAATCAAAACGCATATTTGTCGCCACAGCACTACATCTTGCATGGAAAAGGGCCTCTTCCCCCTGTAATTCTCAGAGTGGCTTGGCACTGTCATGGACAGGTGTTTAAGAAATGCTGATACATGGCAATTTTATGTTATTGCATGAAGCTGAAACTTGTTTGCAATACTGATATAACGGAGGACTACCACTGTACTTCAACTAAACCTTGAATTTATTAACAGCATGCAGGCTGGGAACATGAATAGCTGGCAAACCTGCATCCTCTAGCATCTGTAGAAAGACATTATGAATTAAAACCACCTTATTCCATTAAGAAATGATTTCAGAAATCCAGAGCACAAGTGGTGAGTGTTGATTGGCTATTGGCGATGTCAGACACATGTCAATAATATTACTTCATGGGTTTTCCTTGTCTTTATTCATAAGTTCCATTTCATGAAGCCATTGCCCCGAAGGGTAATTATGACACTTTTTGGGTGGTTTTGCTCTTTTGGCCTTTGGCCTCATGCCTCAGAAAACCACCCAGGGTATCCAATCTCATAGAAAGTCTTTGTGGCCGTTGTGCTTTCTGCACCCCCACCCCCCACCCCCAACTTAAATAAGCCATGTAAACATTTCAAAATATCCTTGTTTTCCATCAGTCCTGTGACATCATTGCCCACCCCAAGGAAGAGCTACGCCCCACACCTCAGGCTGGCTGAGGAAAACACCATTGGTAGGATGTTCATTTTTCTTGGAGTGGAATAACACATACAAGAGCATGTTCTATGTGAAAGGCCATTTTAGAGCAACTGTTTTACTTAACATTGTATATTTACACAGTTCTTGTGTCTTCAAACATATGACGCAGTTGGGAGCCTCAGAGTTGATATTTACCTGTTTTAATACATCTCAGTATATATTTAGGTTTGGATATTTTTTGAAGATGAGTGACAAGACTCTTTACCCATGCACTTTCAGTTTGCTCCAAATTTGAAGTTGATTTTTATACCATATTATAACCATATTTATTTAAGTTTCCCACATTCTGTCAAAATCTGTTTACACAAAGAACATTTGTTTTCACTACTGCTTGCGAGGAATGAATATAATAAGTGTCAAGGGATTTTAAGAAGTTGAGAGAATTAGTATTTGGAAACAATACATTCAGCTATTTCTTAGGGGAAGATTCATGGAGCACAGACACATTCTCCACTAAATCTATCAGAATGAAGTAGTTCTCATGGAGACAAAGCATACCCAGTGTCTTCTCAAGTTTCAAATATTTTATAAAATAAAGAGAGTTTCTGAAAAAAAACAAAAACAAAAAAAAAAAACCAAACAAACAACAAAAAACCAAAACCATGATTTTTTACTTAGAGAAAAATGCATGAAGTAGGTTAAGATAATTTTGCTTGTTGAAGTCAAAATCTGAATCCTGGCACTGAAAACTAGTGTCCACTGCTGCCCAACAGCATCTCTTTCCACTTGCACTGCTTCACCATGATATGTACTGAAAGAAGAATTATGACCAAATTATTTGTCAGAGTTTGTTTTTCATAGCTTTAATGCACCACTGTAAATTTCACCATGTACTAGAGTGGGTAAATCTGATTTTAAGACTATCATAAAGAACATTTTAGCCCATCAAATGCTTGCAGATAGGGATTTGATTCAACATTTTCGTATCTTAGAGGTTGATGTTGCAAAATATCAGGGGTAATTCTAAAGCTTTGATTTGCAAATAAGGAAAGGTAAATAAGAGAGATCTTCCTATACCACATTTTGTGCTATTATTAAGAAAACGAACAAAGCAACTGCTTGTAAGGCAATCTTCATCTCATTTGCTATTGAGATGCAGATTGAGTAATGGATCCCCAAAAATCAGCACTAGCATTATCAGTTGCAAATTCTGACATATCATCAAAATTCATGTAATTTGATTTTAGATATTATATTACCCTTTACATTTCAAATATTCCTAGGAGATTTCCTCTGCTATCTGGAAAATAATGAAGTGTGTAATGGGTTATTCCCTTCTTGACTGTGTCCAACAAGCTAGAAACATGGGGATATTTCCATAGAAGCATTACTGAAAAAAAAAAGGGGGGGGGGAGAAAAAAGAAAAAAGAAGACAAGCCCTTTTTACCAAGCCTTTGGTTATAGATTTATTCTGATGCAAATATAGAGTTGAACTGATGTATTTATGCTATGCATGAATACCAGACAATACCCCATATTCTGTGCTCTATACGAGTGTCTTTAAACACATCTGTAATATATTGTGGTCCATTTGCATGCATTCTGTAGGAGAAATCTCAGTTATTTTGTCTTTTAAAGTCTCTAAGCACCAACTAACCAGAAGCTGTATTTGGAGATTTGTTGTTAGAGGCTAAGCTAGAATATATTTATGATTTGTTTAGTTTCCCTGCCTCCTTAAACCTGGCCATCCGTCTCAAGCTGACAACATTTTCGTGCAGAAAAAGCTTCATGGCAATTATAATTTTCTTTACTGCTCAATAACAAATGGTTCTTTTACTTACCCTAAACTCCACAGCCCTCTCCAGCCCTGTAGAACACTAATTTCTACCACTCCATCCAGTGTGATGTTCTACCACCAGAAATGCTTTTAGCTTGAACTGTGCTGACTGTAAGCACAAGAACTTGCAGGAGACAGGCAAGTGGCTCCCAAAGAAAGCACCTGCAGAAGATTAAATTATCGTGTTCTACCCATGGCCTTTCTTGGTCAGAGAAGCAATGTGAGTCATCTTCTTTTCCCTCAGCAGCCCCCAAACACCCAAATTACTATCAGTCTTAATGCATGGAAATAAAAGTCATCCCCCTGGGTAGCCTGCAGGACATAGGTATGACAAGGGAAGTTCACAATGTAGGATGGCAACAAGAGTCCTCAGTTGTCCAGACAAAGTCATCAGAGAGAGGGCTAAGTCCACAGATCTTCCCATTTGAAATATTCTATGATGGTTGACATCATATTAAACATTCAGTGATGATTGCTATTGAGGAAGGACTGTTTCTCTCTGTACTCAAGACACAGCCTCTCAATCAAATTTCCTCAGGCAAAGTGACAGTGCATGTGTCTCATATTTTTCACAGAGAAAAACAAAGAAATTTGAAGGCTTTTTTTCTTGAGCTGCAAGGTAAGATGCCAGGTAAGTCCTTCTCACGCCTTAGCCATGGTGTCTTATATGAAGTTTGGTGATGAGCTTGCTCCATCATGGCTATGGCCATGCCCTTCTTATCCTGGCATTAGGTCTGCAGCTTATTTGCTTTTCTTTTCTGGAAATCATCTCCTAAGAAGCCTGTGCAGGTATCTGTGATATTTTTCTACCACATGTTCAGCGCAAGACCCATAAGTCAGGAAGCCTTTTGAGATTACAGATGGTGCACAGAAAAATAACGCAACTTGTGTGAAGTGTCAACTGAATTGAAATTTGCTGAGTCCCAAAAGTGCTCACCACCTCCCGGAAAACCAGAGGAGAGCCCCATCATATAAGCCAAGTCACACAACATATTTGTCTCATGACTAGATTGACATGAGCCAAGTTCTTTCCAGACCGCAAGCTGGTGCAAAGCAAATTTAATTGTTCTATGAACAGTCTCCTGCATTTGTTTAGGGTTTGTCATTTCCACAGGCCTCTCATTAATAAATGAGTACACAGGAATATTCGTGTAACATTAACAGCCAGAGGGCATTTCATGGAAGATTTGAAGTGACTGGTCACAGAAAAATCATATGAAGTTTTTCCACAGGTTAAGCAATGAGCCTGCTGGCTCCATGAGGCAGCTCCAGTTTGCTCTTCTACCTTGTGCTCAAAACTGACAGCCATGCTCAACCACGACAGCCACAGGAATAAAGCTGGGCCAACGTTGCGTGGCTTCCCTATGGTCCTGACTCAGGAATCATAACCCATGAGGTAATACTAGGAAAGTGCCCAGCAATGGGAAAGGCTCCCACCACCCTCTCCCAGCTCTGTGGACCCACCCCTGCCCTCCCTGATAACCACAGACCCCTCTCAACTGCTATTTATTTGTCCTTTATTTTATTTATTTTACCTATAGTGTAAAAGCTATAAAATAAATAGTTCAGGTGGGGGGAAAGCAAAGCACCAAGCTAAAATAGGAAAACTAGTCTCAATGAGAAGAGGAGAGAGGCAGACTCCTGCAGCTAATAATTCTCTGCATGGCCTAGAATAAGCTAAATCAGGACTATTGGGAGGTGTCCCCAGGGATATGCGCTGCTTGGCTCTCAAAGCATGAAGAGAGGCAGTAGGAGCAGATGAAGAGCTTGTCTGGCTCGGCAGATCCCATCCATCACTTCATTAAAGGGCAAGACCTCTCACTGCCAGAGATTATGCATTAAAAAAGGGAAAGTGATTTGGGATATCTGCTGGTGATGTGTGATCAAACCCTTCAGTACCTGTTTGCAGTGCACACTTCAGAACCTTTGGCGACCCAGCTCAGGGCAGCCACAGAAGTGCACATTTCCCTGGAATCTGCATCCCCACCCCTACCTGATGCTTTTCAGTAGCTGCAACCCTGTCCCCCAAGACATCTGTTTCTGCAGGGACCAAGCCCTGTAGCAATCCCTAGGGTTACTCAGGTAGTAAGTGAAAAAAAGTGTAGTAGTGCTGTAGGCAGCAAGTGGGTGCCAAGAAAGCATGCTGAGACTGGAGCAGGTCATGACACTGGTGTTCCTCGAAATTGGAGGCAGCCACACCTCTTCCCACATGAGGCTGGACCCCAGGGCAGGCAGCATGCCACTTCCTGTTATTAGAAAACCTCAGGATGCTCTCGCAAGACGCGAGCTTACTAGCAAGTCAGGACAAAAGAAAAAAGCTTGCCCCATGCAGCCCTGGTGGTGGGGCAGTGAGCTGAAGCCACTCGACTCACCTCACTTGTGAGCTCATGCCCAAGGAGCAGGGAGAAAGAGAGAGCACAGGCACACAGAACTGGAATCACCATGGCTGAGCATGGTGAATGTCTAACCTCACTAATCTGTCCAAAATTCCCCAGAATAACAGGAAATATGGCTGTTAATTTTCTGTTTCACTTGCTTTGGGGCAAGCCCACACCCTGACAGGCCTGGAGCCAGGGAACCCCACAGAGCCATGGGGCGGGGGACACTCGGACGAGATAATCATCCACTCCTGAGTTGTGAGAGAAGAAAACAACAATGATAATTAAAAAAACAAGCAGCCACCATGACAAACAAAAGCAGGGAGGCCAAGCATCCACGCAGCGGCCACAGAGAGGGACAACTCCAGCCTTGTCCCTACTAGAGGGGACCGGGCAGGCAGTGAGCACCTCGACTGCTGCTGTGCTCACTCGTCGCACGCTTGCTGTGCTCGCTTGTCCCCACGGCCACCCATTATCATCATTTATTCATTCCATGACCTTGAAATCCCTCTCCCTTACCAGAAAAACAACAAATCCCCGTCAGAAAAGTGGGCTCCACAAAAAAGAGGGAAGAAGAGAAAAAAATAAAACCAAGAAAGAAAAAATCATGCAGCCTCCCATGTTGCTTGTATTAGGTCAGATGGGAGAACTTATTTAATTAGTGACTTTTATAGGGCTTTATTTTTCGATGCCCAGTGGAGTAGTTAAGATTGGCAATAAGAAAGAAGTCTGGTCCTGTGCCAGCTCTCCGAAGACAATGGTGCAGGGAGGAAAGAGCTGAGCAATATATTTGAATGTTTTCAATGCCTTGGGTATTTGTTGTGTTTTTTTTTTTTAACTTTATTTTTCAGTGCCATATTCTAAAACCATTTGAAGGGTGTACATGGAGGGGAGGGGAAGGAAATTGTTCAGGGCGGCCCAAGGGGAGGATAACAATGAATAATAGAACAAACCCAGGGAAACTGCTGCTCGCTCTGGTTTCTCCATGGCTGGGGAATTTTTCCCTGAATGAGATCAGTTCCAACACAGAAAGAGGATGGCTGGCAGGTGGCCAGGAACCATTTTTTTGGTGTATATGGAGGTGGATTCAGGTGCATAATCATGATGGATAACTGGGAGCAGGGAATATAAGAGAAGTGCCATTTCTCACTTTCTTTGTGCTACCGTCCCTTCTCGCAACCTGTTTCTGCCACTCATCCCCATCTCAAGAAAATATTGTGGGTTTTTTCCTCCCATACTTTTCACTGAAGGAATAGGGAAGGAGGGTTCAGATTTACAAACTTCCCACCACCTTACTATGCATTTTGCAACCTGTGAGACCAGGTGCAGACACTGGGAGTGGAGCACCTTCCTCAGCAGTCCTGGACCATGCAGCACAAGGCCACTCTCCCAGAATGAAATGCAGCACATAGAGTATAAACCAAACCAGATGCTGCATTACAGATTTTATGACAGCAGGCTTTTGCTCTCTTCAGGCCCAAAAGCTGTGCTACCCACTCACCGCCCACTGATATGGGAACTTCCAGAGGCTGACAGCAAAGCTCTTCAATGCCAAGTGTTTGAAGGACATTCGTAGGCCACCATCTAAGACAGTAGCCTCACCAGTGTCCAAAAAGCCCCATGCAGCCTAGTTGCTCAGTAGCCAAACTTTGGGAGGGCAGTCAGCCTGTTTCCTGACAGCAAGAAGAATTATGTAACAGCGTTCAACAAATTCCTAGCAAGCACAACCAAAAAAAAGCCAAAAAAAAGCCAAAAAAAGCCAAACCAAACCAACCAACCAAACAAACAAAAAAAACCTGTTGATCTTTGTCCTTTGCAAAGTGAAAAATAACGGTTGTTTTGCTCTACAGGAGGAACAGCGGAATCAGCTTTAAAGTAGACAGCAGATTTGGCCAGATGCCACAGCTCTTTTGGCCTCAGCTTCCTTCCAATACTCATCTCCCTGCCAATTTGGAGTGCTCAGGACACAGCTACACACCTGATGATATGCTGAGTAATGGCCTTGGCTTGCAGCTATCTGGTCCATGCAGCAGGGAAGTAGGAGGGTGGCCATTTATCAGAGGCATTCATCTGAGCAGTCATGGCTTCCACATAGCCACAGCTCCTTTGAGTGAGGGCCAGTGCTGCATCACACCAGAAGAGATGTAACTTTTGGTACCCAAAGGATGCATGGTGGTCTCCAGGGTTCAGCAGGTGACTGGCTGCAGATAAATAAGCTCACAAATCAGTGGCTCTACCAGCATGACGCAACTTCAAAGCAAAGCAAAGTAGACATGGCATTTGAAAGTTCGGTGATTATATACTGTAGGATGGTGTTTGGAGGTCATGTTTGTGCTCATCCTTATGCATCTGTCCTTGGTATAGTTGTTGCATCACTACAAGAATCCTGATCTCCTATGCTAACATCCTGCTATCAAAGGCTTTCTCCCTCTGCCATATTAGGGATCCCACTGCAATATTGAGTTGCTTAGGCATCCTGCCCCAAAGCACATGCAACATGAGAGCCGCTTCAGCCTGAATGCCAGCTGATGTGCCCAGGCTCCCAGCACCCAACCCACCTCTTGCTGGTGTTCTGAAAACCCTCATATTCTCATACCTGCATCTTGCTCCATTCTCACCGGTGCACCGCGGCACTGTTGTGAAGCAGCACCCTCAATGCCATTTCTTCATCCACAGGGAAAGGAATTTTTTAGGAGAGACATGGGAAAGTCAAGAACACTGCACTGCAGCAGCAGGTGAGAGGCTAGAAGGGCCCTTGCTCCAAGACAGAAACTTTAGGAGCATGTCCTGGTATCTATATGGTAATTTGTATCAGAGCGCTGACAAGAGGAGCTTTCAGCACCGCAGCTTGGGTGACAATATTTCTTTCCTCACTGTTCCTGCCTTGACATAGCAAGAAAGTAGGGACTCCATGAGGGTATTGTAAGATAGAAAAGACAATTAAAAGAAGTTAGAAATGGGAAAGGACATGTCATAAAAGTCATTATTAAGCATTCCCTTCAGTCCCTCCACATTTTTCATGGGGGTAAATGTTCCCTCTGCAAGAAGAAATTTGGAAAATTTCCACCAATTCTACTGGCTGCACCCATGAGAGTATTTCTGCCTCTGGCAATCAATTCTGCTCGAGTCTCACTGTGCCGATGAGACATATGGCTCCAACGTATGGCTCCAGTATCTTTCTTGAGCAAGGGCTGGTGTGAGCAATACAGCAGGAGGTGCTACAAATAGGCAGAAAGTTTTGCAAAAACATGGAGTGGGAAGAGTGTGCTGTTGCAGCTGAAACCTGTGCTTGCTACATCTAACGCAAACAGTCCTCTGCTTCTGAAACTGCACAAAGCTGGCTGCTAAAATAACTGCTTTTTGACCTTTTTATCTTCTCCCATCTCTCTGAGCCTTGCCAGTCTCCTTTTGCCGTCCCCAGACACCTGCCTTTGTCATTAGCAATAATCAACAGCAATAAATAGGAGGCATTTCAGTGCTGAGGAAGCAGCCTGAGATATTTTAGGCCAAGCCATCTGGGCTGCAGCTCACAGACCCCACTGGCCAGCGGGAAAAGACACAGCTCAAGTCACCTTGCTGCCCATTCTGGAGCTACAAGGTCTGCTGAGAGCAATATTCCTGTGTGCAGCAGCTGAGAGGGTCTGGGATGTCCCAGATGGAAGTTGACTGGGTTGGAGCGAAGTTACCCCCCAGCAGTGGCTTCTGGAACAGCAATAGAAGGAGAAAAAAACCCAGGGGCAGTAAAACCCAAGTACAGAGCGGTTCTGGTGGGATTAGTGGAAGGAAAGAGAGATTTCCACTGTAGGACAGACAGCAGCCTGTGCAGGTCCCTGTGGGACTTGCAGAAGAGGCAACCTCCTGTTGGGCATCAGAGGCTGAAACAATGTGACCAAAAGGGGACCCCGGATTGGTGGGGAGGATGGATCACCAGGGCAGTGGGATGGAGGTGCTCTTTTAGCAAGCTCTACAGGAGGTATCTGCAGAGGTACCTTTAAGGCGCTGGGTCTTACATGCTTCAGTCACGTTTTAAAAATAGGACGGGAGGCCTCTACATCACTTAGGTATTTTGGAAAATTTTACTCAGCCTTTCTGCAGCTCCTGTCAATCCTTCTCAATGTGGTGCCGAGATATATTCATGGCACGTACACAAATAGCACTCTTCCTTGGCCCCTCTCAGCCACGGCTGGAGACACCTCGAAGGACTTGATAGTCAGACTTGATGATCTTAAAGGTCTTTTCCAGACTTAACAATTCTACGATTCTATGACTTCCTCAGCTGTCCTTCACACCTCAGCAAGAAGGGTTCAGTGTGAACAATGCCTCTGGGTCTCCTGGCAGCAGTCTCCCCCTGTCCCTGTGGTGTCAAACAGGACACCAAAAAGCCTGAACATCACAGTATCAGAACACAGGCCATCCCAGTAAGGAGATGCTTTTACCTCCAGGGCAGAAGTGATGTTTTGGTGCAACCTCCTCCTCATTTCTGAGGACTTTCCCACCATGGTGGGTGCTGGCCCAACACAAAGCCTCTGAGGTCTTTGCTGCACTCCAGATGACAGCACATGACATTGTGCGGGTCCCTTCATCTGCCCTGCAGTCACTGCTGGACAAGAACATCAAGAGACAAGCAGATCAGGGTGAGAACCAATTGCTACCAATTGAAGGAGTTAGCAGTGGGGAAGTATGTTTCCTATTTGGGCTTTTTCAGATCTGAAAACTCTGTAAAGTTCAGCTCAGACAGTCCTATCAAGATTGTAAGGACTGTTTGTTCCCAGTTTTGGCAGGGTCGTGAATGATGCATGAGTAACAGCGTCCCTTAATTAGTGTAATATGCTGTACCAGGTTAGAAAGCACTCTCTAGTTTTGTTTCTCCTCTGCATGTGTGTGTGTATTTCTCTTTAAAGGAGAAGGAAAAGGACTGAAAATATTGCAGTTGTGTTTTTGTTGGTTGGAGCACCAATGAACCCTGTTCCGATTGGGCTGGTTATGAATCACTGGAGAGCCATATCCACACCAAACGTGCTGCAGCCAACCTGATGTCTGCTTGGCAGTTGTACAGAGCAAAAGTTCCTTAATTATAGTTTTTTCTGTCTGAATCTTATTGGAATAAAAAGAAAAAAAACAACTATCTTCGAGTTTATAAGACTGTGTGCACCTGTGTATGTACACATGCACTACACTAGTGCACACTCGGTTTACTTTGACTCTTGGGATGAAGGGGAAAGCTCCATCACTGGTTTTATTTTCCTTTGTCTGACTCCCTTTCTTTCTTCCCCTGGATGTTTTTCTTTGGGGTGTTTGCAACGTGCCCATCATATCCCAGCCATCAGGAATGATGTTTTCATTACTGTGGCCACAAAGGACATTGCCTGCCCTCCCACCTTTCCTGCCGTGGCACATTCCCTTAGAGCTGCTTTACCCAGGAGCTGCTCTGCCAGTCCCCCCTCTGCCCGTTCTTCAGGGAGGGACTCTTCGCCCACATGCCATCAGCACCTGTCCTCTGCCCCAAGCATCTTTCCCGCTCCCATGCCAAGACAAGTGCTGACACCCACCCTGAAATCCTGGGTTTAGCCCCTTCCCCTCTTACTCGTGCTTTTTCCAGAAAGGAATGCCTTGAAATCTCCCTCCTTTTTCTCCTTTCCTACAGGGCTTGCTGGAGCCACCAGAAAGGTGCCACTGGATGATGCCAAGCCTCAGCTCTGGCCAGCAGCACCACCACTGCTTTTTCCCGCAGGACCCTCTTGGAAAGGGGGAAATCACTGGTGTCAAAGGCCATGGAGTAGAGCAACACCAGGATCTCGGACCAGTGCGGTAAGAGAAAGCTCTCTCCCACTGGGTAACCCGGCAGCAACTGCTATTTCAGTAAACATATCATTTTGTGCTCAGTAAACACGCATTCCAGAGGAATGCTCTCATTGTTTTTTTGCTCTGTAATGCATTAATGAAGAAATAAAGTTTAGGTTGTGTAATGGTGACAGCTTGAAGTCATTTTGCCTAGTGTTATTTCTCAGCAAAGGCTCAGCTCTCCCTGGAATGGGAGGAAGAAAAGACAACCAGATTTCACTTCAAACTCACCAACATGTGTAAAAAAAATCAAAAAACAGCAGCAATTAACTCCTGCCCACATGCCCCAATAAAACTACCTCTCTCACTCACTCTGAGCTTTGTCACGTATGGGGCTGTTTATGGAGGAGACAATACAAAGTGGGTTTATACAAGGCTCTTGTTTTAATTTTTGTTTTATATCCACTGGAACCCTCAAGTAGTGAATTCATTTCCTGATATAGTAAACATTTCTGGTGGCCAGGATTCTTTCTCTTTTCCCAAATGAACACAAACCCCTGGTCTAACTCACCAGCAGTGCAGTCTATACAAACAGACCCATCAGCTAAATTTTCAAAGAATGCATATTAAGCACACAGATAGGAAAATAAACAAACAGCAACGCCTTCATGAGGGCCCAGTGGACCCTTGCACAAGCAGGAAGCTTTTCTCCCCCAAATTTGCTTGAGCCCTCCACTGCATGTGGAAAAACTATCAGCTTTTCCCCATACTCCTGCAAATAATCTTATTCTCGTAGTCACACATCAATGGCTGCTGGCTCACTGCTACATGATCTATGCAATCCCTCTGATTTGTGACCCTATTTGCACTATGCAAATGTCTTCTGACAGCTCTCTTTTCCTGTCATTAAAGCAAACAATGGCCCCTGTAACCAAAAAGGAAATCAGTAACAGGCAAAAGCTGTTCTTTTTTTTTTTTTTTTTTTTTTTTTCCTGGTTCTGGGACTAACTGTTAGTAATTATCCTAAAATATTCACAAACCTTTTCTTCTCCCAAGCTGTTTTACTCATCCTAGTAGACAGCCCAATATGTCTAATACAATTGCACTTCTGAAAGACCTAAAAGTTAAAAAAAACAAACAAAAAACACAAAACAAAACAAAACAAAAACCAAAAAGCCAAGAAAACCGAAAACAAACAAGCAAACAAAAACCCACACAGAAAAATCACCAAAAAGCAACAAACAAACCAATGATCAACCAGGTAAAAAACATCTTCTATCCTTTTTTTGGATTTATGTATCTCTCTATTCATACACATATAGACAAAAAGAATTGTATTATATTACTAATTTGAGGTGCTTTTAAAATAGATCCTAGTCTATGAAATAATGAGAAATAAGAACGTATTTGTGATTGGGTAGAAGTGCACAGGGAGGAAGACATCTTTCCCTTCAGCCATCTCGCTACCCTCCAGAGTATGTATCCTGTCCTACACTACACATCTATCCCAAAAAAGTGCATTGTTGATGGCCAATGGCAGGTAGGGGATACCTGATTCCACCCCTCCCAGTACACAGATGCTCTGCTTTTTATTTCAGTGGGAAAAGGGCTGCATTCAAAGACTTCAGCATACTTAGACACTCTTGGGATTTGTTTCTTTGTCTTTTAAATAACACCATATACATAATCCTAAACTGGGTCAGTTTCTTACCCCATCACACAAGCTTCATGCCTGTTTGGCTCAGCTGAAGTCAGTGGTGCTAATGTTGACATAAAATCATGGTGACCAAGTGGGAAATTAGTCCACTTGATTGTCTTTTGCAAAAATTTTCTAAATGGTCTTAATGGTTTTGTTTGTGGTACGTGTTGCTCATTCCTGATTGTACTTCTGCCAAGTTGTATTTTTAACTGTAAACACTGGTCTCTCAGAAAATTTGAAGTAAAGCAAACCTGAAAAGATGTTCAAAATAATGCTACAACCTAATTTAATTTATCCCTTGGTAATTGCATTTGTAGATAATGAACAATGCAAACAAAACAGAACCCAAGCCTTTCCAGCCATTGCAACTGCTTTCACATGTGGACACATCGGTTGCAGCCAGCATATGGTTAAGACTCTGACTGCATCAGGAGAAGTGTTTGGAAGCTGTGGGGTTTCAAGGTGACACCTGCTTTGGGTCCCTGCTTGTAGGTGCCACCTATTGAACATTAGCCCATCTGCCCACCTTGGTAAGCCCACCCAACCAGCACTCCTGTCACTCTTCCTTTCCTGTAATCCCCATCCTTAATTCTTCAATTATGAATCAATCCTCTCCACATGTCGATCTCGGAGGAAATATAGCAGGGTGACTGCTAGCCAAACACCATTAACCATGCAACTGTAGTCCTGTCTCCTGGCCCTGTTCCAGTAAGCTATTTACATGCTTGCCTGATTTTAATCTCATGGACTGTTCCAAGTAAATCCTGTTGAATTTAGGCCTCTGTTTGCAAATGCTACAGGAACTTTACAGATTTGTTTGACACGCTGTTATTACGTGAAAGGTTTCTCTGGCCATTTCTCAGTCTTTGGATTGCTTGTAAACTATGCAGCCTGACTGCAGTTCAACTATTTGTTAGTTGCCTTTGTTTTTTTTAATTTTCATTTGTGCTTTTCTTGGTGAGTTTATGCATGTGTCCCTGTTTACCTCCGTCATATGGCAGAGCTTCTCCACTTGGATTTGAAGAGCATGGAACCCACAAGCAGCTCTCCAGACCAGTTATGCAAACCCCTCACTGCACAGATTTGCACGAGTGTTTGTCTGACAGTTCAAATTTACACAAGTATCTGCAACATGTCCCCATCCTCTGAATATTTCAGCAAGTGTTGTACCTGCCTGATCGCTTGCCAGAAGCAATCACTAGGAGAATCACTGTCAGTGCCAAAATAAACTCATGGTTTTTATTTGAGGGAGGACTTGTAAATAGTATTTTTCTAGCATTCACCCAGTTCTAAGTGGAACTCCCTCTGTGATGAATGCTGTTTACAGTGCAGCTCTGTTGTGAAGCGGGGAAAAAAGGCAGTTTCTTGTACTTGCTGGCAGCATGCCAATGTGGTGGAGGAAGATGCATCTCCTTCTGCTGTCATTCCATTCCTTGCCCCATTTCTTGCTCTACTTTGCGCAAAAAGCCCACATGGATACATAGGATTTTCATGCTCTGATAGTGGCAAATTTTAAGGAAGACGAATGGGGAAGTGGCTCTTCCTGGGCCAGCAATAAAGCTGCAGGGAAACAAGGGGCCCAGGAGTGGGCCAGGACCTGGTGCAGCACAGAAGGAAGGTGGGCTAGAGAGCCAGAAGCCCCATCTCTACCACTTTGTCTCTCCAGGTAATTGTGGATTCTCCTACACACCCCAGAAACCCACACTTCGCAATGATGAAATCACACTTTTCTCCCACTAGGAAAAGCATTTTTCCTTCTGCTTTTCCCACTTTTACTGTGTTTAGAGTGAAAGGGAATTCTCTTTGCAGATGGAGCGTAGGAATGGGAGTGTTGTGATATGTCTGCAAATGCCGCATAGTCCTTCTGGAAGCCTGCACCTTCAACCATTCAAGACCTGCCATTTTTGTTTCCATATCATCCTCAGGGAGGAGGAAGAAATGTCTGGAAGCTACTGGTGCCTTGAGGGTAGTTTGGGAAGTTGGAGGATGCAGAAGATTATACAAGAATGCAAGCTCAATTAAGGCCAACCCATGATAATTCAAGAGGAACTCTGGCAGTGTGAATGGCATCACTCCAGATTTCTGAGACTTTTAGGAGCTGCTACTTGAAGGTCCTATCTTTGACACAGCCCCAAGGTCTGATCACTCCCACTCCTTCTTCCATCAATGTTCATGTTTTAAATGAGAGCTAGGTGCAAGCATCTACTGCTCCATGGATTCCATTGGTTCCCAGGCTGGAAAGCAGCTTCTGGCTTTATAGACAATTTAACCCTCTTTTTCCATTTGAAGGTATGTCCTCTCTTCACCTACACTTCTTTGGGTTTTGGTGTTTTTTGCTACATTAGCCATTCACCTCTTTCTGTGACTGAGGAATGGCTTAAACACTCTTTTGACATAGCCCCATGAAAATGGGTTGCTTGGCTGTGGTCAATGATCATAGCGTGGGAAAAATGCATTAATACTTTCACTGGTAACACTGAGGATGGTTATAAATAAACTCTTCATTACAGTATTTATAGATTATTACATCATATAGCCACTTAAAACAGAGAGCAATTGGAAGTGTTGAATAATGTAAGGATAATCGCCTCTACATTAGTTCCACTGTCATTGGCATTATGTATTTCTTGGTGATATTGCCATGTTCACTGCTTCACCCAGTGTTGCGTGACATTGGTGGTGACGTTAGAGTATCAACGGGCCCTCTGCAAATGACATACAGTACTTTGCACGACACATGTATCTTGGTATTATATAATAAAGGTGCTTCACTGGAGAATTTTGGCAGCACATGCTCTTTTTCTGACTATTTCATTCAAACAAAATGTCTATTTCTCAAAGGTTTTCTTTAAAGCAGCCATCTAGACATGCCCGTGGTGCAAGGCTCCAGCACCCTTATGCATGGAGAAGGAAGATTTGCATCACAGTGGCCAACCATGCATCTTAGGAATCACCCAATGTTGTGCTGATGAGGCATGTTGGGTCCCAGGTGTCTCCTGCCCACTCTGATGCCTTCTCCAGCCAGAGTCATAGCCAAGAGAAATGGTGAGGGCAGGAAATTTGAGATGCTCAGAGCCTGGCAAGAAGAAATTTCAGTGGTAATACTCAAACTCAGGTCATTTGAATCCAGGTGGGCATACAGAGGACTTCCTCCCAGAACAAATCAGATTACTTCAAAGTGTTATTAAAAGATACAGAAGCATCATAATTCGAGGTTTTTTGTTTGATTTTGTTGTTGTTGCCCCTCTTTGTCCTTTTTTAGAGGAGGGGAGTGGCTGGATACATTTGTGTGGCTCTGCTTAGCCCATGGCTGACTAAGATTTCTTGCTGACTATGGATTTCAGTTTCCTCAGTTTTGACATGCTTCCCCTTAAGGAAATCCAACAAAACAACCCCCCCTTTCTCTTTACTTGAATGCTTCACTGCTGTTTTTCATGGTAGGGATGCTCATCTAAATTACACTGTGGTCAGCAGCGCTCAGTGCCTCATTGATCGTCACTTGTCAAACGAGCTCCTGTGTGGCATAGAAGACCAAGTTCAGGGGAGGATCTCCTCCACCACAGTGCTTGGAAGGGGCTGCTCCCAAAAGAAGTCATTTCAGATGTTGAGAAATCACATCTCTGAACCTTGTCCTCACATGACATATGACCAATTTCTGCACAAAGATCTGCAGTTGACTTTTATTACAGCTCTGATTTAGCTGCTTCTTTGATTTATTGCAACAATGCACATTCAATATCTTTCCTCTGATCTGGGGGCCAGAAATATAACTCTACTCATATGTTTGTATTCTCAGGACTTTGGATTTCACAGATTCAGAAACTCATTCATAGATTTACAGGATTTAAGGCCAGAAGGAACCATGAGAACATCTGGTATGACTTCCTATATTTCAAAGCTGTTCAGTTGCAGCCAATTAGCCCAGTACCGAGGCCAGTAGCTTTGCTGCATCTTCCAGAAAAACATCCAGCCCCGGACATACAAAGATATGGGAATGTGAACACATCAGAACTTGGAGACTCATCACCTTACTTGATTTTGAAGGTCATAATAATTAAAAGATATGCCTCATTTCTAATCCACTTTTTCACATTTAGCCATCAGTTTTTCACTTTCCTCCACTTCATAACTGAGCGGCATTGCCTGGTATGCTACATTCTTCAAACTTTGGAGTTTGGGTTTGTTTTTTTTAACCCTGGCAACTGGAAAGAAAAAGCTGATATATCAGAAGTATTTGTGAGTCAACTTTACTGCAATTTCAGCTATTTAAAAACTTCTTGCACTGTTGTTTGCATTATTATTTGTTCTTAAATAATACAGAGAAAATTCACTTGGGATACTTAAAAAGTATTTTTCAAAATACTTTCATTTAGAAAAATGAACAGAAATTGAATTTGTTGATGCAAAAAACAGACTGATGTTTCTTGCTGAAACAAAGGCTGTGATCAGCCTTGTCAAAGGGCTTTTGAACACCTTACCCATTTCCCTGCACAGATGTTTTATTATATGTATGTTATTATTCTCTCCCTATCCCCTTTTGACATAGAGATGGAGATAGATCTGTGTTTCACACCATCAAGACATATTTTCCAGCTTTGAAACCATTTATGCAGTCTCACTCTACATCCTTTCTATTTTTCAGTAGCTATACCTTTTGCTGGGACTCCTGATCCTGGACAGTTTGATCATGGTTCTAGTTTGTCTTTCTGGCTGTTTGTCAAAGACATACTTTTCTCACCATTGCAAATTTACACCAAAAGCTTCTAAGTTTTGCTTAGTATTATCCTTCCTTATTCTTTTTGAGTGGGCAGAAATTTAATGATACACAAATGGCCTTCTGAAAGAGGCTCATTTCAATTTCATTTTTAGAACTCTATGACTTTCTGCCCTCCGTTCAAATGTCTTCAGTTTTCATTAATTTTAGTGTACTCAATAAATAGCAGTGGAAGAACTTGGAAGAATCAGATACTTATCTCACATGGATTTCTCCATCTTTTGTAGTACATGAAATTCAAAAAAGCTGCTGTTTGGGCTGAGGAATGCAATAACTGGACACCGGCAGGAAGAAATGCCAGTGACGTTAATGTCAGGAATGTGGGTACCACCTAGCCACTGTGTTGCTAATACTTGTAGCTTTTACCTCTGGGCCTGAAGAGCTGCGTCATCTGTCTCGCTGGAAGTCATGCTCTGAACTTGTTTTGGAGAGCTGGTGGGTGATTGTAAAGACTTAGAGCTAAGGAATGTGGCTTTGTCTCATACTGTGCTGTTTAAAAGCATCTAGGCTGGGGTTCTTGGCCTCCCAGGAACCACAGAGTGTGGAAGGGGAAGAAAATCATTAATATTGATAGTGCTCGCCTCGGAGGAGCAACCCCAGCATGCAAGGCGTGGAGCAGACAATAACACTCTCCCTTTGCTCGAGGACAACCATGAGACAGACATACCCGAATACTGCAAGCATGGCCAGTTACTGCATGTTTATAGGCAATTCTGGAGATGAGCTACCACTAGACCCTTCTGTGGGGTCATTTCAGCAGCTGACGGTATCCAAAAGGCTCTAAAAATTGAGTCTTTGCCTGAGACAACATGCTGGTAGGAAGAGAGCATTTGGACAGAGGCAGACTGCCTGCTTGTAAAGAAGTAGAAGAATGTAAATTCTGTGGCAAAACTTGTCATTTCTGGAAAATTCTGACTTCCTTCTTTCTGGGTTTTTGTACTGATCCATCATTTACAAAACAGTTATGCATCCCATGCGACTGATATATGACCCCCACACAGCTTCTACCAGTTTTACTAGCAAGGAGCTGAGGTACAAAAGAAAATTAGTGGAGCTGAAGGACTGAGCCTCAGGGGAAGTCTCTGGAAAAGGAAGGAGTTACCCTGCTTTCCTCTGGCCACACTTACACTCTCTTCCAGACTCGCAACAGTCATGGTAGATAATAGCCAAGCTGAGCGGAGCTGTGACCTGCTCCTGTGGATCTCCAAATGTCGAAAGCATTTTGGTGTGGGTGGGCAGGCTCAGTCTCTTCTTCATAAAAAAACCCCCTAAAAACACAAAAAAACAAAACAACCAAACAAACAAAAAAACCACTGCTGTGAGGGAGCCAAAGGTGATTTTTCTCTTCTTTTTGGCCCTCTTGCTGCTTCTGTGGGAATCCAGCAGTATTGTTTCCAGAAGGCTCAATCTCTGTCACCCAAGTGTTTGGCATGTTTGGGGACACCCTTACTACTTCCCTTTCCTCCCCTTCAGAAGAGTCCAACTCAGCTTTGACCACAAAGCCCAGGAGGCCTTGGAGTTTGTCTGAAACAAAGGAAAAAGATTGCGAAAGGCAGTGGTGTCAAATAATGCTTCCATTTAGTAGGAATTTTGCTCCCCTTGCATTCCCAGGCAGCACCTGCTGTGTGAGGCTCTTGGCCAGCTCCTCTGAGCCTCTGTGGTAAAACAAACAAAAACAGCAGGGAAAAAAATTCCTCTTTATAACGCCTGTTATCCTCAGGCTACCTTCCAACACTGCCTTGCCTCCCCATGTCGACTGTACTCTCCAGGGAAACAGGCTACTACAGGGCCAGAAAGCCTTGTGCAAATGGCCAGTTGAGCAACAGAGGAAGAGACCTTGTCTTATTGAAAACAAGACTGTTTTCCTCCTCTTCCTTCATCTCTAAATGCAGAAGGGTCTTTATTGATGTACCTGCCAAAAAAAAAAAAAAAAAAAAAAAAAAAAGGAAAAAAATGACATGTTACTTCCATAGCAAAAGCAATTAGAAATTATCCTGCATTAGTAGAAAATAGGGTTGGTTATCCCCTGTTGTTTCTCATATCTTAGCATTTCCAGGTAGTTCTGAAGCTGTTTTCCATGTTTTTGGAGCATGGTGGAACTGGCTGTGCTCGAGATTGTTCATGTATATCTGGTGTTTGGCCCAAATGGTCCACCTGTCTTTTACCTGCTCAGCCTACAGCTCTGCCACACCACTGGTGTTGCTGGTGGGGACTTGTGGAACATCCAGGAACCAGGCTGACCTCTCACAGAGGTTTAACAACATCTTTCTCTCTTCACACTCCCCCTGCAATTCCTGCCTGCTCTGCACTTGCTCAACTGAGGAAAGAAAAAGACTTTTAGACTTGTTTTTGATCCTACCTTTAGGCAACATCTTCCAGATAGCTTTCACTAGGCTAAATAGCCCTGTGTCCGATACGGACAGAGATTCAGAGGCTATGATGCCCTGGCCTGACCTTCTTAGCACAGGCTATCCAATAACTACTGACATCCAAAGCAAATGCAACATGCCCATAACCCATGCTTTCTTTACCCACACTATCTTGATTTCACCTCAGACAGAGCTCCAAGTTAAACATTCTCAGTAAACCTTTGGGTCTATATTTTGGACAGTCTCTCTCCCTTCCCTCTTTTTACATACCTGATTGAGGGCAAAGAGAAAGCAAAGATGCAGAAAGATGAAGGCACGCACTGAGAAAATCCAGAGTTTGTCAAACTGATAGGAGAACTGCACTAGACCTTCCACTCTCCTCATCAGAGATTTCCCAAGGTGTGGGCCAACGCCCAAGCACAACCCACCAGGGATCATGTTCAGGACAGACATCTTGGCTCCTTGTTTGGTTGGAAGCAGCATTTTATCTCAGTGTTTATCTCAAGATGTCTCTGCACCCTTCAAAAGAAAAATGCTCTACAAATGGCTCCCATTCCTTCTCTGGACTCCTATTCTGTGCTTGATGTCCTTATTTTCAAATGCGCTACTAAAATCATCACAGAAGAGACTGAGATGCCACCTGGAGACTCTCCATAGCCTAAGGGTGAGGTTTTGCTTTGTTATCTGAAAGATTCCACCTTAGGAGAGACCTTCTGTTTTTGAACTCAGTACTGGCACTTACTGTGTGAGAGACCGCTCTTTCATTGCCCAAATCTAGCAGTGGTAATGACAGAGAATCTCTGATGCAGTTATTCTCCGCGAAGTTTTTGAACAGTTCTTCTGACCAAGTGTAGGTGTTCACTTTAGGATGATACAAAACACTGCAAACTTCTTTGTGTTGACTAGACCACCTGTGAATATAACAGGAATTTGGCTGCCCAGCTCATTTGTTAACTGGAAACTGCTGAAGTGAAGCAGGATGAGTAGAGGATGCCTGATGTCAGGTCCCTCATTCTGGGCTGGAATCATAGTGAAAATTACTTCAAAACCAGCACCAAACTGCAATCCTAAATTTTATACTTGGTAAGGACATTAGCAAGCAATGGTGAATGCCTGTGTAAATCCAGAGTCAAACATTTGCCTGAAACCATTGTTTATCAATGCCTTGACATTATTCCTGTGGTATTTTGCTACTACTACTTGCTTACATCTTGAAAGTCTCCTGCCTTGTTAGCACAACCCAATTAATTTTGGTGCACGTTGCATTGTTGATTCAGGAGTTTTAACAAGCACTTCAATTTCTGTAGCAAAAAGCTCAACACTAGCATTAACACTGAAATTACCACAAGTGCCGCTGCCGCAGAAAGTCTCAAGCTACCTGCCATAGTCCACTGCTCATGCTCACAGAGGCAAACATCCCATCCCTAGCACATGTCCTCCAGCACAGGGATCTTCACTAAACAGCCATCCTGTTTGTGATTCCTTCTCCTGACCCCCCTTCCTCCCTCTATACCCCTAAAACCAGGCACAGCACACTGGTTTGCAATTTCAGGCTAGAGTTGCATTTAAGTAGCCAAAATGGTGCAAGGAGCCCGTATAATTACTGCTGGGATTGTGCTGCATAGGGCCTGTGTAACAAACTCGCCTCAAATAACCCAGCTTGAATGTCAGAGTCCGTGCTGTATTGTGTTTCACATTCTGGCTGTGGGAGCACTTCCCCAGCAGGAATCAGGGTAACAAATCCATTGCTCTCACAGGAGGGCCCCATAAAATGAATGATTCTGGATCTCATGCTCTTGAGGAGGTCTCAGTTACTCCAGCAGTTGCTGCTCATAGAGGGAGAGACCATAGGGGACAGAGGGAGGGAAGGGTGGTTTAGCAAGCTTTGGTGTATCATCACCCCAGTGTTAGAGTGGGAAGGAGCATCAGGGCTCTCCTCTCGCCTCCAATCTATGCTTTTGCATAGATGTTAAATTAAAAAGAAGTAAAAAAACCAAAGAGTAGATAAACACTGAAGCTGAGACTGAACCAACTGTACCTGCTTGAAATCCTGCATGGCTGCTGGTGGCAAGAGCCTCCCATTTCCTCTCAGCTTAGACTTCCTTGTGAGCAGCACCAATGTCAGTATATTTATGGGGTAGCATAAAATGAGACATGTTTTCTCCCTCTGCACCAGGGCGAAAGCCCTCCGCTCCCTCCTAGAGTAGCTTATGGCATCCCCTCTGCCAAGTCCTGTGGCTCATCAGCCAGCACAGCCACCTCTCCATCCACGTCCGAAACCTGAACTCCTCCACTTCTCCTTGGGAGACAGAGATTGTTCCCTGAACTATCTCCAGTCTCTTGTTATCTTGCTTTCGTTGTCAGCCAGTGAACTGTGAAGCGACAGCGGAGAGAAAAATGAACTCTGACCTCATTTTCTCCCCCCCTACAATTAGCCAGAACTGTGCCTTTTATTTTTTTTTTCCTCCCCACTTTTTAAATGATTAATAAGACAACTTGGTCCTTAGCTTCTGCAGTGAGGCGAGTGTGCTGACAAAGCACTGCGATGCCTCTTCCAGGTCACCCGGCAGCAGGCCATGTCTTTATGAAAACATAAAAATTGGAGGGACTATTTGAGGAATTTGTAGACTGAGACACAGGAATTTTGCCCTTCAGACCCTGGCAACTGCATTCTGCAGTGGTCTCTGAGGCCCAGCAACTGCCATGGAAAGGAGCAACTGCTTAACAGCAACCTGCAAGCTCTGAAAAACAGATTTTTTTCTCTTTCTTTTATTATGTTGCTTTGAAATATTCAGCCGCTGCCCTTTGTCTGTTTCATGCGGTGACAGCCTCAGGGTGTGCTGCAAGCTGGGTCCAGTGGCAAAACACAGATGTGTGAACACCCTCAATGGCAACGCACAAGGGGATCCTCACTCCTGCTTGCCCTGCACCTGAGCATCGCTCTTTCATGTGTGCTCATCTGTCTCCTGGGTTTCCAAAGCTCCCACTGCAGTGGGGAGTAGGGAATTTAGGCCAGGTGCAGTCTATTCACTTAGATCATCCGTGTCTTTGTTATGCCACCTGTTGCATTTGGAGACAGAAGAAGCCCCTGTGCACTCCCAGGCATTGACAAAGTTGGAAGGACTCACACCACAGGGATGTGCCTGCAGGGTGGGCAGGTGGAGAACAGGACCTTCACCAGCACAGGCATAAATGGGCAAAGCACTGGAGAACAGTACTGGGGGGAACAATTCTGATTTGACTTCTGGTTGATGGGCTAACATCTGGTTTGGCTTTCAGAAAGTAGTGCCTGCACTCCCGTCCCGTCAATTGGAAAGCATCACTTAAGGAGCTGCTTTCCACAGAACTCCCAGCAGACTCCTCTGTATTGCTGGGTCTTGAGAAAGCCAATGACAGGCCAATCCATGCAATACCTTTAAGAAATTTTAAAAGGAAGCAAGTATACCAGTGGAGTTGGACAAGCTGCAGGCTGCTGCCAAAAGGGCAGTGGGATAGACCTTTCTTGAAAGCAACCTTGGCACATTAGAGAAACAACTTGCTCCTAGCTACAGCTGTAGAGAGGCCTGTAGTGTAAACTATGTGATTCTTGCCATATCATGGTGTCCCTGTGTACCAGTTGTGGGGCAGTTAGCCAGAAGAGCTGTTGGCTGAGGAACAGCAGTGGCACTGCCGGCGGGACTGTGAGTAAAGTAAAAGCCAGTGGGTGAGCATGGAATCTCCTCCAGAGCCATGTATGCAATGGCAAATCCTTCATTACACCTCTTGAGACCATTCATATGGTTAAATGGATTTAAAGCTGCAGCACTTGCCTGAAAGAAGAATATTCTGAAATCAAGGCTCTTGTGGTTTCAACCAAAAGATGATCTGCCCCACAGGCTTTTGGTGGCCTTGCTTTCATTTTTTCCATGCCTGACCTCTGGGTGACAGGGTCTGCATTAGCCCCTGCAGCCTCTCTCAACCTTTCTGCCCTTGACTCTGACCAGCTTCAAAGTGGAGCATTTCCCTGCCCTTTCCAGGAGGCCTCCCCAGCTCTTTCAATCTTTCTCGGAAGAGCTGTTATCTGTCCAGATGTTTGCGAGGGGGAGGACTCCAAGAGGAGCCTTCTTCATTACCTCCAACAAACATTCCCTATTTCTGGCAGATTCTTCCCACTCCTCCCACTGTGCAGCTGGGACAGGGAGAAGATGTCAAAATTTATGGGGCTGGTAGATATTGCCTTCCGTGTGGCCATGGAAAAGGAACAAAACAACAGTTGTTGCCCCTGGACAAGCTCTCTGATCTGCCAGAGATGTCCTGCTAGTTCATGTATGACATTTAATAAAAAACTCCCATACAATTGTTTAGCAAGTGCTAGTTTTTGTCATCATTATGAGCTTTTTTACTGTAGTACCTCCCAGGAGCAAGTCCAATTGGGCTCCCATCATGCTACACAATCTTCAAGCAGCCAGGGAGGCTGAATTCCTTTCTCGAGGAGTTGACAGTCCACATAAACAAGACAGACAAAGGAGAGGAGGGGAAACAGAAGCTCAGGGGAGGTGAAGTGAGTTGTCCGAGGTCACACAGCAGGTCAGTGCCAAAGCTGGGAGCAGAACCCATCCTGCCAGCTCTTGCTCTCATGTCTTATCTCCCAAGGGAAGACTGGGCGAAAATAATTTATGAGGCAAAGAACTTCTATCACATTCCTCCTGGGACCATGAAGTTCTTCAGCTTGTGCAAATAAAGCACAGCCAGATAAAGAAGCAACTGGGCACTAGTAATATTTTGGTTTGCTAGGTCTCTATTTCTTCATAGGTTTCTTCATGTTATAAAAATTCTTTACCAGCTAAACTGATCATCTGGGTAGAAGTACCAGAATCAAGGAAGAACATTGCTTTGGGGTGTTGATCTGCAGATCTGGATGGTGAAGTTCGAAGTTGGATGGTACCTGCTGGAAGAAAGGTGCTGACCTCCAGACAATAATCCATCATGGTTTGGAGATGAGATCCCCTCCTGCTTCACAGTGGCACTGACACTGTGGTGGAAGTGTCAACAAACAACCTGGGCAGCTGCAGGGAGAGAGAAGGGAGAAAAAGCAGTGAGCTGAAATGAGGTAAGGAAACAGCCATGCTCCATCATGATTTTTCTATGGAGGAAAATGAAGAAGTTGATGAGGCTCCGATGAGGCATCTTCTGTGAGTGCAACCACGCAATGCACTGCCTTGATCTAGTTTCAGAGCATGGTGCAGGTGATGTGGCTGCTGTTTGTGGAGAGATGGTAATCTTGAGACTCACCGTGTCTCCCCTGAGAAGTAGGAAAACCCAGCAAAGAAGCTAAGCAGCACCCTTAAGGACTCACCTGTTCTTTGCCTGAGGCAGAGCTGTGGAATCTGGTGCTCTCTCAATCCCACTGGTGGCATCACTGCTTTCAGGTTCCATAATTGATCTTTCATCTCTTTCTCTGGAAACAGAGGGTTGTGCTGTATACACCGTCCATCCAGGTGCATGTACTTCACCATCAAAATGGTATTGGCCAGCTCTCTCTTTACTCTTTCAGGTGACAGCTCTGGCTGGTTTGTTATTATGCTCTTGTGGCAGGGAGGGAGGGAGGGGTGGAGTCTGGACTAGGACATCTGACATGCATAGGAGAGGCTGTCAAGCTCAGATTCAAGCCCTGGAGTTCCTGTCTTCCCTGTGTTATGAGGCAATAATCTTCTTGAAACTAAACTGCCATTTCACCCCATCAGTGTCATCCTACAGGGAACACAATTCTGAGAAGCACTGTGGCATCACAAGCTTGGGAAGCTGGAGAAGTGACTATTCTTGTTTTTGCAGTCAATTAAATGATCTTTCAATAACAGACATTAAACGCAAGAATATTCACCACCACTTCCCTCTTCCCTCTCAGTTAACTTTCTTGCAGTGTATGGAGGGCCTTATTTCAAAGGCAGGGTTAGACAGGTGGAAGCTGCTCAAGCCATCCTGCTCTTTCTGTCCTACATGAGGCTTTGCAATGGTGACATCAGCGGGGACACACAATGAAAAATGCTGTACCTTTGATGTCGCCAAACTCAACAAAGAGATTTTTGACTGATGGCTTGTGAATGAGAGCACTTGAAGCTGCTGGGCTGGTATCTGCTTGAATCTTGCCCAAATGGGGGTTTTTTTGCCTGTAAATTATAAGAATTAACCAGAATCAGAAAGACTGGTTTCATCAGGATCAGAAAACAGTGCAGGACAGAATTCCTCAAGGTATTTTGTTGCCTCTACCTCCAGGAAAAACCCAAAGAGAGCAGGGGAATGTGAAAGTTGAAAAAAACATTGACTGAACTTTTCAAACTTGGAAGGGTCAAGTATAATTTGGTTCAAGTCTCACATGCAGGTTAGATATGGATCTTCATCTCCTGGAGGAGGTTCATCCCTCGTTCAAACATAACATCAAGGCCACTGGGCAGGAGAGACAGTAAGGAAATGGACTCAATTTAAAACTTATTGACCATCTAATTGCAACAGGAAATATATGTGGTTTAGCAAATCTATCACTCTCAGCAATTTCATTTCAGTAAAGAGTTGAGAGGTCAGTTGTTGAGCAGGGGCATGAGTTACCTGCCCACAGCCCTGTGACCAAGCAAAGCCCTCATGACTCCAGCTGTGCCCTAGATGGGCAGCCATGTGGCACACAGCCCTGCAAGGCCATGAGGCCAGCACAGCTTCAACCCCTCCCATGCAAGAAAGGCAGGGGTCTAAGACTTATGGTCTAAGGCTGCTGTGGGATTAGAGGTGCACTAGAAGGACTTCCTGGTGACCCACCTGCCATGCCAACAAATCCTCAACTCAATCCTCTGTGCTGCCACCAGTTTTCTGTGTAGCTTTGTCCAAGTTAGTCAGGTCTCATTTTTTTAAGAAGTCATCAGGACACCATGGAGATAAAAAAGCAGAAAACTGAGTCTCTGTGATGCTGTGGAGATGAGGGAAAGATGTCACATAAGTACAAATACACATTCACCTGTCTCAAGACAAGGTTAAGGACTCTGCTCATTTACATACTTCTGAAATCAAATAAATGTCCTGCAACAGGAAAGCAAATGACACTTACAGGTAACGTGAGCTGCTGTTCAAGGGGGTGTCTTGCAGAACACAAGCAGGTCTTTGGTGTTGGTTTCCTTCCATTCTTCACTCTCCCTCCCACTTGAAGAGTTTGAATTGGCAAGAAAGAGCAAACAATTACACAGACAATGTTTAACCATTAATAAGGGTGGACAATGGTTAGGGAAGTAGCTAAATACCCTAGTTATAGCTAATCAGCTGTCTTCTTGTTTCTGTGTTATTGAGTTTGGGGTTTTTTTTCTTTTTGCAAGCTGGCCCTAGTTAAATCTTTTCAGGAGTTAATGAGCTAGAGGAGAGTCATCTTCCCCATGGGCATGCTTCAAGCCTGTGGTTCTTAAAGGTTTTCTTGGCATTATGTGCACAAGCATGGCTGTGGTCAGGGTTGTAAATGCTGGCTCTCCTCTAAAGGGCTGCACAGCTTGGTACAACCGAGCCTCTTCTCTCAGCGGGGCCTCAAGGAAGAGCCTGCCTTAGATCTAGGCCAAACCGACTGGTGTTTGGGCAAAGGCAATGTCTGACCCTACACGGCATCAGCTTCAGCTGTCAACAGAAAGAGACGTTTCAGGGCTACTGTAATGTACATCCGGCTGCCACAGCTGAACTCAGTTGAGGGTTATTGGGGACACAGGCACATTGTGGTCTTTCTTCCAATCCTTTAGCTTCACCTGGATCAGTCCCTCTTAAGAAAAGGACTCAGAATACCCCCAGCAGAGCAATGGCTGATCTTTTGGCTGCCTGGCCATGGCCGCACAGGCAGGAGGACAGCCAGCAAAACTGCTCAGAGCAAAACCATCCCTGGGACTTCCCTCATTTCTCAAAGAAACCTTGTCAGAAACATCCCAGGGTGCATACAGTAACACTCAGCACTAAAACCTGGGTTTATCTTTTAGCCACCTGTTTAGGAATCTCAGCCTGTTAGTAAAAGAAAAATAAATAAGGTACTCTGAGGTGGTTTTGGATTGCATGTGAGTTGATAGTTGCTACGTAACAAGAGAAGAGAGATTTTTTAATTCATTGATTTTTTTTTTTTTTTTTTTAAAAAAAGGAAATTAAAAAGAAGTGCCACAATATCTAACACTTGTCAAAGAGAAGGGGTAGGGGGAGAGAGGCTGGCAACTCTTTTTGGGTTGGCACTAGAAATTAGCATTTTGGGGAGGGGTCAAAGTTTGTGGAGAGAGAAGTGACTTTAACCAGCTGGAGTCTAATGCCTCTCTGCCTCTTGAGTAACAAGCAAGCAGCTTTGAAGACTGATAAAAACAAGTTTTCACTAAAGTCAGCACTCCCAAGCTCATGCAAAGATAAAAGAGGGAACTTCAGGCCAGTTTTTGCTTCTCCTACCAGCAAGGCCACCAGCTGAATCCTGACCTCAGCATGTTTTTGGTAGGTGACAGTTTAAAAGCAGGAAGGACAAGCATAGGAATATGAATGCACTGAGTTACCTGAATCCTCAGATATGAACTGAAACTCACAATCAGCCATTTCAGAAATTCCAGCAGAGTTTAGAGCTCTGACATGGTCCATATAGTTTGAAAACTTAAATAAAGATCCTGACTTCTGAATTGCATAGAAAACTGGAAGCAGCCTCACTTCCTGCTCAGATACCCATGTGAGACTTGTACTATTGCCGGTCAGAGAAAAAAACTACCTTGATTTAACCTATAAGCAGTGTGCAACCTGGGAAAGGAAGAAGTCATTCAAAGGACATGTATCTGGGAGGCGAGGCGGTTTTGATGAGGTCCCCTTTATTGATTCTGGTCTGCCATGAGGGATGCTTCAGATACTGGCCAAAACTCTTTGCTATGAGAATTGATTTCCAAAGCTTTTCTGTGAGCCACAGATCTGCTCCTGCTCTTTTCAGTGTTGCTGCACATGGTTGTTTCCTAATGATGTGATGGAACTTGGGAAGTTGTGCATAAAATGCAAAGGGCCTGACAGGAATAATTCCAAATTGGTCTCAGAAAGAAGAGTAAGCAAGCCATGTTATGTTGATGGACTGGTAGTCTTGTTTTTTCAGAGGCTCACACAAAACACTTAAGATACCTGCAAAACTAGAAGAGAACACTCAGAGGATTTATTAATACAGAAAAGAGTTTCAAGGTCTACCCCCTCACTACCACTCCAAAATATGATTGTATTTTAAAAACGTCACCAGGGAGACAATCTTTATGCCTTGTGTAAAATCTAGCATTTCCCAAGTGCATCTGAAAATATGTCTTTTTTTTTTGTCTCACACAGGTCTCAGCCTGCTAATCAGCTGGATATTAAGATGAGAAGAGATGTAGCTCTGATCCAGTATATGCACGCATTGCTACAAAGCACAGCATGAGGGCAAAGAGCCTTGATGCATGGTGAATAACCAATAGACTAAGTGAGAAAGTGTTTCCCAATCCTGTGGAAATTTCCAGAATATCAGAACTGGTTTGTTTTTTCTCTTTTCTGAATGCGGGCAAAGCCAGAACTTTGAAAATTTTATCAGAACTTGAGTTACTATGAATATGTGCAGAGAAGCTCAGTGGCAACAAAACTTTTCAGTATTGGCCTTTCTCAACTTTTTTTACTCCACGTTCACTATATTCATAATACTATTACTGAACCTAAAATATCTTCTGTGCAGGATTCCCCAGAGCTGAAACTACTGGCAAGAGACTCTTTGCATTTGCTGATATCGAAACTATTTTTTTTCCACAGATAGTTTTGCTTTGGAGGAAGTGGTATTTTCAAGTTAAAAAAAATGAAACTCTTTCAAAGGAAAACTCCTGACCACATTGAAGAATGATATCAAACAAGATCCCTGTGTCTTGCACACTGAATTAGTCTGCAAAGGTTTGCTTCAACATACTCTCCTGGGCAGGAATAGCTCAGATTGGCTGTAGAGGAGCCACTCACTGCACCTCTTCGCCATCCCTGTGACTTACCTCAGGGAATTGGGACCCATTTCTCTACCAGAGCAGACAGGTTTTGTGCTGCAGAGGGGAAGTCATATGCAAAACAGAAGGCATATGCCAGCACCTTCAGATGTGGCTCTGTGCGCATCTAGCAGGACTGTGCCACAGCTTTGCCATGCATTGGATCTGCCCCTCTAGCATCTGCTGGCTTCCTGGTAAGCCTTTGCAGGTGGCTCCCTCTCCTACACCAGCGTGCCCAGGGAGACTTTCACTTGCTCTCTCCCTGCATTGACTGTCCTTTGGAACATGGACAAGGAGCTGGGGAATGTGCTGAAATATGTCTTTCCCCAAACCACAATGTTTGCTGCTGCCATTTGGTTCTATCTGAATAAACACAAACAGCAAGACCTGCTCCACTCACTTCCTCCTCTGACAGGGGAATGAGCTCAGCACACCCTGGAGTCTCAGCCAAATCCCGCAGGGGTAATATAATTGCATTCCTGCTCCATCTGCCTCAGTTACCCCACTTGGACATGTTATGTCTCCGCTCTTCCTGTTGTGGCATCCTTGGCATTCCCCACCACACTCCCCGCCCCATTGCTCCTCCCTCGGCTTCACTGCCCAGGACTCACTGCTGATGCACATGCAAGCTGTCAGAGGCAGTGGGATACATTCCTGGGACAGACAGGTAAAAGCTTGTTCAGATCTATTAAACTCAGGACTTCTCAATCATAGTGTGTTTGGGGACATGAGTGTGTTTGATTCGTGCCTTGGAACCATACTGAGAGAAGGAGACCATGGGGGAGTCTAGATTTAGTGCTGATTTTAGGGGATTGATGGGATCTACCAAGTGGGCAATTCCTTCCTCATGAAGTTTGCTACTAGAAGTTTAGTGAGTTTTAGAAAGAGCACAAAATTCATGAGTGCTGAAAGCCACTGTAAAAACACATCCTAATGAGCAAATTAACAGCAGATTCCCAGACCTCATCAGCCAGGGTTCTGCATGAGACCTTAAATGATGGAAAAATCTATTTTAAGAATGTTTAGGGAACTTCTCAGGATGTGATAATTTTTTAATTTATTTTTTAGTTCACTGAATATAATATTTGTGCACTGCTGCAAGCACAGCCTCTGTTCAGTACCCACACGCAGACACACAATGCACTGAAAGATAGTGAGTAGGGGTCTCTGGGGAAGTGTAAGAGATTAAACTCCCTGTGGAAGCATCCACTTTCAGCCAATATCAGTGTTCTGCTTCATAGAAGAAAATACATTAAACAAAAAAGGCTTGATTTTCCATGTCCAACTGATCTGTATTCTTGTCTGTTCAAATATGTGGGTGAATGAGTGAGCAATTCATGAGTGATTGGAATAAGAGGTAGGAAATTATGCAAATAAGGACATTGGACAGAGTACAAAGAATACCATCAATTATATTATAGATATAATTTTGATATCATTGCCTGTCTTGCTGAAAAAGTCACATAGATAAAATATATTATTACTAACTTGGAAACTGTCAAACATTATTTTCCATTAAAATTTACAAATGTCTTCAGATCTGTCTGCAAAATTTTCATCAATTGTTGGCTTTTTACTTCTGTGGTTGCATCTGGGGCTGCATCCTGCAGGCAGGACTGAGTTTGTGGATGGGCAGGCTGTCTCCTTATCCCATCTCATCCCCACAGAGGACTCTGGCCCTGGTTTTGTACTGCACAGATGCTGGGAGGTGTAATGACAATGCCTTAGCCTGGAGACCAGCAGGACTGTGCTGTGTTGCAGCCAGAGTGATGCTCACTGGACTGTCTTCCATCATGGAAAATCTAGAAAATGGATTTAAAAAGTGGAGGAACAGTATGGCTGAAACAAGGAAGGTGCAGCCCTAGCTACCATGGACATCTCTGAAGGTAGCCAGGGACAATTACATGAAAATCACCATAAATACTGGGCAGAAAGAAAGGAGACTCAATTGTTTGGCTTCTCTTCCTGCTCATCCTGCTCTTGTTTGTACAGTCCCCATAATGAGACACCTATCTTGGCCTGCTGGACTTTAGACTGGGGGGTTGTGTGTGTTTTGGGCACTGACATCAGAGCCCAGAATTAGAAAGAGGATGAAAAGAAAGCATTTTTCCAACACAGCTTAGCTGGAATGAAAGCATTTCTGCTACCCTGCCTGACTCTCTGGCTGGTGGAAGCACCCACCAGGTTGCAGCTCCCCTGCCCAAGCACACAGCCAGTCTCTCCTCACCAAGGGTAGCAGTTAATTATTGCTTAAATGGCAGTACAGGGACCGAGTCCCACCACACACACTGGAAGAAGCAGACCCCAGCCCTGCTCCTGGCCATGCAGAGCAGCTGGGAGACCTGAAAAGAAAAAGCAAGCAAGCTAGAGGTGGGCAGAATAACCTGTTCCCAAAACCACTGTGAGATGCTCAGCCTCGGGAATGTGCAAGCTTCAACAGTCCCAGAACTGTAAAGCACTGGAGAGGAATGCCCTACCTGGGCTATGGATTCTCCAGGTCTGTGGTGCTGCCCCAGCACAGCCCTGCCACATGGTGAGAGCTGGCCACAGAGAACTTCACCATGGGTGAGGGGAATATGTGGGAGGCTGGGGGACCTGGGAGAAACTTCTGACTAGCTGTTTGGCATTAAGAGTGGCAGAAATAATTGCTCAGAACTTCATTCGTACCTTGAAAGTGTCTAAGCTGATCATCAGTCAGCAAGAAGCTGTGCCAAAAGCTGAGACAGAAGAGGGGATTTTTCTATAAAGAAAAAATAAAAGACCTGAGTCTGTCTGTTCCATCTACCTCTTCCAAATGACCTGGTTCACAGGCACCTACAGTATTCACCAAAACCTCCTTGGAATAGGTCATCCTAGACAGCTCCAGCATTTCTCTTCCCAGCTCTAGGCATGCCAACTCCATCTTCACTGGTCAACTTCTCAGCACATGCTCCATGCTCAGTGCTGACCACCCAAGGATGGGAGGGGGTAGTTTGGATTTACCAAACCCAATGCTACGTGTCTCTTGCATGTGCAAGCCAAGTTTTCTGAGGCTTCACATGCCATTTCTTGTTTCAGAATGTGCTGATTTTGGCAGTTCCTTGCTAATAACATACCCTTGATCTCTGATCTTAAGCAGCTACCTCATTTGGGAATGGGTAAGGCTTTTGGTTACTGAAGTCTCTGTTGTACCAAAGGGAGAGGATCACTTTCTTTGGTCAGCATTTGAATAATCCCGGGCAGGTGGAGCCCAGGCTTGGCAGCAAGACCTCAGAGGCAGGATCTAAGTAAAAGCAAATGTGAAGGTGTCCTCCAGCCCCATTGCACAGAGCAGAAATAGTGGGATGGGTCTTTCATGTGCCCTTGAAGTAAGCATCCTTGCTGCGACCTTTGAACCTGGTCAGTTTGGCAGCTGAGGAAATAACTTCAAGGCTGTGGTTACTACAAATCTTGCAGGATATGTGTAATGGCCCAATTAGCCTTACCGCAGGAGTCTTTGAAAATATCAGGCAGTGCAGACGTGATGCCAGCTTTACTTTAAACTGAAGTGTATACCGAACATCTGTGGCATGAACAGAACCATCAGGACACCAGGAAGGCAATGTCAAGCCCTCACGGGTTAGGGAATTGGAGAACTGAGATGTGTGTTGCGTATCCCTCATTTCAATTTGCCGAGTGCAACACATGAGAGATTGGATGAGCAGAGGTTGTCAGCCTTTGAGACTGGACCTGTGGCCAGAGAGAACCATGCTGAAGATGCATAAAGAGCTACAAAGAAACTAATCAGGAAAATTGAAATTTGTATGGTTTGTGCTAGGTATCACAATGAATGGTTACACTTTGCTGATAATCTCTTGGTGCCTTATTTCATCTGCTAAGAAATTAGGATGATGGTTTGCTCTTACCTCACAGGTGTATTCATTAAAGTCTGGGTAATATTTTTGAAGTATGCAGACACTAGGATGAGATCTTCACAGAGACCCCCAGAAACGAAAGCCTGTTAGGACAACATTTTCTAAGTGGAAGACATCCATCTTGTGACAACATTTAGTTACAGTGACTTTTATCTCTGCCATGCCAGTCAAGCCACTAAATCATTGCATTTGATGGATGCTGGGGCAGCACAGACGCAATTGCTCATTGTCAGGCTGTTACAAAGGTCACAGCTTTGTTAAGCTTTGGATTAAAATCCAAAACAGTCCCTGTCACGTCCCTCAGATTTGAAAGAACAATAAATTTACCAATTTAGCTTTGGTGTTGGGTAGTACTGGTGCCACCTTTATCTGTTTCTCCTGAGAAAATAAACACAACATAACCATCCCCATAGCAGCATAGTGATGCTGCCACATGCTGTTAACCCTCACAGCATAAAACAAAGGTTTTGGGGGGAGGTGAGGGAGGGCATGAGTTTGTGGGATGACTCAAAGGCTCTGCAACACCTCCTTTGCCAGACTAGAGACGGCTTCATGGAAGCGGCCGGATGCCCCTGAGCTTCGTGAGAGGTGATGATGCGAGTGAATCAGACCCTGGATGTTCTCTGGAGCCTGCCACAGCTGTGGCTCAGTGGCAAGGACACTGTTATTGAAAAAAAAAAAAGGTGGGGATCACCATACTGTGGCTCACACTTAATCCTTTAAAAATTAATATACAGTTCTCAGCATTATAATAACGCTAGTTAGGTCAAGAAATGCTAGATAGTTCAAGAAAGATGCAAGAAGTAGGCACAGATAAACTATCTCTGATCCTAGCTCTTTATACCAAAATATAATTTTTTTTAAATTCTCTCTTCCAACTTTGGTTAACATGTGATACCATGAGGTTGTTGACACCACTGCTTCCTACACACACACACAGACACTTTCCCTTTTGAGTCCAGGTGGAGCCCAAGGTGATCACTGAACCACATGACACATCCAGATTGGAGTTGGCAGAGAGGAATGAGAATGAAGCCAGAGAAGGAGTAGATAAGATGGGGGACATGTGAGACTGGGACTGATGAGGAGGTATGAGCGTGGCAGAGATGGAGGAAGCATTGTGGACTTTATTCTCTGGCTGCAGGAACATCAACATTGAAATCTCTGCTTGGATCTGGATTTGTTGACACAAAATCCACTGCCCAAATGTGGGGGGTTGGAAACAGTTTACCTGTTACATTTCCAGTGCTATCTCAGGAACATAACTCCACAGGCTGGAGCAGTTGTAGTGTATCTGCCTGTCTCTTATCTAATGTGTAACCTCCTGGACTGAAGACATAATGTACTGTCTATCCTTTCTGTGATAAAAATAAAGCATATAAAACACACATACACACACACACACGCACAATCCCAGGCCAAAAATTCCCTTAGGAGAACATACTGTGACTAGATAAGAAGGTACTAGCTGGCACGTAGTTACCTCTTCACTTCCTAACTGGGACACTCAGGGAAGGGTGGAATTGGTGCTAGTGAGGGGCCACAGGATAAGGGGGACAGAGAGATGTCATGGGATGGATAGAGAGGAAAAAAAAAGAACTGTAGAGAACATAGCAAGGAAAAAAAAAGCCTTGGAGAACAGCTCAAGGAAAAAGAAGTCAAAAGCAGACTGGACTTTTTCCAGGCTTTCACAACTCCTCTGGCCAGCTGTAAAATCTGAGCATTTTTGGTCCATGGGTAGAAAACCCTGCTAGTGCTGTCTTGAGGGACCAAACAGGGGGTCTTCGGCGTTCAGAGCATCAAATTCTATATGAGATAAAACCAGCTCCTGGAAAACTCCTAGAGGGTTGGCACGTGTGTTATGCATACACTGCGTATAGTTGGTGCTCTACACAGTGCACCTCCTGAAGGTAAACTTTCCTGGTGGGAGCAATCTGGTCTCTTCTGGGAGCTGATTTTTACATCTCTCCTTTGCTACTGATTCCCTTCAGTGGTCCTGGGCAAATCTGTAGGTGATATCTTCTGCTGAATGGCAGGTGTGACTTGCATCACCTCCAGGGCACAAGAGTAGGCTCTGCTGCCAGGTCCTGAGAGCTGTGTCCAACACATCAGAGGCTGGTGGGATTTGGGAAACACTGAAGGAAAGGGAGCACTGAACAAGAGGTGTAAGTGAAAGAGAAGGAAACCCAGGATGTTTATGAAACAAACCTTGCTGGAGCTCCCAAGCCCAGTCATGCCAAGGATGCATTTTACAGGTGTATGCACAGTTCAGCTGGCTGGATGATGGCAGCAGCCCGAAAGATGACCAACTGTGGGCATGGCTATTTGGAAACATTTTCACAACTAACTGGCTTAGATAGTGGGGTAAAAAATGCATTTCCCAAAAGAGGGCATCTCATTTTAACTTTGATGGATGGGCTCAAGTCCTGAATTAGAATGAAAAAATAATACCTGTGGAAAGCCCACATACTTCAGAAGAACTGAAATCATCTTTTTCCTTGGGTCTCTTTGTAGTATTTTTAAGAAAAAGTTAACTCAAATTTTAAGAACTGTGCTAGGATGAAATAGGAAAACATTTGTTCTGAAAATGTCAATATTACATATTTGGATATTTTCTGTGTGTGTGTTTTTTAAACAAACAAAACAAAACATTGAAATTTATACTGGCTTTGCTAAAAATGTCAGTTCCATCAAAATGACGTTTTGCAATGGGAAACCGGTTTATGCTTCCCCCACTTTTTGCTGACTGCTTGCACTTTCTTCAGAAAAAGTGTCCGTCTGGGTTATACTGGGAACAAACACTTTGTGTGCATCCAGGGGGGTTTGCAAGTGCAGGAATCCCTTTTGTTGTTGGTGCCTGCATGAGAATGCACATATCAGGAAAATACAGATCCTGCTTATGGAGCCTTCACCTGCAGCTTGCTTGGATTGAGTGAAGGAGCTTGCAGCCATCTCAAGAAATAAATTCAAGCATCCTCTTCCTCAGCCATGTGGACCAGCCTTCTTGGGCGGGAGATGCACCTGTGTTGCCAGAGCCAGCACTAGTGCCAGCCAGGCCCTGCTGCTGCTCTGCAATAAAGCCACTTGGCTTGTGGCCCCTTGGCAGGGCCAAATCTGCCCTCACTCTGGGCATTCCAGGGGAGACTGAGAAAGAACTACTCGGGAGCCATCATAAACACAGGTTGCACTGTGCACACCAGTCAGTCTTCAGACCATTTGAGTCAGTGAGGCTTCCCCTGGGAACTCTTAGTCCTGGCTAACTTCAGGGAGGACCAGTTAGAGCAGGGAGTAAATACACTTAGCATGCTCAGGAAAATACATCTAAAGCTGTTTATACACATTCCTTTGGACCAGTCAGCAACAAAAATGTCCTTACAGCTGTTTCCTCCTTCCCTTCTTCCCTCTCTCTCTGTGCTGCTTCAAAAATAAAACTTGCTGGCCTCACCTAACCCTTGCTGGGTTTACTCCTATTCACTCCCAAGTCCATCAGGTCTTATGTGCCACCAGTCCCTCAACTGGTAAGCTTCCTGCAGGCTTCCAACTGTGGCATTTTTCTGGCTCCCCTCAATGGTTTTGTAATATAATAGGAGCCAAGAGGAAAGAAGCTTGCATGTTTCCTTATAACCAGGGAACTGATACCCTGTACCAAGTCACCTTCATCCCCTCCGGCCACCTTCGTCATCAGGCTGGGGCTTTGCGTACAAAGTGCACTTACTCGGTATTAATGGCCCACTGACAGCCACGGCCAAAGCAGTAATAGCTGTGGGGGACCACTGTCTAACAAGGATGAGGTGATGGGGCCATGGCCACAGGGACATTTTTCAGGGATCAGGGAACCCGGATCTCATGTCCTAGACCACTGCCCTACCCACAGGGTCATTCTTCTCCCTCACTAATATCACGCTTGATTCAATCTGTGTGTATCATGATCGGTCATGTTAACTACCTGGCACTTTTCCTGTTTTCCGGACTGAGATTTCTGCAAGGAAACTCCAACTGAATGACATGGTTATGCAACATAAATAGGGTTTGATCCTAAAGCAAAATCTTCCCACTAAGTTTCACAGTGAACCAAGACTTTATTTCACCAGAAAAGTGAGGTACTGTCATTTGGACTTACACAATATCAGAAAGATTTTCTCTTCAAAGCCAGGATAAAACCTGAATATGACTAAATTCTCTAGGAAAAATTAAAAAAAAAATTAAATCTGGAAAAATCAGCTGAAATTATTTACTTTATATTTTATATTACGTGTTGCACCACATTTTAAAATGTTATTTCAGGATTTTAAAAATAGCACTTTTCATCCTAAAAATGTCTCAAGACATTTGGAGTTTTGACAGAATTGCATTCTCCAAAGGAAACCCCATTCTTCCTGTGTTTGCCCTACCAGCTGTTTCGCAATTTCATATGTGATACAGCTAAGGAGTGAAGCACCAACTGCCCCAGCCAACCGCCCACAAACCAAAACTAATTCTTGTGTTCTCTTCCCAGTGACAGAGACATGGACACATGAGACCAGAAGATGTCCACATAGGAAGAAACAAATTGTAACTAGATCAAGGTCTTTGCCAAGAGAATTTAAGCCACACAATTACACCTGTCTTCCAAACAAAAAACATTCCTTCTGAAGTAATGCTTGAAGGCCATCTAGATGATCAGACAGCCAGCAGACTCCATCAAGAAAAAAGATCATTTTTATATGTGTCAAGCCAACCAGCAATGCAGCACAATGATGTGTCCTAAAGGGGTGGTTAGAGTTAACCAACACTGCCCAGAAAAGCAGATGGCAATATGTGCCACAGCAAGACTTGTAGCCATCCCACAGGAGCACCTTTGTGATAAGAAAACCATTCAGCCGCTACTGAACATAAGCAAAGGAAAAAGAGCAGTCATGTTGGAAAGCTGGGATTCAGTGAAATTCATTAGTGCCTTTCCTTGAAAATTTTCAATTATTTTTCTTTTATTGGAAATCTGAAAAGCCTTAAAGTGAAAGATCTTTAACATGAAAATGGATCTTTCATTTTCCAATGGAACCTGTAAATTTCCATGGAATAAGTCAGTGAAAACAAACATTTTGTCACTCACATCAACATTTTCCAGGAAGGAGGGAGAGAAGGGGAAACATTATTTTTGACAAGGTCTACTGATTGGCAGAGCTCTTTAATAAATAGATCAGGCCAGAGTGCACGACTTCAGTCCACATGGCAGAACTGTTGGTCCTTGAAAGGCTGATAGAGATCTTGTTGGCTGAGTTTCCCCCTGTGGTTGACAGAGCATTAGCTAAAGACAGGATACAGGCAACCAGTCCTGCTGAGAATGACTGCATGCCAAACCAGTGGCTGGCAAGATCTCTAAAGGCTTAATGACAGAACGCAAATGCTCACATAGAGACCTGACCAGCAGAGAATTTGCTAGCTGGGGAACTGCAGGCTAGCCACATACCATAACAGGAGTTTGCTCTCAAAGAGTGAGAAAAAAACATAATAAAAAGGAGAGAAGGTCTGCTCTGCAAGTATTTCCAAGGCGGCTATAACCTTTCTCCAAAGAGACAAATTCAACATTAAACACCAGGAGAATAAATCAGTTGCAGGGGCTGGCAAAAGGCTGGGAATCTAAATTACAGCAAGGTCAATAGGAAGCAGGGGGCTGCTCAAAGGGAGCCAGAGTGAAAAATTCAGCACATCTGGTAGGTACAAAGCAATGCCCTTCAGGCAAACTCAGCCCCCAGCCCACCCCTATGAAGTGCCTAGAACTCAGCAGAGGGAACAACACACACAGAGATGGTGGGGAGGTCCTGTCTGAGAGAAATCCATCTGGATTCTGAGGGTGGAAGGGGGAAAAGAAAAGAAAAGAAAAGAAAAGAAAAGAAAAGAAAAGAAAAGAAAAGAAAAGAAAAGAAAGAAAAGAAAAGAA
>JAWWLV010000179.1:15569348-15638226 GCA_035041135.1 Platyrinchus mystaceus
AAAAGAAAAGAAAAGAAAAGAAAAGAAAAGAAAAGAAAAGAAAAGAAAAGAAAAGAAAAGAAAAGAAAAGAAAAAGGCAGGTGAATAAATGAGAAGCAGCAGTGTTAAGATTGTGCAGCTCGTGTGGCTGCCTGAACAGATGTGAGCTGCTGCCTCTGCTGCTTCAGGGGGCGCTCTCCTGAACTGGAGACGCATCTCCTTGGCATGGCTGCATGGCTGCATTCATGCCACTGGCATGGTTGCATGACACGACCAGCTCCACCACAGATCTTTCACAAAAGCTCCAGCGCAGTCATGTGCATCCCTGCCGTAAGGTGCAATACTCTTTGACAGCCCTCTGCTTCACAGGGTTTCCTGGGACCTAAAAATTGATGCAGGGAACGATTGAAGCTCCCCTAAATGTCTGTGTGGAGCTGGCAGGACTGAGAATTGGCAGAGGAGGGAGTCCAAGCAGATCTCTGGAGAAGAAAATAGAAGAGTAGCATGCAGTTGATTTTCCTTTTGATTTGGAAATACTTCCCAACTGAGCATCCTTTGAATGTATAATGAGTGGGTTGCAGCCCAGAACCATATTTACAAGAAAATGTCCATAAAAGCTGTATAGGCTCAGAATGTACATGCAGAAGTATGGCATGGAAGGCAAGTTGGAAACCAGGGCAAAGAGCAGGAAAAACAAGAATAGAGAAGGTTTCATTGGAGACAAAAGTAGGTCAGGTACTGATGCTGTTTTGGGGGATGTATGAGAGAATCATAGAATATGCTGAATTATAAAGGGACCCACATGGTTCATTGAGTCCAACTCCTGTATGGAGGCACAATTAGCTGGCATTGCAATGCACAGCTTACTCGGGCTGTTGGTCCACCAGAGCTTTGGTAGTCAGGCTCCCCTGGAAGCATCGCTGCTGTCTGCACATCAGAGGGGTAAGCTCTGCTCTGCTGGATTCAGTCAGGCACCCCTGTGGGAATGCTTCCCAGGACACAGAATTTTGATTTGCTCTTCAGTTCAGATGGTGCCATATCAATTCTCTGACCTCTGCCTGGGTTCAGACTTGCATTTGCTATGATGTAAAAAAGAAAAATTCAAACATTGAATACCCAAATACACCAAAGATTGTAAAGTGTTATCAACACTTACTAGTATTTCATTAACATTTGAATACTTTACAGTATAAGTCCCTTTTAACAGTTCATAATTTCTTGCTTACATTATTTTTTGCTGCTATTTATCACCATATCTAAAGAGATTGTCCTTTGTAAATTAATGCAGTAGAACATGGGAAGACAAATAGCCTTTGAGGGTGACATGGATGGTACAGGAAAAATAAAAAGAAAAATAACATATATTCAAGTTAAATTAAATCTGGAGTTCTGGAGATTGTACCTGATGGTGGTAAGAAAAGCACAGGAAACCTTGCAGATGGCAGCTCTTATGTGACCCACAGGAGAAAGTCTTTTCCAGCATCCCAAGGGAGCAAACATTTATGTTGTGTGTCCCTCCCACTGCTCCCAAATAGAGGTTTAAGTACAGTGAAAAGCTGCTGTTATCCACAAGGGTGTCACCCAGCACAGAAGAACACTGGGAATGGATCCTTTCTCCCCAGCTCTTCAGCCCAGCTTTGAACTAGTTCAAGGTGTTGGAACACCAACAGGAGAATAATATGTATATTTAAATATATAGAAACATATAAGGATATCTTTGCATTATTTCAATATGAACATACTTACATATTTACATTACTTTTTCATTCAGCTGTGGCTCACACTGCTGACCTCTGCTTAGCCCACCCCACAGTGACCAATTGAAACAGTGGCTCAGGTGACTGCTTTGCTCGAGGATTTGGAGGAAGAGGAGAGTTGTGGCCATCCTCCCAGAGAAACTCTCTACATGGGGAAGGGAGAGCAAGGACAGAAGCTGAGCTCAGCATCACCAGGACAAAGCCAGTTAGGGTCACAGTCCAGCTTGAAAAGCTGAAAAAGAAACATTTATAAGTTTTACAGAGTGGATTTAAAGCTGGCTGTGGATGTAGTGACTAAAGCTGTAATCCTCAGAGGTATTTAGGAATTTGATTCCCCAGTCAAGCCAAACCTTTGAGGATCTGGGCTCCAGTGCAAGAACTTTCTACCTAGACGAGCATGAATAATAGTTTGGGTAAAAGTACTAGCCATGTGGCCCTGAGGCCAACTCCTGATGGATGTGGTCCTAATTAATGGCTTAGATGCTCCATAAGGTGGGTCCCAATTCCTCAAGGCCTCTCTGAACTGCGTGGGTTTCCCACACAGTCTCAACGTATGCTTGCCTTTGCCTCTGCCTTTGCCAGCTCTACCATCCCTCTGACCTCCTGTTCCCATGGCAAGGCTGAGGTTTTGCAGCACTATGGAGGGAGCAAGGACATTTCCTGGGAAGACAGAAAGATATAGGGAAATTCAGATGTGAGTAGAGACCAGCTCAGTTAAGGGACCCAATCAAAGAGCTGCTATAAAGTAGGATGGTAGATGCATCTTGGAGATGGGAAGAGTCATTAAAGTACATGGACAATGGAAACATTTTAATTAGAAGTGGCTATTGCCTCTTCTAGTCAAATATACTCTTTGGCTAAAGTTGACATATCTCTGTGGACTATTTCAGCTTCAATTAGTTTTATAAGGATGCTCTGTTCCCTGTTCTGTCTGATTCAGAATGATCTCAAACACTTCTGCAAGCAGAAAAAAAAATGAGACTGAGAGATGATGGTTTAAAAAGGCTGCATTGGAATGTTTAAAATATGTCAAAAACTTTTATTTCTTTTTTTTTTTTTTTTTTTTTTTTTTTTTTTTAAATGGGAAATTCATCAAACCTGACACTTCCCATGGAGAGTTCTGGCTCCAATGAATCAGTATATTTGGACACCTCCTGATTCCCCCCCGCTTCATCACCATTTCAGCCAAATATTCTTGGCTGGTTCTAATTATACAGCCATATATTTTTATACACACACACACACACATAACCAGTGCGTACACGTGAAGGCTCAGTAATCATAGATCAGACAGGGAGGAAAGTGTTGATAAGACTTTAGCTGTTCCACAACAAAAAAAAAAAGTCCAAGAACCCTTTTCCCTCCCTCTCTTCACCTCATCCTCCCAGGAAAAGCCCAGCAGCAGAGGCAGTGGGCTCCACAGATGGCAGCCACATGCACTGGCTGGCTGACTCCCTGTCTTGACATTTCTGCACTTCTCTAGTGCCCTCCTCAGGTCTTGCAGAAGTTCACCTTCCTCTAGATCTGAAGTTCACCTTCCTTTAGATACGGGACTGCATCTGGCCCTGCTGTTCTGCTTCCAGGCATCCAGCACCCTTGAGGGAAGGTGAGAATTGGTCCTTTCCACACCCGGCGAGAGGCCAGGGATCTGGACAAGCCCAGGGAAGGCAATGTCCTCAATGATGAAAGAACATCAAGAGCTTCAGTACTTCAGAGTGTGCTTACAACCCTGGAGAAAAGGTTTTCTGCCTTAAGTCCTGGCATCCCCAGTGAAAGTCAAGGGCACTCAGCACCCAGTAGGCATCCAGCAGCTCTCATGATCAACCCATAGTTCAGGGCTGCTCAAACAGGGCTGGTAGGAGGCATTACCTGAGCCCAAAGCTGCTGATGAGGTTTCAGTGGGGCTTCCTACACCATGTGCACTAAGAGCGACCCTCTTAAGGAAGGGGAGCAGGGCAAAGGGTTTTCCTTGCAAATGATGAAATGGTTAAAGTCGAAAACAAACAGGCCACCCAGCTCTCCCTTTTACCCTCCTGCATCAGAAAGACCTGAGGGCCAGCCAAATCTACCAGTTCTGGGAAGTTATTAAAAAAAAAAAAAAAAAAAAGACATACACACATTGGGGGGCGGGAAGACCAATCTATTTTCACAAGAATCTGTCCTTGATTAGAGTAGAAACATGGCAGTGGCAAAGAACCGATTATTCAGCAGAGAGTTCAGAAGAACAAATAAAAAAAAAAAAAGAAAAGAAAAAAAAAGACATATTTGTTCAGGGTGTGATAGAGAGACTTCCAAAGCGCATGGAGACAATTGGAAATTACGTCTATTGAAGCGGAGGCATTTGCCGCTCAGGGTGAGGAATCAAAGGGCAAATCCCGGGGAGGCAGGAGGGTGGGGTAGCCATCCCCGGGTGGGCACTGACAGACAGGCATGAGCGTGTGACCTCTCATAAAATCCTTCCAGGGGGCTTTCACATATTGTGTGGAGCATAAAATGATTTCCACACACAGAGATTCCTAATGAAGATGTCCTTCAAGAGGCAAGGGGAGGAGACAGAGTAATGAAACCCGCCTGTTTGCCAAGCAGACACTTACCCCCATCAAAGGTGGCACGGATGTAAAATGGAACATGTGAAGGGATGGGAAAAAATGCTGTTGACCTCAACACCATATAATAAAAAAAGAACTCCATGTGAATTAAATTCAAACTCCCCGAGCACAAGAGGCTTGAGGGAAGGTCAAGGGTCTGCACTCCCCGGATTTCTTATTGCAGACCAGACCTAGGCAGCTTCACAGAGTGCCTCTGGTTAAAAAGCAGTTATCATCTGCTTCAGACTGACCTGGCCAGAGTTTGAATCAGTCTGAACAGAGATTTATTAACCCTGGCAGTCAGAGATCAATAAATAGCTTCCTTTTGAGCAGGCAAACTGCCTGGAATACAAAAACATGAAATGAGCCTACCACCAATATGCTCTCCCCCATCCAATGAAAGGATGCCCTAATTCCCCAACAGACAGCAATTTCTAATTTCTATAGTGATTTGAAGCCTATTCACAGCACATCCAGGGCCCTGGATCCCTGCCATGTAGAGTATGATTGTTAACAATGGGATATGTACACTTCGCTGGGGTCATTTGGAAACTATCCATACTTAGACCCTATTGTCCAAGCCTGCTTGGCCCGGCAGATGAACCTTAGGATTAAGGGGTGGGCTCAGTTCAACGCAGGCTGTGTCTCACCTAAAAAATCCATTGCGCAGGCTTGAAAGGTAAAAAGACCTTTCCCAGATCTTCGTTCGCAAAGACTGGCCACGTTTTATACTTAGACCCTCCTCATCTTCTCTGCTGAGTGTATGCTGGTCACTCAGTCTTACCATGCTGGTACACCAGTAAGATTTATGTGCAGAAGAAGAAAGAGCAGATGATATTTTTCAGTGACAAAGCCACCCAGTTTTTCATCTCTCCAATTACGTATTCATTGGAAGAAACGGTGAAGGCTTACTTTAAAAATAATAATTAAAAAAAAAAAAACATTTTTCAGTCAAGAGTCAAAAATGCAGTGCTGGCATGCGTGTTCTCAAAATGAATAAGTGAAATGTGGGGAAAAAAAAGATGCTCTAACAAACAAGGTGCCACGGGATCTTTTCCATTAGTTCCAGTGAGAAGTTCTGCTTGACTCCAAAAAAGACAAGTAATTAGATTTTTATCTGTATTCATAATGTATTTCAAGATTTCCTAGCCATGCCTTTAAACAAAGAGATGAAGATCCTGGCTCAAGGAGTCCCTGAGCTGCAGGCTTCTAGAGGCTGGAGTCCCCACTGGAGACTCCATCATCTTCTGCTTCAAAGCTCCCCTGTGCATTTTCTGTCAGCCATGGGTTATTGTTTGGTGTGGACCTTCACACCAAGACATGCCTAACTTATTTCCCAATTGTTTCCTATGTGTCATTGTTCTTACTCATTGAGTCCTGTCTCACATAATTCTGTTTACAAATCCTTCTGGCTGCCTCTAAGCTCCTTAACACATCTCCATCTCCGAAACATGAAATACTCTATTTCAGAATAGTTTAAGGGTTCATGCAGGTGGGAACTGTCAGGAATAGCTCCCTGTTACTCACTCTTCAGAGGCTACACAGGGGTGTGACAACATAAGAAAACCCTTCCTGGTAAAATCAGATCACAGATTTTGACAGTCAGTGTTTTAAGACATATCCAAGCTGGAGCTAGAGCTTGTCACGGAAGACTTTCTCTTCCTTATAAAAGAAGTTTTTGAAACTTCAGTGGATGGTTCTCTCCATATCAGAAAGAAAACTGGAGGGAAATTTCAGAACTGTTCACAGATCACAATTAAAAAAAAAAATAAAGAAAAGCAGAACAGAAATTGGTACAGATAAAAATAATGTTGAAATATTTGATTTGGACTTTTCCTCACAGTTTAATCTCCTGTTTCTACTACAAATTAAGTTAAATTTTGAAATGAAATGTTATTTCAGTGTAGAAAACCTCCAAACTTCTAATCATTAAAAAAAAAAAAAGGAAAAATGGTTTTAGAAGACTTACAAACAATTTTGTAAGCTGGAAAATCTGTTAAAATGATCCCATTTCCCACAAACAATTGCAGTTTGAACATATTTGTCTTTTGTGTCAAATAAAACGTGTAACATAAAATTTCCAACCCTTTGTAGAAGTAACACAAGGTGAGAGATGCACTAAAATAAACTTCTGACTTTGCCCAGCCCCTGAAGCTGCTTGGATCCAAGAGCGTCAGTCAAAGAAACTGGTGGATCCAAGAGTGTTGATGGGGGAAAGAGAGAAGGTCGGAACTGAAATAAAATACTTGTGCCAGCAAGTGAGGTTTTTCCCCTTCTTTACTGATGCCCATCAGCAAGAGGATAAGGCACAGAGCCAGGAGGCAAAAGTGGCCAGGTGACCTTGAACAAACACCTAATTCAGCAGGGCTCAATGGACTGCAGGGGAGCCAGGAGATGTGGTGCTTGACTTGACACTGGGCATGATGCACTTTTCTGGTGGATAAATAATGCTACTTTCTAGCAGTTTCCACCAGCTTTACAGTGGTTTTTCATCTTCATCCAGTTCTCAACTATATCTGACACTATGTAAATTCTAAAAATTGATCCATTTGGGGAGTAAGGGTTGAGGAAAAGAAAAGGGTCAGCAGATAGCATGCAAGCCAGCTGTTGATGTAGGGGGAGGTTGCCAAATAGCTGCTGAGGGCTGGGACAGTGCTGTGGCAGTCATTTCTCCTTCAGCAGAGCTGCCAAACAGAGACAGAACATATCCAGACTTGCACATGAGAGCTTCCAGGATTCATTGGCCCTGACATCTTCTGCCAGAAATAGAGAGACATTCTGGAAACCACATCTGTGTCAAAAGGCCATTACTGTACCACCTTGGCTCTGCAGTGTGCCTCTGCTCCTTTCCACAGTCCTCCCCTGTGCTAGAGACCTATACTATCTCCTGGTCATTGCTGAGGAGGTATCCACATGCCTTCTCAACCACAACTAAAATAACTGGGATCAAAACAATGATTAGGAGAAGAAATTTTCAGGCTCGTTTTTCATGAAAGTTCAAGTTGTTCTGTGATTGTAGCAGCACCTTTGGCCACTAAAAATAATCAGGATTTCATGTTTTGCTTGCACAACTCCTATTTACAGTACTAGTACTAGTAGCTCTATGATAAACACACAAGTTCATCATAGTATAAAACGTTTTGGGTGAGTGGTAGAGAACTCAATCAACTGCCAACCCCACTGGAGGCATGGAAAAGAAAATGTCCAAGAGACCACTCCACCAAATTTTCTGGGGTCATTTTGCATGTTGCCTGATCAGTGGAGAACATAATGAAAAACAGGAAAGTGCCCAAACCCTGTAGGAATATGAATACCCTATTACATAAGACCAAATGTCCAAGCAGTGCAGTAGTTTGGGTGTGCAGTAACTGGTAGGAGGTATGCAAGGAAGATTGTAAAGAACAACAGTATAGAGATCAAGCAGAAATGGGTGTTTGTGTCCCTTGTCCTTTAGATATAACAAGGCACATTAGAGAAACTCCTGCTACCCTGGGGAAAAAAGAAAAAGACACTGGGGAAATGTGCTCAATGGCAGCGAAGAAAATATTATAAATTACTTGGACCCTGCCTCCTGCTAACCACGGAGCAAGACATTTCATGTAGGCTGTGCCTCAGTTGACACCATGAGATAGAGATGTTGCATCACTGCAGGATGGAGACAGTGAAACCATGTAATGACTGAAAAGTCCTGAGGTGTGAGGGATGAGGACCAGATGGGTAGGATGTATGGGTGTCCCCTTTCAGTCACTTTCCCTTTGGTATCTGGATTTTAGTCCCAGTGTCATGGAAGCATTGTAAAGTCATTGTTCATTATACAAATAATTCTTGATTGCCATCCATTGTACATTATTTCCTCTCCATTACATGCTTTTTCTTTTTTTTAAGAGTGATAAAAACAGCTGCCCTCATCCAGGCAAGAGGACACAAAACTTTCAGAATCCAGTCAAACCTTGTGCTCAAGTTGTTATTAATCTGGGGCTGAAACTTGTCTGGATGAATGATTCCATGAAACGTTGCACAGGGGTAAATTTAGGAAGTTCCTCAAAGCACCTAAGTGTGTAGAGGGAAAAGACATTTAATAAACATTTCACTGAGCTGTAATATCAAACATGATTAAGTAACACAAGAGCCTGAGCTCTCCCTCTCCAGCTCTTTCTTAGTGGGTAAGAAGAGTTCAGTGTGCTGCAGATGAGAAAGGGATATTTTTCTTTCTCACAGCTCAGTAAAACCAGGGTTTATATATACAACATATCAGACTTGAGCATCTTACATTTAAATGTAATATCCAGGGCATATGGAGTGAGCACTAGGCTCTGCCCAAATTGCTTGTAAGCTGAGCAAGTAAGAGAGGCAAAGGGAGAAGTGTTGCTAAGTGAAGAGCTGAGGCATACGTGGGTGTTCAGTGCTTTCAGCAAAGCCCAAGGGAGATTCGGAAGTCGTGCACCCAGTTCCTCACCGTCACGATGGGAGCACTGACCGCCCTACCAGCCACTGCGTCTGCTGCAGCTATCTACCTAGCTGGTGCTGCTGGGTCTACAGACCCCTGCTGGCCTTTTCTGTGGAAAAGCATCATGACTAAATATATTGATCTGCTTTTATTATCAGAAGTTGAGCTGTAAGCAGCTTGCTGATAGATGGGGAGGAATCACAAGGCCTGAAGAGCCAAACCAATTGGTTTAAACTGCGACCAGTTTGTGTCATCACTAGACCCCTTTTTCCCCAAGAGGAAAAGGGGTACTAGATTAAATTCATCCAGGTATTAGAGGAATCTCAGCTCTGCAATAGATAAAACCAAGCATCACTTTCCGGTTTTAGGTAGACTATTCTAAGCACTCCTAAACCAGCCTTCCTCAGCATCCCAATATGCATCCTCTCTGCTGAACATGCCAAGGTTAGCAAGCCAACCTTGTGGTGACTGTGCAGGGGAGGACCTGAGCCAAGACCCCCAGACAATAGTTTCTCTGTCTGAAACTACTCCTGCACTCAAGATCTGAATGTGTGCCTTTGTTGAAGATGTTGTGGACAATCTCAGTGTATTTGGCTCAATACAGACAAATTAAAAGAAGTCTGAAGGTCGTCATAGATAAGGTCAGACATTCTAGTGAGGTCTTCCTGGCTTTAAAGCCTATGAACTTATAGGAAGTGGGTATGAAGAAACATGAGAGAACATTCTGCTGTCTTTTCCATCTCTCTTGATGGGATATGCTCCAACAAAGACAATATTAACCTCTACTGGATGCTTTCATATGCCTTGTTTCTTGAATTTTCCTTGAGATTCAGTCTGTAGGAACATATATAGCAGCAATTCTCAAAGAGGGCAGAGTTAAGGTTATTTTGACAGTGTAGGATGAACCACTATATTTCCTACTTTTCAGAAGTTTAAATTTGCATTGATTTTTCATATCCTGCTGAGGATTAATCCTCTATGCATCCTGGAACAATGTGAGACACCATTAGGCAATGTTAACTGTGTGCTGAAGTTTTTGGCATAAGGTGCTGCATGCTCTAATCTATTTGCAAATCAAAAGCCAACGCTTTGCACACTTCAGTGAAAAGCCAGAGGCAGCCTGCCCCACTAGAAAGGTCACCAGATTAGGACTCAAGGGAACTCTTCAAAGTTTTGCCACTGATTTACTGTTCAATCTTGGCCAAGTAATCTCTTTTCTTTGTGCCTCTAGTTTTCCTCCCACTCTTTGTGTTTTCTATTCAGGCTGTGAGTTTAGTGCAGGAACGACCCTCTCTTTTTATGCTGGTCCTGTGCCTCATACAGCAGGCCTCCCTCTCCAGCATAGCTGGAATGTGCCTACTAGATGCCACCACAACACAAAGAATTCAGAACCTTAACAGTTTAAAAGAGTTTGGCTTTCACTCACAGGATCTTCAGTCTCTCTCGCTTCCTTAGCACGAAGCTTTTCAGAAGAGGTACCAGCCACCCACTGAGTGAGTAAATTCCCAGTCAAGGGGTTAAAATAACAAACTCCATTGAATAAAAAGGAGAAAAGTGTTTAAGAGGAACTCAGATCATATGGTAAACTAGGTACTAGTTAATCAATAGTACCCAAAGGTGAAGGCCATATGGAGGAGCCAGAAATCATTGCACAAGTTAAGCAAAGTTTAGCAAGCCTGATTAAGCAAAGCGTTAACTATTTTCTGTGAAAAGTTTCACCTTTCCTCTAACCTAGCTCTGGAATATATACCCAACTTCTGTGTGACTGACTCATGCACTAAAGGGCTCAGTGGAAGTTTTGAGACCAACTAGTGGACAATACTCCTTTATTGCCCAGACAGTTCATATACTATGTGTTACGTATAATTCTCCTATTCGCTGGACTCTCAATCCAAACTCTTCTGGTAAAAGGGCTTGTGGGCAGTTTACTTTCTGTCCAGTGACTTCACTGCAAAGGATTTTTCTTCTCTGTTGAGCTTGTCATGTGCAAGCTTTCCTTCCTCTTTTTTCCCTCCTCTTGTTTCCCAGTTTCTGGAAATAATTTGTGGTTTGGAAATGGAAATGCCCTTGTAGGCTTCAAACTGCTTAAAGCCTGCCATGCCGGATCAGTTCATTGGATCCATCTAATCTGCTCTCCCCTTGCCAGCCATGACCAGTACCTGGTGCTTCAGAAGACAAAACTTCACAGGAGCAATAGGACACTTCAGCTTTAGACAGAGTCCCTTTCTCTGTGAGGAGCTGATAAAGCATGCTTCCCAATTCCACCCTGAACTGCCCAGATTTTCTGAGAGGTTTTCTCAAGGAAACAGCTAAAGGGCAGAGACCCCCCACAAGGATAAAGAGACTTAAGGGGGACAAAGTACATTGACACATATCAAAAGAGGGCTTCCCAAAACATAGCATAACAAACACAGTTCAGCCCCTTCCAGGACTGGCTTGGCTCGCTTCCCTTCTTCAAAGAAATTGGCAAGCAAATCTTTATTGTAAGAGACAGAACAGAAGCTGGAGGGGAGGTACTGAAATCTGGGGATAATTCACAAAATCCTGGCCTGTGGTGTAGAAGGAAGTTAGTGTTATGTATCTATCATTTGAATTTCTTTTGTTACTGCTGCTAGATTTGAGCAGATATAAGCAACCTAATAATGATCACATCTCATTTTCAGTTAACATCTTTCTTGTCTGCTTTTAAACTAATGGGAAACAGGTGTAACCTAGAATTGACATTTTTTGGCTTGCTCATTCATGTCAAGGTTGTCTTGTGCTTCACAGATATTCTACATACTGCAGCAGGACTATTTTTTCAATTAAAGTACAATTTAGTATTACAAAGGTACCAGATTTGATCTCTTAAAAGTCTGCCATTTTTGCCCAAAGAGCAACACCATACTGTTCCAAGCCTGGTGACTCCATGCGCTCATGCCTCAGCTTTTCCCATGGCCAAAAAGCGGTGGCAAAGCCACAGAGTTGGACTTTGCTCTCTGTCTCTGAAGACTTGGCAGAGAACCATCAGGAAGACCTCCTGTACTCACCTCAGTCTAAGTTAGGCTTGCATTCATGGGTGCACAGAACCAAGGGCACCACTCTTGGGATGAGGGAAACTTCAACCAGAGGTCATCTGCCAGAGGAAATGGTGGGATGTGTGGTGTTACATTGCCACCTTGTGGAGAGTTCCCAGTGGAGAGGAATGAAGAAAGATGGCTGACTAATGGGTTGTGGACTATGTGTGCAGCAAGAAAGTGTCCCCATTGTTGTGTGCCCATGGCTGGCTAAGCACTTGTGCCCTTGCTGTGACTGAATGGGCCACTACATGTTGCTGTTTCTCCTCCAAGTGCTGAAGCACAGGAGCTCCATGCAAGGCCTGGAGGTCCTATGCACAGGCACCATCATTGCATTGCTCCAGTGCTAGCATTTGCAGACTTGGTATTGAAGTTTTTGTATAAATGTGACCAATGTAAACCAAGAGTCTGATCCTAGCTCAGCCTTCAGGGGGTAGGAGTCTGCATTATCGCAGTTGCCACTAGCTCTTCCAGTGCTGCTGTTCACAAAAGAAGAGCATAGCTACACTCTGTGAGTCCAAGCCCCCACAGACTCAAGGAGAGAATGAAGGAAAATGTATTTCCTTTCCTTAAGTGCAGAAAAAGGCTCTGGTGGCAATGCTTTTTATATTAGTCGTGTCCCCAGAGAGGTTAAAATACACAAACCCACAACATGCTCCTCCTGTTTGTGTGATGGAGTACTGTGTTGACAGACTGGAAGAGAATTACTGACAAATGCTACCATGTGGACTCTCACAGTGATGTCATGTATTGATTTCTATCTGGTGATGATGTGCACTTTTGCGATTGCATTGACACTATTCTCTCTCTTAAGAATCTGCAGACTGAGTTTTGGAGTGAAAAGAATTAGCATTCTTTATTATTTACTCAGTACTAGAGGAGGTCTGCAACTTTATGGGCCATAACAATTACAATGAAAAAAAAAATCACAGGTCCCTGCCCCAAGGCCCTTAGCAAGAGAAATTAAACATGACAGAGACAGGCAAACCCTGAGAAGATGGGAAGATGGGTTCCAAGAGCAACAACAAATGTAAAGTGACACATAGGTAACTCCTTATTGCCTGAGCATCAGTTAGAAGAACAGTAATGGCTCTACAGGAGATAAAATACATCCAGCACTGATTTGAGGGAGCAAGCTGTCCTCCCAGCTTGTCCTCTGCCAATCCATCCTGCACTGAATATTTGGAAGTAAATAAGAAAATCCCTCAGCTTTGGGAATTGTGGCAGATCACACAAGTGGGCTGAAGTTTTCAAGACCTTGAGAGAGGAATAGTCTTTGATTTCAAGGAAATACAATACCTCCTCAAAGAAAGGGTCACATTCTTTGAAACACAAGATATGGACAACTATGGAGATATTGGCCAACAACAACAGGACACAAATGCCAACATGTCCTGAGGGGAATAAAGGCAGTAAATTTGAACTCCAGAGGTTTGCCATGGGATTTTTGCTAAACCCCAATTACCAGCAAATTCAGTGTCTCTTAGAAACAGACTTCCAGAATCTGAAATTGCTCAGGAGAAGCACAGTCACTTTTGTTTGGACAAAGGTCTATCCTAATAAAGGCAATGGCAGTAGTAGGGTATATTTGTTTTTCTCTGAGGCATATACTTTGATATCTCATGACACCTTAGTTAACAAACAAATACTTTGTAGTGTATGGAAGTAGTAAGGCATGTATTAGACTTACCAACATGTGTTTCAATGACAGCTTTCAACACATAGTTACTAATGGAGAGACATTATCATAAGTGGGACCATTATTAGCAAGATGCTTTAGAACACAGGTTGCTAGTCCAATAGGGTTTAATATTTCCAGTAGTAATCTAGATGATACAATATTTCTGATAGTGGGATTTGCAGATAGTGTATAAATTACCGAGATAGTAAAATAAAAAAGAGGACAGACTGGATTGTGGAGGTGTGATACATGAATTACCTCCTTAAATTATCACAATTAAATATGTGCATTTTACTAGAGTCAAGTATCACACCTGGCAATAAAGGCTGAGGTTCAACCCCATTTGTCTCCTGCCCCTAATACAGGCATTTAAGGTAAGAACACAGTTGGCTTGGCCTAGGCTTCCTCTACAGTAAATGAAGAACAGATGGCACCTCTGTGGGGGAAATCTGACTGAAGTTTGAAGCTCTGAAGCCAAGACCCTACGTTCAGGGTGAAAACCTCTGTCTTGCAAAGCTGTGCATAAAGAACATCAAAATTATCGACCTCAGCATGAGATCTCACTGCAGTGGTTGATCACTAATACTATACTCAGGTGTATAAAAAAGGGATTACCAAGTAGAAACAAGGAAGTGGGTTTGTCCCTGAGTTGGCCACTTTTAAAATCATTAGAAGAATCGTATCTTCAGTCTTGGCATCCTCAATTCAGGAAGGATATGGACATCTTAGTGTTCAGAGTAAAGCCTCAAAAATGACCTTGCAAGAGAAAACAAGTCTTGCAACCCTATGAGTATAAGCCTTTAATCTACTGTGATTAGCAAAATGTGACGATATTTTGATATGTAGGTACTTTCACATAGAAAAGACTCCTTACAGACCTTTTAAGTCTTTCAGCAAGAGATATAAACAGATTCAGAGGGAATTCAGGCTGATGTTAGACAAATGCAACCATGAAGCAGGATATGATTTCCTCGCTGTAAAGGTAGTTTAATACTAGATGTGTAATTAAATCACAAAACATTTGGAGTTTGTCAGATGCAAATTGACATTTTAGCACCTTGGCATACATGATTAAATGGAAGTGCTTAGGTTTAAAAGCATGTGCTTGAACAGTTATTGCAGATCAGCTGATGCATGGTAACTCATTGGCTTAAGTTAACCTGTTCTTGGATCAATAGACTTCATAAAACATTCACTCCATAGCAGCTCCTACAAAAATATTTTGCAACCGAGCTATACCCGAGGGAAAAAATACAGAGATTCACTCCAGTCTATTCTTACCTAGGGACAAAAGAAAAAGAAGCCTACACTAGGAATAATGGGTTATTAAGAAGAAGAGAAAAACCAAGCTGCACATTTTTATATCAAAGAAGTAAAAGTCATATATGGAGGGTGAGGATGGACAGCTCCGTTACTCCTGGCTCAGTCTTCTCACTACAGAAGCTCCACACTCTTCTGAAAAACACAAACTTAATTTTGTGATCCTAGATAGCCTCATAAATACTGAAAGAGTGTCAGCCTGAAGAAGCAGCTCTAGTGGATGAGGTGTCTCTTTTGTTTGAACCAATGGTCTGGAAAAACCTGAAGACCTTAATTTCAATGGCAATTGGTGGATCTTCACAATTGCTACATAAAAAAATGCCAGTTTTACATGCTTCCCTCTGTTCTTGGGCTGCTTCTTAAGCCCTCCAAGCCTACAAACTCTACCTATTCTTTTCCTCCCTGGTTGAGCCTCCAGCTTTATTTCATATAATCTAACAAAAGAGTTCCACATTCACTACACATAAAGTTGATCAAGCAGGGACAACATAAAATAAAAGGAATTGAATACCAAGATGACACAGAGATTGTACTTGAGTGTATTATTCATTTCCATATTTAATTCATTATGTTTCTCCTTCTTTTTTTTTTTTTTCTTCCCCCCCTTCAATTTATACGGAGCAGCAACACATTTTCCAGCCTGCTGTGCTGGAATGCTGCAGTGTCAAGGGACTTTGCAGTTAAATGTAAGACCTTGTTGTTGTATTGTGCACTGGGCCTTTGTCCTCAGGAAACCAACAGCTCCAAGTTAGATAACAACTGGTAAATCATCATCTTTGCTAAGTGTTTGCAAAGTCAGGTAGGGGGGCAGGAAGGAGGTTTCTTTAGAGTAGGAAAAGAAAGAAGCATTTCTCCTAAACAATTAAGAACTTCTCTGACCATCCATCTTTGAAGACTCCTCCTAAATATTTGGTTTTTTCCGATACCTGTATCTCTTGACCTGTTCTTTTGAGCTGGGAGAAGATATCTGTCTGAGTGCTCCCAGCAGGGTGTGAAGGGCAGAGAGGCTGTGGATCAGAAAGAGGAAAAGATGCCTTTTCAGTGGAGAGAGCAGGAAGAAATCCAGAAGCTAATTTCCTTTTGCACTTCAGCAATGATCATTCATTATTCTTTAAGGGTTAACCTTGTCTGGAAAGCCCATGGGAGGAAGTGTGCACTGGTTGGTTGCAAGGACCGGATAGGATGACTTAATACAACATGTTTTCTTTTCTAATCCTGATTCCCATGATTTTGTAATGAGCCAACCTTGAATCCGCTAGTGAAATTTTCCTTCCCTATTCTTTATCTCTTCTCTAAATTCACCCTCACACTTCTGGAATGACCTGAAATTTTACATTCTCCCTCAGTAAGCAGAGAAAGCTGCTCATTTCTCTCCTCTGCCTAGGAGACAATGCTGGGCTTCTCACATCTCAGCTACAGCCCTGAGCTGAATCCAGTTAATGTTCCACTTGAGCACTGGTAACTCTTTTTTTCTTATTTCTATTCATCTGTGAATGAAGTAATACAGTCTCATGGTTGCATATTGATGCATGTAGAAGAGAAAAACAAAATACTTAATCCTAGCCAGATGAAAGAAAGGGAAAAAACAAAACAACCACCCTGAGTTCCTCTACACTCCTGCTTGGTACATTTTTCTTCTGAAGCCAGCTGTTTGACAGATGATTTTAAAAGTCAAGTTGTGTTCACTGTTCTTAGATAGGCTGAAGGTCCTATTCTGTTTGTTATCTTTTGGTTTGGAAAACTGCAGAGACAACTGGATGGAAGTCACTGTTCTTCAGGTTAGCAACAACAGCAAAACCCCCACTGCAGCGACACAGGGATATGTCACTATGACTGAGGATAGAACAGTCTAGATCCAAAAGCAAATTAGGATAAGGAGGAGAGGTAAGCCTGAATAGGGCTTTTTCAATTGCCTTTTCTGCTCTTATAATGTTAACAAGCTTGACTTTTGCATGGTAGGAGCTCAGTGAGGACAAAGATTTCTGTGACCTTAAAAAATGATGTTACTCTCTGAGATCAGTGGGTTGCAGGGTATTTTTCAGTATATCTGATTTCTTCTCCCCTTCTCCCCTCACCCCCACCCTGTGTCAAAGAGGGAATTGCTGAATCTCCAAACATTTTTCAAGCCAGAAAATCTAGATAGAATGGTTACTATACTTCATTTCAATAATTCCAGGGTGTTCTGATTTGGTCTTGTGACCTAAACTCACCAGGGTCCCAGACGCTGTCAGTCTTAGTTCTCTGCCCCTTCCGTGACTTCCATACAGTTGGTCAGGCTCCTTCACCTCTTCATGGCCTCCTCCCCTTCCTAATTGTCTTCCTAACAGCTGTATTTTTATGGAAATTCTGAATAACCATCTATCTTACACCTTCCCTTGACCTCCTCCTCCTAAACAGATCCCCACAATTTTGGTTGAAGGAACAATTAACCCTAACCCTAACCATTCATAAATACCATCAACAGCTACCAGCTCTTTCCTGCTCTTGGAGGCCACTCCAGTGTCTGTGGTTCACCTGATGAGATCACCACCTACTCAAGGTAGGAATATCAGATTCATATGTATGCTCAACACACCATGAACGTGCAAGGGGCTGACACCAGGGGTAAGAATCCATTAGATTCATATTTCTACTGACCACAGTAAGAGGAACCATCACTTGGGTAACAGTAAAACAAGGCGACCGAGAAGAATGAAGGTGAGAATGCCAGTGGTGTTGGCTTCTCTCTTCATTCAGCCTGCTTGAGCAAGCATCTTCTCCACCTTTCTAGTCTTTTCAGGGCAAGGGCTGTCTATTATTTTGTGCTTGCATGTCATCTGTGCTACCCAAAAGGCAGTTCTGGGTCAGTAAATGTTAGTGTAGTACTAGCACTCATTATGGAGACAGGAGGGACAGAGTGCTGGAGAGGGAAGTGACAGTGAGTGTTTGTGGGATTAAGAATAGACAAGGGTGGAGAATAATGGAATAGAGATGGTGGAAAACTCTCTCAGCACAGCCTGAATGGGTCTGTTTGCACAGTGTCATACAGAATTGCCATATGGCCAGCCAACAGCAATTGCTACCCACCAAGGAAAGATGAAAGCTGGTATGATGGAAAAGTACGGATCTGACACCTCTGTGGCTTTCACTGCACACAGGATTTTTTTAATTGCAAGTTATGTCTTATTTGTTGGCTACTGCAATCAAGAAGACACTGAAGTAAGCCACCCCAAATCCACACATTTTCATTATATTTCCACACTGTAGTTTCAAAAGTCTCTCATAACTATGGGGAAAAAAACTACAAATCTCTTCAAGAATATTATATGATGGTGAAAAATGTATGACACAAGACCTATTTCCAAATGGTATTTATCACACTTTTAAACTCATCCTCAGTACTAATAAACAACCTATTTTCCTGCTTGTGTGCTCTTACAGAGCAAACATGGAGCAACCCTGATCAGTGAATCCTGTTTTTCCTTTAATTGACCCACATACAGTTCACTGGCTGAAAGTCTATCACAAAGCAGTACAAAAGTTACATGGGATCAGCTGTGCTTAAAAGCTTTGTGAAAGAAGTGTATTTTCCAGGAAGTGCTTGAAAAATGAGATGAAAGTTGTTTAGTGTGCAAAGGATTTGCACCAAAGCCCACTGAAGCTGGTGGAAGGAGTTTGATTGACTCCAATGGTCCTCGGATTAGAACCAAGGAGGGAAGAATTGGCGCCAGGCATTGAGGGTAACATGAAAGAAGGCACAGAAAATAAACTTCAACTTTATATACAGTGGGAGAAGTCCTAGCCATACTGCAAATTGTTAAAAAATCTATTGCTCAAATGATCCGTAATGGTGAAATGTCCCAGATCCAAACCTTGTCCCTCACACCATGATTCATACAGTGATGCTACAAGTCATAGCACATGTTCCTTAACCAGGAGATAAGAAACTATGCCTCATAAGACAAATCATGTCTTGTGCCTATGAGATGGTGTCTCTGCTGAGATAGCCAGTGTACACCAGCTGTTATGTTTTTCATCTGTTGTGCTACACTGACATACTTATTTATTACAGACACTGCCATCAGATGCCAACAGCTGTAGCTCATCGGCCTACAGTTGTTTCTAGTGAAGTGCTTTTCAGATCAGAATATGCCAATCCGTCAAACACAAGACTTTTGATGGGGAGAGAGAGTTCAACCAACTCCCTCTAGTTTTAAATTCCACTTTTGTTTTTAAAATTAAACCACTGGTAATAAAAGAATAAAATACAAAGAAGTCAATATTGAAATCAAATATTTTAGCTGATGTTAGAGGAAAAGGATTCAGAACTTGGGTTTTCATTTTGCAAAAATTTTTAAAATTCTGGCTGTTGGCCCAAGTTTTAAACCTAGGTTTGGTTAAAAAAAAATCCTGAAAATGTTCACAGGATAGGAAAGTCATTTCCTGCCAACTCTATATTGGCTTACAGTTCTGACGCATGCAAGCTGGATTTGAATTAGCAGATTAGGCCCAGATCCAAAAAGGGACCTAGGCACTTAAAGTGGGACTGAAGTATGCGAGGCCCAGACAAAGGTCTTCCTCAGTCCCTGGAAATGACTGAGCTTTCAAAAGTAGTAATTCTGCTTTGGAGCATGCCCAAAAGCACCTCGGCTTTGACAGGCAGTTCCATGCCCACCTACACTCTTCACCTTCAGCCATACCTTCCCAGGTTCCCCTGGAGCATGCCCACCAACGCCAGGGCCCTTCAAACATGCAATGGCAACTCCACTTTCTTCCAAAACACAAACAGAGGAAGAGGTGGTACCACCTTATCATACAATAGCTCAGCGCTTGGAGCACACACCCAGGCAGAGCTGGTTTCCCTCAGCCTGTGAGGACTCAACCCTGAACTGCAGAGGGTGCCCTGGCCAGAGCCCTCCCTCTTCTTCCCCCTGTACCTCAGTCATGTGCAAAAAAAAATATCTTCTTGGCCCTGGTTTCTTCTGCCAAGTTTTGTTTAAATACCTGATCTTGCTATTTTCAATGTGTGAATATATAAAGGACTGTCTGAGGAAAACAGACCTAAAAGCCATATGCTTTGTCTTCAAGAGAGCCTTTTGGATTTAAGACATCTCCTAGCCCTTAGCATTGCCTTTGCCTGTCTCGGACATCTCCACAATCAGCATTGGCCCTTCTGTTTCCTATCCTTCCCCACATTTTGTGCATAAGGATGAGGCCCTGTGGGTCTCAAGCCTTGCACCCTATGACACACATAGGGTTGCTTCAGCTCCCTATCACTTCTGCTGGCTGGCAACTCTGATAGGAGGACACAGCCTGCTGTCAGGCCTCCAAGTCATGCAGCCCCACTGTGCTGTTATTCCTGCCCGTGCGTATACAGAGCAGGGAATCAGGCTTCCTTGTTTACATCGTCTCTTTTCTCTTTCACCCCCTCCTTTTTCTTTCCTCCTTCTTAATAAAGAATGTTTTTAAAAACAAGTGACTGTATTTGAGCTCCTGCAAACTCTGGTTTCCTTGGAGAAATGTTTGGGCTCTTTAACTTAAAGAATTTCCGAAACATATAGGAAAGGAATTTCATAAACGGCTCATTGAAAAACATTCCATACATTCCCCTCTCATCCAGAGACACCCGTGTGTGGTCTCCGACAAGGTCAGGTTTGGGGCTACGTAACGGGGACAAAGATTCCAGCACTCGGAAAACAACAGATACCACAGACCATGGGACGGAGGGTGAAAGGACCTCGTGACTCCCATTGCTGGAGGCCGGGAGACCACCGGAAAGGCAACAGACAGTAAACACTGTGCGTTATCCCAGGAAGGAAAATCCCAGCGCAAACCTCCCACATATCTGTTGAGAGAGTGACATCAGGCTCTGCAGTGCTAAGGAATGGAGAAGGGAGGGGCTAAAAAAATAAAAAAGAAAAAAAAAAGGAGAAAAAAGAGGAAAACAGTATTTCCCACTTATGATTTCATCTAAGAAAGGTGAAGACCTTGAAGGAGGCCCTTTAGAGGCAGACTGGATGCCTATTGCAAATAGCGGGCAGTCAGACTGGGAGATGATTATGGATGGATAGTGGGGTGGGAAGAACACCCTGGGTTTAGATTGCCTGCTCCCTGTTTTGAAATCAGGGAGGCATGTTTGTAAGCCCTGCCATCCCTCAGGGCACTCTGAAGCTCTAGGAATGAGCGCTCTGCACATCTTCAGTTTACACTGTTTGCTGAAACCCTAATATTATTTCCAATCCAAGTACTCTGAAACATGCCAAAGGCACCATTCCTAATCCACTACGATGGACATGACTCACGGCAGGTCTTAAAACAAAATTACCCAAAGTGAGGAAAAAGAAAGCATCAGGGAAATAGTCTCTTGGAGAAAGTCCTTCTCCAGTACCTGATGAAATGTCACAAGATGTGTTTTATTACAAAATTTTCCACTAAAGTCTACATGCTAGAATTGATTTCTGAGTTTAGATCAACTGGAAACATGTCAATTCACAAGAGATCTTTATATAAATAAGCCCGAACTGGAAAGCTTCTTTTTGTGGAAATTGGAAAGCAAGTCCATACCTGGACTCATATTGCCCTGCTTATCACGTATCACCATTCACATTAGCATGGATTATACACCACAACTGGCACTGTAAAGTTCAATTGTTTCAATTTGGTGAGGTATTGCTATTTTTTTCAGAACTCCCTAATGATGACACCAACTCAATGCAATCAGGATCCAAAGCTTTTCATCTGCTCCTCATGTCACGCCTGTAATTAAGCAAATCCTTCGTTCTCAGCAGTCACCAGCACATTAGAAAGACTTGAACTTAGGCTATTCTTGCTTTGACTTAGCTCCATTAATGAGCAGGGGAAAAAAATCAGCTTCAACTGGAGATGTCAGACCTTTAGTCACCTTTACAAAAGTATCACATTGCAATAAACTAACCACAAACAACAGCCTGTCTAGATTTCTGTAGCAAACCACAAGGAATGAAAAATGGCTGACAACAAATACGCACTCTTAACATTACAGTTGCTTAACCCTTTAAATCTGGATCCTGAGTCAGGAAAAAGAGAAGTGAATGGTAAAATTACAAGTAACCGACTTCATCTTGTGCATCATCTTGAATAGATGAAATGGCTGGCACAAACAAAGCTCTGCTAGCAAAGCACAGCAGATTGCCTTCATTGCTGCCTCTGAAGGTTGTCTCTGCTCTCCTGTTTGTTCTCTCCCAGCTCCTTATAAATTCAATCCAGATATTAACAATATCCATTAGCTTCTCCAGAAGATTATCTCAGCTTTAGTGACTGGAATGCAGGGATTAGAAAAAAAGAAAAGTTCGGTTTTGTTTTTAATAAAAGTATATGTTGATTTAAACGGATGGCTTTTAACATCTGTTGTGCAAGTCTTTGTGGTAATAACCCTCAGAGATTGTTGAAGAGGGAGATCATTTAGTAGGTAATAAACATCAGTGATTTCATTAATGAAATATTCTACCATAGTCATTACAAAAGGGGAGAAGCAAGGCTGCCACCTGCTTAATTATTTCATTGTTGAGGCTAAAACTGATTGCTGTAGGCAGAGGAGATGCCCTGGTACCCCTTTCCCCAACTGTGGGCATGGCTATGTCAAGGCACATGCAGTGGTAGAAGAGTTGAACCAGGGACCTGTCAGGAAGCTTCTGACTGTCACCATATGAGGCACAGATTTCGAAATGCCTTACCAATAAGGGGTTGTCCTTAGTTCCTGTCATTGCTACAATCCAGCTGACAACTCTTCCTTGGAGTATTAGATGCCTGTTAGCTGGAAAATAGTGACACAGATTGAGCAGGGAGTACAGGAAGCTGTTTTTCCAGCTGGTCAGTCCCTCAAGTGGGTAAAGAACTATAGTTCTGATGGAAGAGGTGAACAACTTCTGTAGGAATCTTTTTGACTTCCTCCACAGAGAGAGGTTTTGAATGCAATTTCCAGTCAAAATTAAATTTCTTCTGTAAGACTTTTATTGTTCTTCTGTGTGAATGTGGAGGAGAGACCCTTCAGAGACCAGTTTTACAAACAACAACAACAAAGCTGAAACTGTCAAAGACAAAATTATCGTGGGGTGGAAGAGAGAAGTTCTTTCCTATTTTGCAGACCTTAAGAGAGCCAGATATAAACCAAATGATGGGGAGATGCCCCAGCCTACATGAGGGTTAAGGTCGCCCAGCCACCTAGAGTATATTCTGCTGCCTGTTCACACCAGTTATCCTTTCCCTGCACATCAAAGATCAGGGCCTGACGGAGAAGAGTGTGCATTTGGATACCAGCCCATCATGGGACCTTAAGTACAGTTTTCTCCCTCTTCTCCCCTTCATCAGCTAGTCAGCAGGGACAAAAGAGTTGGCCAGCACGCTGCTGTCCTAGCTGAGGTATTTGTCATATCTCAAGTCACACAAGGGAGCATTCAATCCTGTTTCTGAATACTGCTGTCTCTTCAGTGAGGAGAAAAGGGCTTTGGGGTGCCTTTCTCCAGCCTTAGCACTGATACGGAGGTCAGTCCCACGTGAGCAGTGCCAGGGCAGGCTCTACACACTGGAGAGAAGCTCAGTGCTCCTCTGGAAAAAGCACATGTAGGGAGTGTGATTTGGACCACAGTATGCTGAATCAAAAGCATCTGAAAGGTTGTCCTCCCCTGTGGCTTTGTGGTGAGCTCAGGAAATCCTTTTTGAGCTGTGCTGAGGGATCCCTTTGAAGATTCCTGGCTTCCTGCAGCCTTTTCCTCCCTGTCAGCCAGCTAAAAGGAAACTGCTGATGCTGGCTCCCCCCAAGACATCAACTGCTTTCTATTATTTGGGGCCACAGGTTTCCCCAATTCTTGGTGACCAGAGCCTAATGCAGGGTTCCCTATAAACCTACTGTGGTAGAGAGGAAAATCCTACTCAGGTCTGCAGGGAGAAGGATCACCTGCATGCCCGCCTACCTGCATCCAAGGTCTCTCTGTCTGTGCTCTCTAGCCAGAAGGACAAAAGTCACTGATCTTTGCTAGGAAAAAAGGAGCATTACTTAGGACTAATGAAAACAAGATAGCGTGGGTGAGACCAAGTAAATGCCTTGGGAAGACAGGATGGTTTACACATTTTCAGATGAGCTAACAGGCCAGTCCAAAGCCAGCATTTTCTTGATCTGGAAAATGAGGCAAAAAATACAATTCCTATGACTTCTCTGGAATTACAGTTTTTCTTTGGTTTAACCTGTTACTTAGCACAAGTTAAGCATGTGCCATCCCATTTTCTCTCAGTGAAGAGAAAGCCAGCTCTTGCCATCAAGGCTACAGTGAAGGAAGGGATGAGGAAGAAAAAGAGAGAAAGATCATTCATTTTCTATGTTTAATAGAATCTGACAAACCGTCAGTTGTCCCAGCCATTAAGGAAACTGTTACCCAACATGTTTCATGCACTGGGTCTGTGACCTTTTTGTCACACAGTATTCAGAAAGCACAGACTGTCCCTTGACTCATAGATGGGCGTATTGAGGTTACATCTAAACTCCATGGCAGGCTCATGCCATGATGTAGCCTGAGGTCATTGTCACCAGAGACAGAGGACATGACTGAAATGGGACTAGCCCATGTGTATAGGTTTCCTTCTCATGACCACTAGGACATGTGGATGAAAAGGGAAAGATTGTATATGCCCTGACACAAAGTCAGGGAGCTGAGGCACAGTCACAAATCTTCTAGTTAAGAGAGACTTATCTGGATACATCGTTTATGTGCAGGAGCTTCTCGAGGACCACTAATGACCTTACCTCTCTGTCAGTCTTAGTCAAGTTCTAGACATCCCAGGTGGTCCCACAGAATGACCATGGCCCTATTGTGATACTTTCCGCTTTCCATGAACAAGCAGCTTAAGCACATATTAACTAGCAGAAATATTCTTTATTCATCAAAGCCAGATCCATTTGATGATAGACTCAGTGTTATCCATAAAGCTGTCGAGAATTTTTCACAGGTTTTATCAGGTTTTCTGAACTGGACGAATCACTCCTGAATTTTTTTGAAATCCTCATTTTTCTGTCTGACAATTGGGAGTTGTCACATTTCAAGACGTGGGGAAAAACTGCCACCGCTTTCAACAGAAAGTGCAAAAATAAATGTTAGCTAAAAAACTTGATTTAGTTTGTTGGTTTGGAAAATTTTTTTTATTCTTTCTAGAAGACTTAAATGTTATTTAGGCATCTAGACCATCAATAAAATATTTGTAAATATTTAAAATATTATTTGCAACTGCAAGGTTAGCTTTTGCCATGGATGACAATGGGAACCACATGCAATGTTGCCACCCAAATCCTGGTTGCTCCTGCACTCCGTGGCATGAGAAGCGATGATACACAATTCAAAGAGATCTGCCATTTTAATAAGCCATTGAAAAGGGATACTGGAATGCAATGTTTCATCACCCAGATCCCCAAGTTGCAACCAAGCCGCTGATTTTCTTTTTTTTAATACTTATAGTTTAACACTTGTTGCATTGTTCCTGTTCCCAGAGGAATGGTCCTGACCAAGGGTCACACTCCAAGAAAAGGAGGCTGTAGAGACAATGCCCATTGCCTCAGCTGCCCAGTGTCTTGGCCTTCATGCTTTGCAGCAAGGAATCCACATCCATCACAAACTGCAGAGGGAAGAAGAGGACCAAGACAATAAGGTGAAATAGTGAAAAAGCAGTTAGTCACAAATGGAGGTGTACAAAAAACCCTCCCTTCACTCTTCCTCTGGGACTGGCTAAAGGCTTTTGATCCAATCATGGCTCTAATGAGAAGGATGCCTCAGCTGCCCCTAAGCACACACCACCACTGGTGCTGGTGGACTAAGATACCCCAGGACCCAGGCCACAAAAGAGAGAAGTAACCTCAGCAAACAGCAGTTGAGGAGGACATTCAGTTTTGCTGCTTCTTTTATCTCTTTTTAACAGCCTAATTGGAGTGTAATGAATTTAGGGTTGGTGCTCGCTGCCAGACTTGCTTCTTTGATGTGTTTTTGGCCTCTGTGCTACAAAATGCAGTGGGAACCAAAACCAAGATATTACACCTCCATAAAGTGTCTCTGGGTTTACCATGAGATTCCAAAGTCTGTGCCAAGTGGCCAAAGCCACTAACAGGCCCGTGCTCGCCAAGATGTTTGGGTAATGAATAAGAAGCAAAGAGAGATGCCACTGTGAATCAGAGCAAGGAATGTGCGCTAATGGGAACAGAGGTGGATCCCAGGCTGTAATGTGGAACAGAAGAGTGCTGTGGCCCTGCTTCTCTGTGGCTGCAGCTAACAGAGGCTGCTGCTGGTGTCTGAAAGCCTGTGGCAGGCAAGGAGTATTTTAAAAGGTAGGAAGAGTACCAGCAGGACAGGGACATGCCAACACAGCACCATGAGTTGCTCATACTGCCAACAACCAGGTCACTCTCAGGCCCAAGAATCTTTCCCCAACCTATGTTTACCATTCCTGCCTTAGCTCTTTGCAGACATCTCTTTCCCACATAACTCTACCACTTGGCTCTCAGCAGGGCATCCCTAATGGCAAACAGTAGCCACTACATGACATGTGAGTCTCCAACACACAAACAATGCATGCTCAAGAGACCATCACCCCCCACTGCCTGCCATACCCCCTGTCAGGGCCACCTTCCCACCCATGGGGGTGGCAGAGTTGGCAGGCTGTGCATGCAAGCAGCAAGCAAAATTTGGGAAGGCCTTCTTGGGGACATCCAACACTGCAGAGGAGAGGGACCCCCTCAAGTTAGTGATAACCTGCCCTTGGGCACACATGAAAAACTGGGTGATGGTTACTAATCAAAATACCTAAGGGCCCCACATACAATTTGCTCTTAGAGACAAACAGATAAATTATGAGAGATTGGTTCTGAAAAGGCTCCATTAAGTATGGATGTTATCTGTTTCTATTCAAACACCAACTAACCGAGCTCATGTTAGTTGAACCAATGCATCTACTCCAAACATCACAGGCCAAAGGAAAATCCAACTGTTTATCTGTTTCCCTGTCTGCAATGATCGTGCTCATGATAAAAAATTATGTGCCTTGGAAAAGTCTTGGCCATTGATGGTTCACTTACTTGCAAAATACCCAGGGCTAAATTCCCACCCTACTTAAATCAATACAACTACATCCATTTTAGGGAAGCTACTCCCAATTGACAGATGCTGGGAACCTGGCCCTGAGTCTCTCTCTAAGTAAAACAGCCTTTACCCTGTGACTGCATGTTAGAGACATGGGCTGCTGCTAAGATACTCTTCTAGTTAAATGCAGCCCTCCTTCAGCAATGATTCACATTTAGGAGCAGTTAATTGGTGCAGCTCTTTGGGACACAAGCCTTCCCTCAGTAAGAAAAGCACTTTTTGGAATAGGTGTACTCACACAACTTCGGTGGTAAGCATTAATATACCCAAATACCAGGAACTGTGCTCCCAAAGCCTGATGCTAGAGGCAGGGACAATCCTCTTTCTGCCTTGCAGTGACCCATCAAATGCGAGTGGAGAGCTACTTTCCTCCTTGCTCATTACTCAGGGGAGAAAGCAAGGAGTCTATAATTTAGCCTCTCTGAGCCTTAGACATCCACATCAGCCCAGTGTGAGTAGCATTTAGTAGGCCAGTAGTAAATTAATGTCCCACTGGACTAGCAAGACAGCCCCTGTGACCAAGAGGTGTGCCTGAGTTGCAGTGTCCTCGGGGCACAGATGCTGTGGGGCTTCCCTGCCCTACCAGTTTGGGCTGTAGCTTTGGAAGCAGCTTTTGTGATTGGAAAGCATCCTCATCCTCTCAGTGAAATATATCTGTGTCAAAGCAAAACAGAAATGGGACACAGTCTGACCATTAACCCTGTGGTTCCCCTGAGTTCCACAGGGGAGTCAGTGCTCCATTTGCTGCTCCATTGTTGACCATTGCTTGGCCAGTGCCACAAGCACATCAGACCATACACGTGCAAGCAGACATACTCAGCTGAAGGGTTGGAACAGCTCCTTCTACTGAACGAACATCTGGACTTACACATATAAACTACTCAACACTCTCTTCCAGAATTACAGAGTCTTTCATATCTTATCTCTCAAAAACCACTTATCAGCCCACGGCTTTCAGACTGCAGTCTCTCCCGTCTGCCAAAGTGGAACCCAGCCATGTAAAAACATGAATAACAGCAGCCCCTCTCTCCTCTCCCACGCTGATGGCTGCAGCTCCTCTGATGGGGGCTTGAACTTTGGGGGCAGCAGGAATAGCTCCATCTATCCTGCTGCTGTGAACTCACGGAGGAAGTTTAGCAGAGTTTAACACAAAGCAATAGATCACTGGAGCATGAATGCCTCCTCACATCCCAAGCTGAGGAAGGTGACAAGCTAAATGTACACTTTTATTCTCTTAATTATGATGACAGACAATAAGGAAACATTTGTAATCTCACATTGCGGCAAGTCACCCATGCTGCTGTGGGACTTGGAGGATTTGGGCATGCCCTAAACCCTCCATGTTAAACATGCGTAAAAAACCACAGGTTTGTGACCATAAGTGAACATTTAATAATGGGAATTAGTCTGTATTTTTTGTCAAATAAAGATTTCTTTCTAACTAACTATTCCTTTTGTTTTCAGCTCTTACAAAATGCTCAAGAGAAAGTTTCATTTATGTGTTGATATTTTGAAATTTCTGTCCAGGAGGGAGGAGAATCCTTTTTATTGTCCTCTTCTGTTTTTCCTCTCCCTTTCCCTTTTAAAGAAGAGAAAGGTGCAGAGGAGGAAGCACAGGGAGGGCTTTTGAGCTTGTGAGCCATGGAAATACTTTGGGTTTCAAATTCATTGGGCGTGAAGACTTCCACCTCCCCTCCCCCTCCAAACTTTTCAAATCTTTCTATAAAAATTCTGAAATTAAATAGAGATTTTTCTTCATCTGAGGCATAAGAGATGACATCATTAGACTTCAGCATGGTGCTAAAAACATGCGTGCATACTGCAGCACCAGATACTGATCTAGATATTGCAGTAATAAGATTCGAAGCAGACTAAGGAAGCTCTCAGAGAGCTGAGGGGACTGGTTCTGTGTCAGACAGGAGGCGGAAAAAGATGAGGCTGGGAGGAGGACGGCAGTGATGTTACAGCGGAGGAAAGCTTAACATAAAACAGAATCACCACTAGCTTTGGACTAGCTTAGCTAATGTATTTGTCAGTTGTATGGAGCGTACATGGGTCGTACATGTTTTTGTTCAGTCCAAAAGAGGCCTGTCGCAAGAACAACTGACTCTGCTTTTGTTATGAAACCAAAGTTCAGGCACAAATCTCGGCTGATGGGTCTTGTTCCAGCAGCTGATGATACAATCCAGGGAATAAACATGATCATCAGGTACCGACTGGGAAATGGTGGGAATAAGATCCCTAATAGCAGTGGCAGAAAGGGAGGGTACAGGTGCCTTCCCTTCTCTTCCCTGAGCGTCCCCCAACCCATAGGCACTTTGGCCCCCATCAGCCAGTTCTCTCTGGCGAAAAAAAACATGCTTTCAGATGCTGCTGCCAAACCTCAGAAATGTATATTGCTGTTCTGGCTATGTTCAGGAGGAAGGGGAAGGGAAAGCAGCATGCAATTTTCAACAGTTTCTCCTAGGAGAGGGGCCCCCTAATTTTCTGAAAGGGGCCATGGAGGAGGGGGGAGAAAAAGCAAGAGGCTCTGTCCTGTTTTAATCCCTTTTACCAAATTAGTTATACATGGGGAATTCATGATGGAGTTCCCTCTTTGGGCTCTGAGCCTCAAAACATTTCATAACATGCAGAGCTCTTCTGAAACCTTTTGATCACATCCCTTCTGAGGTTGCTGTGTTTATGTGCAGAGCTGTGCACTTGGGCAGATGCTAAAGGGAAAGACAGGGAGCAGAGACATTTTCTGTGCTTATGGCCCCGCAGGTAGGGTTTGCTGGACAACACCAGCAAGGCAAAAACCCAACAATAAACCACAAAACAGAGAAAAAAAACAACTGTGGAACAAAGACTACTGAGGCTCCTGTGAGAGCTCAGCAACATCAGCTACCAATCTCTTCCATGCTGCTATCAGGGCAAACCACATGGAAACTTGTAGCTGGCTCTTTGCTGTGTTGAAACCCAGTAGAAGGAATGTCAAGTGCTTTTTATTCAATGGGAAATTACCCAGTCTACACAGAAACAACTCAAAATAAGGATATCCACTCAACCTGATGGGCTGCATTGACCAAACATGTTTGACATCAAATAAGGACCACTAAGCACCAAGCCTGGCGATGATTTCCGCAAGCTCATGAGAGGCTGGAGAGTTTGGGTTACAGAGCACCTCCCTGCCCTATCTGTTTTGATTACAGTACTTCATAGCCTTGAAACCTAAAATATAGAATAAATTGCTTCTGGGCTTAGGTTATTTAGGGACCTGCAGTCCAGTCACAGTTTTTCAGCTGACCAAGAAGGGCAAAAACCTCCCCTCAGCGTAATGGGAATGAAGCTGAGGAGCCAAGATCCTCAAAGGCATTAGATCCTCTTTGAAATCAGTGGCGCTTCAACATTTTATTAAGTGTGTTCAAGGAACTGGACTGAAATACCAAAGCCCACCCCCCTAAAAAATTACGTTAAATGTCTAAGAAAGTTTACAAAGGTGACTGGTAGACTGTCCACATTTCTGGAAGTCTAAGAAGGGGTGACAGTGTTTTGCTAAATTTTACTCAGTGCTGCTTATTAGACCAGAACTCAACTGGTTTAATTAAAATTCATAGTCAATAGATTTATTTTCTCCAGTGCCAGTGCTCTGTATGGACACATTCAAAGTCATTTACTTCTATTTGGTTAAACTTACTGACTCTTCTAAATGTTTCCACATGGTGGCTTGAATTTTTTTCTTTTTTTTTTTTCCTTTTTTTTTTTAAACTAAATCAATTTTAAACCAATTTTCATTACATTGGTGGTTTTACATGTCCACAAGGGCTGTGGGCCTCTTGGATTTTGAAACCTGGCATGAAATTCAGCCCAAAATGCCAAGTGCTGAAACCCAATGAAAATGAAACCATTGCAATCTATAGGGGAGGCTACCTGCCACTCACCCCTGCCCACACAGCTGGCTAGACTGAGAACACCTTCCCCAGGGCACCAGTCCTGCACAGGACTGGGTGCTAGGCATGGCTGACACTTTCCTCTGGAACTGCCACTGCTCCATCCCAAGCAGGTTTGGGATTTGGCAGCAGTGAGCTCAAATCCTGGCTGGTGGAAATTGCTTGAAGCACAGCCTGTGGGAAGATCAAAATCCTGATCAGGAGCCTCTTTAAAACTGTGGCTTCAAAGCTAACTGGAAACCTGGCCCTGGGTTTCCCTGCAATTCAGCTTGGGTTTGCAAACTTGGCTGGTGTTGGGTTTATTGCACCTAGTTTGGGGCTTTGCTGTGAACATTTTGTGGAGATTCAGCTCTTGAAATTAAATGGGCTCTGTTGTTCAGAGCCTGGACTAGTGTCTCTAACATCCATAAACTCCATACCAGTCTATTTATCTTCATGAATAAAGTAACTGAGGGTCTGATGCTTTAATTTCAAGGGATGCTTTAATTTCAAGGGAGAGGTCATTGCTGTGTATTATCCAACTGTTAAAATCAATGGATGGTTGGATGTGATGAGGACTACTTACTACTACATACTGGAGGGCTTTAACTTACCAAAACAACTTTTTAAACTGGTGAGGAGCCAGGCTTCTTATGGTCCTGTTTCCCCATCACTTTGTCCACAGTAAGGAAAACAAAAAGCAAAAAGAAGTTTTGTAGAAGCCCCCAGCACTTGTGATGCTTCAAAGCAGAGGCAGTAGCTCTAGAAGAGACACCAATGGAGATGAAGATTTTCTGCCTCCCAGTAGGTTTGGGGCAATGAAGGAAACCAATAATACTTTTGGTTTTCCAAGACTACTGCTTTTAGTTCCTCTAGAACTAGAAAAGAATGGGTTTATTTACTGTAGAACTCCTATTCTTTCCCCCCACAAAAAACCCTCAAGAATGGTGACCATTCAAAGTAGAGTGAAGATGGTTTTTGGCAAAGGTTCAGCATGGCTCTTGTTACTGAGGGGAATGTGGTCATGTTGCTAAGATAGTGGCCTGGGAGTCAGGCCACTGTTCTTGGCTATCCCACCACCCCCACCATGTAACCTTGGAAAGTCACGTCTCCCCTCCATTCCTTGCCATCCTGAACCTCTTGGCTATTTAGGCTGCCAGCTTTATGGTCCAACGTCTGTCTCCTACTGTTCTAGCTACCACCATAATTATGAGAATTTGATACACACTGCATTCCAGCACCCCTTCCCACAGAGCTTCATTAGAGCAGCTCTGTCCCCATGAGCAGCAGAGCAGAGGTGGGAGTTCAGGCGTGAACTCCATGGGGGTTTTCACCCTCATCTCACCCTGTCTATGCACTCACACCGCACCCAGGGACATTGTCATCCCTTTCACCTTTCTCATTCCCATCCAACAACTCTTGGAGTCATTTACATTTAGTGTGTTCACATGGTTTTCTCCTCATTTATGTGTGCCCAGTTGGGACACCATGCCAGATTCTACCATCCGTTCCTGGGACACACATGCTCTGTGAGGGACAACCTGCTCCCATCGTCCAGCAGAAGCACCTCAACATCCATCCCCAAAGGGACTATGACCCAGAGAGGCACTATTTAGCAAAGGTAAGCTCTTGAAGCACAAGAAACATGAGGTTTGTGCCCTGAGGTGAACCTCTACCCTTGGCATGCATTTGTCTTGACTGATTGTGTAAAGCAACCTGACCTCAGAGGACTGTTAAGTTTTCTGGCGATGCCTTGGAGTTTGCAGCCTGACATGCACACACCTTTTTGCAAGTGGTACTGCACTGCATGAAGTCACAGGGTCATTTGCGACCAAACTGTGTAGCCCAAAGCATCAAGGGAAAGTCTGGGTGTGATACTAGCACCTCTTTTAACTAGGGTTAAAACTCTGCTCTGCCAGAGGCAGGACTTTTGCAATGAATTGGTGAGACCTTTTTCTTTGCTGTTTTGCTCTAAGGATCCTTAACTTCAGGAGCCACCACAGCACTAGGAGAGTGGGTCCTCCTTCTGCTTCAAAATATCTTTAGAGTCTGTTCTCCAAGATGCCTTCAGGCACCAGCATGGTCAGTAGCTGCTAACTTATCTCTGGTCAAGGCCTGCCATGCTGGGCACTGGGCGTGCACACATGAATGGACAATCCCTGCATGAAGACTTTTAGTCTCAATAGAGGAGTGACACAAAGGGAAAGAAGTTAAATACTATTTAGTGAGATCATCCTGCAGGGAGCTGGTAAAGTTGGGATTAAAACTCAGAGAGCACCAGCTAGCTGCCCTGCACACCAGGGCTCTTTGCCTTCACTCCTTACATGGCACTTCCATGCATGTACATGGACATACACACATATATCTGTGTGTGTACATTATACATATATATGTGGGTAAAGACTGATTAAACACTTGGACATGCATGGTACAGTGGCAAAGACTAAATGTGCATACACATGCACATTACCACTGCAAGTGCCATGTCATGGTTTGCCCTGTGCTACCTGTCAGTTGTTCACAGCCCCTTGTGGAATGTCCCTCCTGATCTCACCCAGCAGGAACTGTGCCCCATTTCAACTCCTCCAGGTTAAGCCAACACAGCAAGCTGGGATTTCTGAAGGTGCTGGCAGGACAGGCAAATGATCACACTGAGATACCATCTATCTCAGCTCCTTCTCAGAGTTTGGTAATGTGTGTTTTATCAACAAATAACATGTCTTTACTACTGCCAACCCTGCTGAACCACTGTAGCTGCAGACAAGCAAGCTGTGTTTGCTTCTCTTTCATTTGTCAGCAACACAATGGCCAGCCAAGTTCTCCTTCCAGCATCTTACTTGTTGGTAAAAACAAACACAGGCAAAAAGAGAAAAGCTGATTTTTGGCTGGCTGTGAGGATGCAGAAGGGTAGGTTTTGATAGGTAAATTGAAAAGGCCCTAATATGAAAATCACTGGGGAAAAAGAAGCATCAGCAAGGAAGAGTTTAAAAACAAAAAAAGGGGGATGGTTCAGGTTCTCAGATTCCCCCATTTCTGCTCTCTGGGATAGCACTGTGTATTATTGCTCTCCCTTCACCAACATGTGGCCAAGTCCAGTTTGACTGGCAACTCCAACAAACACATGGGATTTGCAAGTAGTTATGAAGATGTTCACCCATTTGTTCTCAGACAGCAAAAATCTTTCTCTTTCCCACCCCTCTTACTCCTGCCAGTTCCCTTCTGTGGGGAGCTGTGAGGAGGGAGCTTACACCCACATCACATCCAGGACCACCCTGAGGTTTGTTAACACTTGAGAAGCAAAGATATTCAGAGAGTAAAGGAAACCAGAGTCATTGCCTCTCTGCAGTTACCAGTTTGGATTTTGGTGCTGTCTGACTGCAAGAAAGGAGAAGAAGGTGGGAAAAACATCAGAAATGTAGCATGGAGGGAGGATTGCAGCACAGAAGAGTTGGGCAGCTTCACCCCCACACCCAAACCACCCAGCATGCCACACCTTCCTCCCTGAACAAGCTGAAGAAAAGCACTGAGACCTGGGCAAAGCTGGTGAACCAGCTTCTGGGAGGGAAGGGGAAGTTGCTGACAGACTCCTGCATTCCCCTCATCCCATCTTCCTAGTTCCACTTCTGAGCCCAAACAGGTTCCCACTTGCAATCACAAAACCAGAGTTGGCACCATCTGCCTGTGGTGAGGAGCTGATGTACCTGGGAGCTCTGGACCTAGGTGAGTGAAGACAAAGAAGTTCCTGAGAAAAGAACTTTTTCTACCCAGTACCTCTAGACAGGAGGTGTCTTCTGGGCTGAAACATTAGAAAACAAGATGAGAACGCGCCACAGGCAGAACCTCTCTCCCTCCCCTGGGGTAGCTGTTCTTTGCCAGATGCTTTGCAAGGCACAGAGAGGAAAAAGGACAGATGTATGGATTGTTGCAGACACAAGGGAGAGCCCAAACAGCACACGATGGACACAATCACATTGCTTAATGTGTTTATCAAGTATTTTGAGGCCATTGCAGGAATTCCATATGCAGTACAACACAAGACTAGAAGAGTGGCTCAGATTTAGGTGACAACTGAACTTGGTCAGAAAGAGTCCAAGAAGCCTTATGCAAGTGTTTCACTTCCCAAGGGCTGCATGCAGGGACCATTCCAGATCTCGATCACAGTCCCACTGTTTACAGCATGCAGAGCTCATGGCAGGGAAAACACAGGGAAGAACTGCAACAGACACTAATGAGGGAATATCTCTGGAGTACGTCAGGAAGTTGCTGAAAGGGAGGAACAGTTTTGAAACATGAGCACGGAGATAAAAATCTATTCTAAGGTGAGGATGAGCTAAATACGTCAAAGGCCTTTCAGCACAATCTGGACACATGTGAAACCATCTAAATAGTAAACAGCACATTTACTACTAATAGCCTCTTAATTTATTTATGGAGCCCCATCACATTGCAAATCTCTGTCATCTCCTTTGCTCAGCAATCATCTGGCACCTGAGGAGGGTGCAGAAGCCCTTCTCTGCCCTGCCCAGGCTTTGCTACCTGTTTTTGGAGATAAGCATTAAGTAATAGAGCCCTGCAAAACACGATAAGGACCACGCTTCAAGATGGTTGACCGAAAATACTCATTTTCCAACTTAAGGACGTTTCACAAGCTGCCTTATTGCCTCAGAGCACCTCGAGCAGGGGAAGGAAGGGGAAATACAGCCACAGAAGCCAACACAATCAACCCCAGGGTTGGGGAATCCCTCCTCACATGTATAGATGTGCATGCATATATATATCCATGTTAGTCACTGCTATGGCAACTAGGACAACAAAGATATCCTTTTAAAGGCCCTGTGGTAAGGAGGAAAAATATTTTGCTATATATATCATTGCCTATTGACGTCACAAAATAACTTAAAATAAACTAACTTGTAAGTTTGGATCATGCTGGTCCTTTTTTCTCCTCTGTAGATATTGAAATAACGTTCACGTCACAATGAGCATCTGTTACCTTTCATGGAAAAAGTAACAGAAGAGAGTTGAGCTAGAAAGTTTTCTATAAAACCCGTTCACACATCCTCACTGAAGCAATGTAAAAAATCCCTCTCCTCAAGGAAGAAACATAAAAAACCCCCTTCTCCTAAAAACCTACGGAGCATTGTATCTGGAGGGTCTCATTTACTCATTTATCAGGCAAAGCCCATGCTGACATCAGAGGGAAACTGCCAATGTTGATAATTAGTAAAAACTAAGAAGCTGAGGTCAGCTGTGACAATTAATTCAGTTGAACATCTAAATAGCTCACTGGAAAAAGGCAAGCTTCAGAGATGAGTCTGGGCTGAATTGTAAAAATAAAACATTCCATATGAAAGAGATTTTAGGAAGTTCATTTCCACAGCCAAGATCCTGTAGATCAGGGCGTACCTACCTCTTGTGTATGTAACACAGTGCACAGTAGGACTTTGACACCACTTGTACTCTTTCCACTAATGTCACCAGTGCAACTAGTTTATTAACAGCACTAATAAATATGTTGCTGCTATACAACTAAGACATAGAGGTAAATGGAGTTAAGAGAGTGAATTTAGGACCTTAGTTTCCACTGGGCTGTAGCAATAAAACCATATGGGTATAGACAAAATGAAAGAGCCCCTAGTCAAAGTCCAGTGTAATCAAGCACAAACAATGCAGTGGAGCATCAGCCCTGCAGGGGAACAGGCTGGATATTGGTTATGGTTCACCCATTCAAGGCATGGGGGCATCTTTGACATGGGACAGCTCTACAGCTCCGTGCTCAGTGCTCAGAATCAAAAAATGCAGCATCTCCTATCCTTTGGCTAGCAGGAGGAGGTAAGAAATACACCTCAACTTATTATGCTTCTATCCAAAATCATCTATTTATCTCTCCTTAGGAAGATCTAGGGGAGCTCTCTGAAGTCCCTTTTGGCTCAACATTTTTTTAATCTGGCTTGAAGGATGCTGATCTGCCGGCATGTTCTAACAGTGCCTCACAGAGTGGGTTGAGATGTTCTTAGAGCATGAGATATGCCATGATTCTCTCAAAAGCACCATGGATATTTTAAAGCAACAGAATTTATTAGAGGTTTTTTGAAGTCAAGTGTTTCTTACTCAGTGTGGTGAGTTTGAACAGATACAGCAAATGCAATGAGTCACTTGAGCATTGTGGGCCGTTATACATTATTAAGTCATCTGCAATGCCATGGTGAACCCATTTGCAATGTGCTATTATGCGGCCACTTGATGTGTTGTGGATTTGGGCCTGTTCCTTCTCTCCTATCCCAGGGTTTGGTTTTCCCCCTCTTTATTTTTTTTTTTTTGTAAGCCAAGCTGCAGCATACAAACAAGAGCTAACACAATTCAAGCAGGTCTGAATCAGTCTTATGAAGGAGAATCATCAGTCACGTGTTTTAGGTTTAGAAATTTGCCTTCTCCCAACTTCTCCCATGTCACCTGTTACCCAAACCTCTGGAATTGCTGCAATTCTCATCTCTTTTGCCCATCTGTCAAGTTTCTCTCTAAGCACAGGGAATCAGAGAGTTCGATTTACCCCTGGGCTGCTGAGAAGCACTGACAGCCCACACCCAGGAATATGATACTTCAGGTAGGTGCAACATCCTCATGTTACTTAACTCCCAATTGTTGTGCGTTGATGATACACATGTGACTTTTCTCACATCTCCTGGTATCACCCAAATTTTTCTGCAGTCTCTTATGCTACCAGCCACTTCAGCTCTCCTCTACGACAATTTCCTGAAGTATTCTGCCTAGAGATTGTCTTCTGTGGTTCAGCCTGCAGGTCTTTTCCTCGCAGACTGCACAAAATACACAATGGAAGACCCCCTACTCATTTTAAATTCTTTACAGCACCCAGTCTCCCTACATATTTTGTCTCATGATGGAGGAAGACAGATAAGCACCTTTCTGAAGATCTCAACCCTACCTTTCCTCACCTGCCTATATGAACTTAGGAAGACAACATGCTAATATTTCTACTAACTGTAGTCTTCTTCAGCCCTGATTTGTGGAAGCTTTCAGAGAAACCTCTGCCACAGCCCCATCACTCATCCTTTTCTGATAAAATGTCTTCCTTTGCTCTCTTCCTCTACCCCCATTCACAACACTCTCCTTCACAGAAGATTACGCAGACATCCAAAAACCCTTCTTACTGCTTTTTAACCCTTTTATTAATGCCATGTGCCACCCCTTCCCACCACCCTAATCGGGTCAAGATGGGATGTGCCAGGCTCTCAAAGGGGCCCTGCACCTCTGTTTTCAAAGAGTGATCTGCCCTTGCAAGGTCTGTTCTTATTTTTTGGAGGAGATGTAGCTAAGACAGGTTTATCTAAAGACTATGCAAGTGCTAGGTGGTTGCTGAACACCAGAATAAGAAAAAAAAGCTATATATGGTGGATGAACAAAGCAGTTGGATCTTTTACCAAGGCTGAAGTACTAAAAATATGGAAGGTTTTTATAGTACTCCATGCTGTACCTAGAAAGCTATAGGATTGCCGTGGAACAAGTCAGACTCGCAGTCTTATGTCTCACAGCTGCTAGTCCTGAGGTGCTTGATCTACTTGGCAGGGAGAAAAGCTAGCTCTGATACCACAGGCCAGAAATTAGAGGAATGCCTTTTTCTCTATCCACAAAGAAGAAACATATAAGTAATATGCTCTAAAGCAGAGATTGCATAAGAAGGGCTGGCCACAGAATAACTTACAATTGATGTCAAGCTGAATATGGAAACAGGTTGCTTTGAAGATGACTGTCAAAGCCCCTGGTTGCAACCCCAATTGTGGTTAAGATTGAAGAGAAAGAGAAACAGAGAGGGAATATGGGGAGGCCTAGACTGAACAGAGTCATTTGTCAGGAGAATTGAAGCAGAAAAATAATGTAGAGTTCAAAGCCAGTGCCCAGGAAAAAAAAAATAATCGTTTATATAGCTACAAGCACAGCTGAAACAAGCCAGAAGAAAACCTTGGTGGGAAAATGCTACAGCACAACCCCTGCTGTGTGAACAGCAGCTTCCTTACCTTGCTGAGTTTCTTGCTTGGCTGCAGCGGGGGTACCTTGCCGGTGGAGGGAAGCGCTAGGGGAGATAAGGCAGGCTTGGGTGGGATGGTGACAAGGAGCCAACTATACACATGCATGGTTTGATATTCTTGATCTTGGGAAAATCCAGAATGGGTAGGTTCATTCTCCTCTTCAAGTAAACCTCCCCAGATCAACTCATTTGGGATTTTTATTGTCTTTGGGATGAACCTGGGCTTGGCTGTGGATATTTTTGAGGGCTAGCATGCTGTGTCTTTCTCAGCCCACACACAGTACTTCTTATCTTTTTGACTCTAATTCCTAACTTTACAGCCTGGGTCATCTAAAAGCAAATGCTTTTTGTGCTACCTGAAGTTGGCAACACTATTTGCTTAGACACCAGTGTCCAGAAAACAGTGGTTACACTGGTAAGGGTATTTCTTTTAAAACTCTGTACAAACTAAATGGATATGAAAGTACAAAGTGTAGCTGAACCAGGGAAGGGAGTACTCACTGAAGGACTGAATGCTTGCCATGCCCTTGATGAGAAAGTATTAGAGAAATTGAGGAAAACATTGAGACTTGCCTTTAGTAGGTAAAAAAGCCCTAAATAGAGATTGGAGGAGCCCTAAAGGCATCACAAACAGCACATTTGGAAATGCTCCCCTTACCTGTAGACACAAAGGATGGAACTGGGTGGGTTCAATCTGTGGTCCAAAATGGGATTAGAGGAACTAACTGGCTTCTCACAAAATACAAAAAGATGGAACCTTCTCCATCTGCATGCTAAAGCATTAAATATGTTAGAGGAGGATTATCCAGAAACCAGCATATGCTGATTCTTTTTTTATGCTGGATGTGTCGGCAAGGTCTTGGCAGACTGTAGGGAAAAAAACACAGTGTCTATAAGATTTCAAGGTTGTCACAGATCAGTGACCTCAGTTGAGGTCTGTTACAGTCATTCAGCAATGACCCCATCTCTTCTTTCATCTTAGGGATTCCAGTAGTTTCATCCATTGCTTGCTTTTCTTCCTTTTTCCTGTTTGTTCTGCAAAACAAAATACCACTGCCATTTTCCTTCGCTGGAGTTTCACCAAGATTGGACCCTCTCAGTGGAGCTTTGCCAGATATGTTGCAAAGTCATGCAATGCATTGCCATGGAGGAAATGTCATGTAACAGGATGCTGAGAACCTGACATAAAGGTTAGTCACTTTAAGCAGGTTGGTTTAGAAGATATGGGTGAAGCTCTGCAAAACCAAGTTCTCCTGGGTGGGTATCACTTGAGTTGGCCAGATTCTTAGTGGATATAAATTGTCATAGTTCCATGCAAATCCTCTGGAAAATGATACCATGGTTGGCAAGCTGCTAAGGTAACAAGTATATCACAGGGCAGTGCCAACTAATGCTGGCTGTGGATCTGCCCATTAGCTGTACTGGTAGTATCAGCTTATGTGAACATAGTTGTGGCTCTGGTAAACCTGGAAAAAATGACATTTCCATGGGTTTGATGAGAAGTGAAACATTTGATGCTTTGGTCTCAAATTTTCTGCTGTCTTCCACAAGAAACAAAGGGCAAGGTTTTACGAATGGCCTTCTCCTTTTTCCCCTTTATGGGGCAAACATAGGAAAAAGTGTTATCTATGGAATTTCAGAACTTTTTCTTTAACACAAAACACCAAAACCACCAGAAATAACATTCTCCTGGAAAATGTAAGCTTTGACTTTGCCCTAAGCCAAAACTGCATACTGATTGCTATTCATCATTCTGCTCCCCTCCTATGTACTCTATATGTCTCCAAAAGTCTTACCATGGCAGTCAAGGTTCAAGGAGTAGCTGGATGAATCCACTCTTTCCAAAACAGGTATTCCCCACTTCTCTGTTAAAAAACGTCCTTCTCCAGAAGAGACTGGACAGCTGTTCTTTGTTGATATCCAGTCTCCCAGGACGTTCGGCAAACATATTCAGAAACCTGGATATAGTCTAGGATAACATTTCCTTCCAGACTTGTCAGGATATGACAGGCTTTTTCCAAGTTACCAGTGCATGCATGCAAACCTGATGTCCAGAGCACAACTCCATAGCCTTAGTGGAGTTTGTTGAGCCTGCAGCCTACCATATCTATCCAGCTGCAGGACAGCCCACCAAAGGATGATGCTCCAGTACTGGAGCTGTGAAAGCCTCTATAGATCTTGGTGAAATCCAGAATGCTATTAGCTGCTTCTCCCTATCCTGGCAGTAGGAAACTTCAAAAGGCAGGTGTGCATTATGGATTTCTCCTCCAGCTTCCACCAGCAGGGCTTTTCTTTGTCTCTCTCTCCATCTATTTCAACTTTTATAAAATGGGAGCAGGATTATCTGTCTCCCTTCAGAAAATCAGATTAATTAGGGCTCTCTTCCCTAATTACTCACCCTGCTGTGATTCCTACAGATGTGATTAGAGAGTGAGCATCAAGGAATGGCCATGCACAGCTTTATAGGTGTGTCCCATAGCATCATTATTTACCCTAGGAAGGCCTGAAAGTGGTTCTTGCTCAAGGCTTGGCTGCAATATACAACGTGGGCCTGTGTGCTTTGCATAACAGGACACCACAAAGGGCTGCCAAGGTCCAACTTACTCAGAGTACATTATCTCAGCACACCCCTGCACCGCTGTACCTCTGTCCACTGACCCCTACAACATTCACAGGGCACTAGAGACATTCTGCATTGCACTGGGCTCAGTTGTCCTCTTGGTGTTCAGCACCAACTGAGGACAGATCTATGCATCACTTTGCTTTCCCCTCTCTGTCTCTGTTTCCAGGCCAATCAAAACACTCTTTGTGCTGGACAGCAAGTCACCTATGACATGGGACCCTTATTTTTTAGCTAGAGGTGAACTGAAGACATAAGTCTGCCAGATCATCTGTGGAACATGCTGGTGGCAGATGGTATATAAACATTTGTTTTCTTATTACTCAAGAAGGGAAAGTAGTTGGGAAAGCAAAAGTTTCTTCATTTTTTTTTGCAAAAATTTAAGTTAATGAATGGAAAAAAATCAACAAACTTCTTAAATTCTTTTAGATAAACAGGATTTTGTCCTCAAAAAAAAAAAAAAAAAAGGGGGACTTGGCAGGGCTGAAGGCTGCTATTTTTCATTAGGACAAGACGATGGTATGGCAGGAATGCAAGACAGAGGGGTGCAGATGTGTGAAAGCATTTAGGAAAAGGCACCCAGAGATTAGAGAAGTGCCTGTTCCCAAAATGGGTTGATCTGAGGTAAAGGAAACCTTTGGGATAGGAAGATAGTAAACCCCTGCCCTGCCCCTTTTATAGTGGATATAAACAGTTTTACGGTATTTCCACCAAACAGAAGAGGAAAATAAAAAAAAAAAAAAAAAGATTTCTGCAACACACACATGTTCCCCATTAATTAGGACTGCTGTTAACAACACGTTGCGCCAGAGCTGCCAAGAACTGTCAGACGAAGGACAGGGAAGCCCACAGCAGAGGCTCTGCTGCCTCCCGGGGGGAGCAGCAACCCGACCAGCAACCCAGTCCCAGCCCTTTGGCTGGGTCAGCCCCCCACCTCGGCTCGGTGGCAGGGGGTACGACAGGCAGCCGGGCTGGGGGCGAGGCGAAGTAACCAACTGCGCAGGCAGCCCCTGTTTGAATTCCTCCCCCACACGCTCCCCTTCAGCTACAGACATTTTCCACAGAAATTCTGGCAGAGTTTGCTTCTGGTTGAGACTTTCGGACTATTTCTGCCTTTTTAAAAACATTCTTAGGGGAGGCGCCTGCTACTTTTATTCACATAAAGGATCCTTATTTTTATGTATTAAGGGATGCGAACAGAGGAAGTGAGGCAGGGGAGGGGAGAGCTGCTTTATGCTTTCATTCAGCTATACAACAACAACAAAAATCTACACCCAAGCTGCCTTTCCTCCTTAGCAGGCTACAAATACACACTTTGCTGTAGACTTTGATGTAGCAGAGACCACTCCTGGCATCCGGGTTTTCTGCAGCCATCTCTGGGACAGAGTGCTGACTCTTGGCTTTTAAGCATCCCTTACCTTCTTGCCTTCTGGCAGCTGCTGGGAGTAGCTTTGTCCTTTCCCTATCAGATCCTCTCAACTCTCTCCTGAACTACTCTCTTCCTTCAGGGTTCCTGAGTGCTGGTCTGGATTCACCACTGCATGTGACTGAGGTTGCACACTGGTGTGCCCACAGGACTGACTCACACTAGCATTAAAGCAGGGTCCTGAACAATATTTTATTCTTTAAACAAATGTAGGAAATACTGTTGGAGCAATGCAGCAAAGTTCATTGCAGGATCTTGAAGGAGGGGGAGATGATTATTTTTTAAAATAAAAATTATTTCCCCGCACTTGTATACTCACAGGCAGCATGTCCAAGCAGCTGGGCCATCAGCAGGCATCAAGATGGGTATCTCCAAGTGGCTACTCTTGGATCCCTTGTGAGGACACAAAGGATGAAGACATCAGCTATCCACCAGCATGTCTCTTAGACTCCTCGGAGGTTGGTGATGATCTGCTTGTTTTGGATCTTCCTTTTTGTACTCTTTAGGAGCAGACAGGGATTAGCCTCTCCACCCTGTCCCACCACTGTGAGTCATCTAAATGTACTCACTGTCCTTACTCTCTCAGTCTGGTCATCCTGACAAGTTGCACTAAATATGCTGAGATCTTGATGACCTGCTAACTGAGGAGGTTTTTTGTAGCCCTTCTGCTGTTGCCTCCACACCAAACACCTGCCTCAGCCTCACTCAGACCAAAGAGCACCTCTGCTACAGGTATCCACAGCAGAAACAGAGAAGGCAAAGTTAAAGACTGCTGTCCTTTCAAATAACTGCCTCACAGATGAACATGATGGTGCCCATTTCTGTACAAACTCCAGCCCTCCGACTGCTGGGATGCAGGACTGTGCAGCTGTGTACCCGTATTTCACAAACTGGGCCAAAAAAACCCATCTAAATCACAAAACCTCCAATCATTTAGTAAAAGGTTTGGGATACTGGGACACTTTGCTATTCTCATTCTTCCTTTCAAACCCCTAAAATGTTGCTGTTGAAACTGCAGCCCTGCAGTCTTGTAAGGCTTTATAGCTATAATGGTGCACATGGTTTTATGCCAAAAAAAGCAGTGGTCCATTAACTACATACATTCAACATCATTTCTCCATATATCATGTGAGGAAATCCTCATAGCTGCTGTCCAAAGCACTGGTGACTTGTTCTTGAATGGAAAGTCGTCTCAGACACGCAGGAAAACATTCTAGTCTAAAGTTTCAAGAGCAGGTCGCGATTTGAGTGGGTTCCCTCTTACACATCCAAGGTAAGGACATCCAAAGGGCGTTATTTTCAGATTACGCTGAGTGCCTTTCGCTAACAGCTTCTCTTCTAGGCACCTTGAACTGAGAGTGGAAAAAGCCACCAGAAGCATAAGGACTTCTGAAGTACAAGAACAGACTGGACATTTTTCTAGGGTGTAAGTTAACAGGAACCATTTAACAGTGTGAATGTAGAACTACTGGATCTCGTACACTTTGGGAGAGCTACTCAGATCAGCTGTTCAGATCCATGTGAGATAAGGGGAATGTTCAGACTGAATTCCAAAAGGGCACCAGAGTGCTGTTTTGCAGAACACATACTAAGGCTTTTGGTTAAAATACTTCAGTTTGGGATAGTTTATTTTTTTGAAAATATAAAGAACTGCTGTAGAAAGCTAATTATTTTTCTCTTATATAGACCTAATCCATTTATTAATTTTTTTTTTTTTTTTTTTGAGAAAGAAAGCAACTTATGTGAAAACTTTCAAATACCTCTTCAAATACCCTTACTAATGACATTTGAAAATCTAATTTCACATTTGGGACACATTGCAAGAATCAACAATAGTAACAGTTTGATGTCTGTCTTGTTTCAATCCAGAGGGGTGGCGGGGGGAAGGGAGGTTTGGCAGAAAGTACTATTGTCATGTGGGAGTCTCAGAAATGAGTTGTCTCCTGGCTAATATTCTTCCACTGGAATGGTAAGTCAAATAGGCTAGTAGCCATGGCAACAGCCCAGAATTCTTAACTATCTCTATGGTTATTTCACATCACTTTGGGGCTACCCCAGTTCATACCATTATCACTCAAGACATTATTTCATAGTGATTTCATTAATTGAGTGTAATTTGATATATGAATAACACCCACATTCATTTTAACAGAGGTCATATTAACTGCACTTCTGCCCGAAAATGTAGACAAATCAAGCTAAAACAATGTCACAGTTTTAAAATAAATACACAGAGACAGACTATAGTTCATAGGTGCAAAACAACTATGTGATTTCTCTCCTTTTTCTCCCCTACATTTCATACCCTCCTAAGGAAGATTTGGGGGAAAAAGTGGGGGCTACAGCATCCCTAACCCTATACCTCTCTTATACCCTGCAAGGAAGGCTGCATTGGGCAATGGCATGACTTGTGAACAGTCAGTGAGAATAATACCTGACAAAATAAGGAGCACCAGAAGGGGTCTGTGGTTCCTCTGTCAGCCTAACTACCCCCTTTAAGAAAACTATCAGCTTCCTAAATATCAAAATTTGATTTGAAAAAGTTACAAAACACTACCAGCCTTGAACAAACAGTTTAGGAACCCTTCCTGGTCAGACAATGCAAAGAAAGGACTGAGGTAACCATGCCCGTAGCTGATGGAGTAACCGGACAAGGAACAAAATGACAAAAAGGTCCCAAGTTTCCAGGACAGCATATTGCAACGGCTGAGCACTGAATTGCTGGAGGCCTAGCACTGTCTCGTATATAGTATTGACAAGACAACAAACCCAAAAGGCTTCTACATGACATGTCTTGAAGATGTTTCCAATCAGAGTTTTCTTTCCAGTCTAAGGGCACTGATGCCCAAGAAAGCCACAACACTCCTGAGTTGGTGTTTTGTACCAGTGCTGCACAGCTGATTAAACAACAGGAGATTCCTGGTTTATCCGCTATGCTCATTTATATTGCCATTCGTTACTTTTTAAAAATGTAGACCAAGTTTCTCAAAGCAAACCTTTGGAGGACCATATGTCAAGTTAATTTGACTAATATCTGGGCCTTCTCTGACTAAGAAAGCAAAAAAACCCACCCAACAAACCAAAAAAACCAACAACAAACAACAGCGAGTTCAAAAGAGTTTAACAGACCCATTTTTCAGAGAATTGAATAATGATGTATTCTGCAAAGACAAATCCTTTAAAGAGTTTCTGGTTTCAGAAATATTTTTAAAAACCCAGTGTTCTTGGTGCTTTCCAGAGTTATCTGAATTCCTTCAAAAGCCCACTCAAAGTTAAAGAAGAAAAATAATGTTATTCTAATGGAACAAAGCATTACTTTTTTATTTTACTACAAGATTTGAAATACAGTTGCAAAAGAAGAGCTAGAAAAACAGAAAGATTCAGGTTTACCTTGTTAATTTTTTGCTTTTTTGTCACCTGGGATTTTTTCTGCAGTGTTCCTCCTCCAGAGAGGTGCTTCAAAGCAGCTCTCAACTCCCCCCCATAGTTTCTCTTCTACTGTAATGAACCACATTTTATTCTGCAGCCTTCCTTTAGCAGCTTGAGGAATATGCAGGGTAGTGATTTTTCTACCTAAGACCATCATTTCATTTAGGAAGTAACAGAAATTGCAGCTAGCAGCTCACAATATAAACATCCTAACTGTATGCTCTAGAGATCATTTCTGTGTACAAACAATTTCAGTCCAGTTTCAGCTACTGCAATTTCCCTGGTAACAACTCGCTATGTTTACATCCATCTGAAACATTAAAACACTGGGGAACAGTGTGGGTTCTTGATTATTTATCTGTTTGATCAACCTCAACAACCTACTCGGGATGTTTTCAAAAGTCTGACTTCTAGGCAGCTAGAACAGTGGGGGTTTTGGTATTACTTGTCCTTTTTTCCTCAGCTGCCTAATCTCCCTTCCTGCTCCTTTAGTGAAGATGTTAATTCAGAGCAGAGCTGGCAGCAGTCCCCCTGCCACCCCAGGGGGTTCCTCCTAGCAGTATGCAGGCAGTCATTAGTCTCTGACTATAGTCTGTCAGGCAGTCCAAGCCACTGGTCCCTTGTTCAAGCCAAACAGGGATGTCACATAATGCCAAGTCATGCCATAAAATAACAGTCGAAATAGCTTACGTTTTAAATCCCTAAAGGGCAGCTACCCCATCAGGCTGGTGGATTAGAAAACAGACGCTAAAGCGTAAGGAATGGCACTGGGGGCTCTGGCTTGCACAGGAGTGAAATGGTTTAACACCAAACAACAGAAGAACAAAAGAAGAGTTTGAGCCAGGTTCAGCCTAAGCCATTTTATGCACCCAAATGATCTGCATAGTTGAGGATCTTTTCTAAGTAGGGGGTTAATATACCATCTTAGCTATCAGGAGGTGAGACAGCTACAGACAAGGGACATCTGGATCCTATGGCAGGATGAACCACTTTCTAAGAACACACCTCTCTTTTCAGTGACTACAGGAATCCTTGGGCATTTTGTGGCAGGCAGGGTGAATGGGTGCTAATTAGAGTACTTTAGGCATTCTAATATTTCAGAAAAATAGCTTGCATTTAGCATGAGGACATGGCTACAACCTTCAATGTGCTACTGCTATGAGCAGAGTCACATGGAAAGACGTATCCTTTATAAAAGGAATACATGACAATAAAAGGAACAACAGCAAAAAAACCAAAACAAACAAAAAAAACCTCCAATAAAATAGAATTTTTCCCCCCAAAATGAATTTTCCAAGGTCTATAGGGTTTCAAAAGCTAACTGGATACTTTTGAAAAGGGATTTTCTGGTAGCAAACTGTTTCTGTAAAAATGTGGACATAGCTCTCTCAGGGATCAGGATGATTCAGTGCTGTTGGAAATATTTAGTAGTTATCTGTAGTGAGATGGCAATATTTTGGTTACTTAGACTTCTAACAAGTATGGATCATTACAAATAGCTCACTATGGAGCATATAAAATGAGGTGGCAACTGGATAACTTGACAACAAATTATTTTCACTATACATAAGTGCATGACAGTCTATATTGGAAAATGATAAATTACATCATTCATGTGCCCTGAATTCACTGACTCTCTCAAGGGGGGTGAAAATCTAGGTTAAATAATGGGCAACTAAACAGAGACATATGTTCAATGTGCACCACAGATCAGAAAGGCAAAGAGACACTGGAAATCCTGCAACAATCAATAGCTTTTCTCAAGCAGGAGCTGCCAGTTGAAACTGAAAAATGCAGACACTTCTTTTTTCCTGATAAATCCTCTAAAAGATCCCTGTCTTTCCACTCCACTGAGGTACGAAGTTGGTAGCACCATGGCGCTGGAGGAAGCATTGCTTTGATTTTCGTGCTACCATGCATGGCACTGGCAGTTCAACCCTGTTCCACACACCCCGTGCTGTGACTCCAGCCATTCATCTGAGGCTGCTCTGCAAACTGCCAGGTACTCACGGGTGAGAAAGCAGGTGTCTGATCACCTCTGATGAAACCATCCATATCACTTGTGCACGCTACTTGCATTTGTAAGGAAAGGATGTGGAGCTGACCCTTGGAGAAAGGTTTTTTGCTGCTCATGGAGGCAGTACTGCAGGATGACGCTAAAGGCAGGTGCCATCCAGATTGTTGGGGAAGCAATGGGAGAGGTGATTCCTCCAAAAACAACCCAAGTGAATGGAACACCTCCCAGTTTTTTATTTCTATGCCTTCTTGCCAGGTGAACCTCTGGGTTATCCGTCCAGACGGAGGGTGGGGTCCAGAAGGGAGAGGCATGGGCAAAGGTGGCTGCCTGGGCAGTGGGTGGACAGGGTCGAGCCGGCCCTGAGATGCATGCATGGCTCTGGCCCGGCATTTCGTCTGTGCAGGAGGGGGGCTGGCGGCGGCAGGCAAGCCAAGTCAGAGCATAGCCAAGCGAGAATGTTCTGGCAGCCCTTCCTGGCAGCCTAAGCAAAGTTATTTATCACTTTGTGCATTTTCCTTCTCATCTGTGTACAGCCAGCTCCAATGGCTCAGCTTGCATTTTGCCTTCCAGAGCCAAGCCAGTCCCTTGGCTCTGCTCGGTCTTGGCTGTCCATTCACGCCTTCTGTCTCCTCCAGCTCTGCCTGGAGCAGTGCAGGATCACAAAATAGGAGTAGGTGTCTATAGCCAGGGAAGAGATTGAAGCATCAACAACCTACACCAATGGCAAAGAGCACATCTCTCCCCTGGATGGGCTAACGCCGAGCTGCTGTTTACTGCGGCTGCGGAGTTGAGCACAGTTTTTTCTGCTGCTCCCAGGCAGCCTCTGCTGGGGAGCTCCAGTGCCTGCCGGCAGCTATGACACATTTTCTTTCATTTTTTTTAGGGATTGTGCCTTTGCGATGATTTTTTCCAAATTGGTGGATGTAACAACAGTGAATTTACAGCAAATTTTTCCAGTTCTATGGACTCTTTTCCATACTGCTGGTGTATTTTGCCAAAAAGTCTAACAAGGGTGCCTAAATTGGGCTTGAAAATAATACCAGCTGCATTCAGATATTTATAAGGCTCACATTTGCTCTTGATAAGGGCACACCACACTCTTCTAAACACTGAACATTGGAAAAGCAGCTCGACACTTATTCTATTACACTTTGCATCATCAAATGTCTGGGTAATAGTTCATCCTAGGTTTCAGGACTTTGCCTAAAGAGAGAACCCCTGAGTATAGTTGTCATTCCTCTCCTCCTCCCTGAGCTGCCCATGCAGTTTTGTCTGGGGATGCTAGATTTGGTGGCAGAGTAAACAGCAAGACTGCATTTGACCTTGCCAGGTTTTGGGCAGAGCAGTTAAAGCTTTACTTTTCCCTACTGGATGTCACACTCTAGAAGCTGCTACATAATACCCAGCTGTGCAAGGCCAGCTCTTGACTACCTTCTAGCCAGCTTGGTCCCAACAGGACAAATCCTCTTATCGTTCTGATCAGACATCTTTGGTTTTTTTTTAATCATTCTGATCAGACAATGGAAGGCTACAAAACAAAACAAAGTGAGGCTGAAGGGGCACCTGGTCTGCAGTGGATTCCCAGAAGCACGTGTGACAACAAAGTGTGTTGAATAGCAGCTTCCCACCATGAGCCCCTAATTTTCACATCCTGAGAACTTTCCAAAACTGGGCTGCAATTTCTCAGATTTTGTCTCTGCCTGAAGGTAGAAGAGGAAGTTGAGTAAAATCCCTTCAGACCTTCTGAAATGAGGAGAGAATGAAAAATTGCATTTTCTTATTGTAATAAAAATTCTAACCATTTTTTTCTCTGTAAAAGGCCACATCAAACTGCTTGGAATTTGAAACTTGGTGTGGGTATAGCTCTCATTACAGGCCAGATTCAAAGCAAGCTGAGGTCAATAACTGTGCCTCCTTTGATTTTGCCTGACTCTGAAGAAGACCCTACAGCTAGGTAAACAAATCATAGAGAAAATCATTTGGAACAGTTGTGCCTATTTTCTACTTGGGAGTTGCCTGGGAACAAGCTGAGTTTGTTTGCAATGTGTCTAGGGTTTAGATGTATTCACCAAAGCCCAGCTTTGCTCCATCCTCCTCAATTTTTATTTTAGAACCTTGCTCCATGAATAATCTCCTCAAAGAAAATATCCATCAGCAGATGAAAGGACATCTTTAGGTAAAGAATTTGTAACTAAATCGTTTCTACACCTTTTTTTTTTTATAGCTGGGTCACAAGCACATGATTTGACAGTATTATGCATCCTTTGCACATATCCCAGTGTATCTGAGGTCCTGAAAGCTGTTAACGTTTCACTGTGCTGCCAGGTAGAGAGCTCCCATCTGGGGAGTTGAAGGGTAGCGCTGCTGACTTCCCCCCCAGCAAAGCCCTTGGTGGACCAAGGGCTGACTTGCACACCTCCCTGCTGCTCAAACTTCTGGACTATCCTTTCTCTTGGCATTGGAGCTCAAAGGTCTTTCTTTGTTAAATTCTACTTCAATTGGTTTAATTCTGTTTTCTTGCTGGAAGAGGATTTAGTAAAACAAACAAAACATCTTACCAATGTGAATATTCACAAATAATGACAAAACTCTAAAACAGGAAGGTCATTTCTTGGGGAGGGAGACTGGTATTATTTTGAATGAAGGGAAGAGTGCAAAGATCTTGCAATATTTGCTGTAAATGGGTTGTTATGGTGAACATTCCTGTCAGCAAGTTCATTAGCTCAGAGATCCGCGAGTGAACAGAGACCAAAAAAATACATTTAAAAATTCAAGAGCAGATTAGTGGACAATATTTTGCAATCTTTGTTTAGCTCTGCTTCTCACTGAGAATTAGTAACTTTACTTCAGGCCAGATTCAAATAGTCTTACTCATGCAGAGCATCACCATGTTTTATGAGTAACCCCAGTGATATTTAGGGCTATATTTTGGAATAAGATTGGAATCAGAGAAAGACAGTGGGAGGCATGGGCTGAATCACCTTGATTAATAAGTGCAAGATTGTTAGTCTTATGTGTGTCTATATAAATAAACATAACGGGAATAAGGAGGATGTCTGGATTGACAGGCATGTGAAGGAATTTATAAACATCTTTTTGCAACATACAGCAGATTCCTCTTTTAACAGAAGAGAACAACACCCAAAAGTTACTTAATATCAGGAAAAGAGGAATTCACACCTTCAGGAACAATAGAAGATCAGGCCATTTTGCGGGTTAGACTCTCAACAGTTCTGGCTGTTGCCTGTGATATTACATAAGATCTATGCTGCTCTTCATAGAAGTGATGGATGAAGTTTTCAGAGCTGCTCAAATGTCTTGAAAGTATGTGGTCCATTTTCCAAAATAATAGGGTCCTTGGGATTCTAAATCCCATTGAATTTCAGCACTTCTGGGAATGGCCTCATTACCTTCTAAATCAGTATGCATTTTCCAGTTTGTTATGCTTCCCATTTCATTTCATCTCTGGGCTCCAGTCAACACCATACATCAATAACAAGATCATCAAAAGGCAGGATTAAAAAGGAAAGCACAGTTGTGCCCGACTGCTCCGTCAAAATGTCTCCAAGATCCATCGCAGACTCCTGACGTTACCAGTGAGCAAGGAAGGAACCAATCCAAAGCTCGCTGATGTAAAGGAAAGTCCACTCATTTCTATGGATTTCAGTGGGGCTTGGATCAGGCCCTGGAAGAATAAGGATGACATAAAAATAACATGACATCTGCCAGATTCACCAATATGCTCTGATGTTTTGCCCAGCTCAATGATGCAAAGCAGATGGGGAGCACTGACAATCCTGGCCCTCTTCAATCACTTACTCCATCTCTCGGATTAGTTTTCATCAGGCATTTTATTCACAACATAAATACATTTATCTCATTAGTGCTTCTGCAACAGTATTTCAGAAGAAAAATCACCACTTTTTAGCTTTATCAGAGAAATAAATTTCTGTATTTTATCATTTGGTGACTATAAATTTTCAATGAGGTTTCTAAGAAGCTTATGATTGAGCCTCTGAGTTTTGCTCATGTACTTATGCAGGGCTTGTAACGAGTTGAATTTACCTGCCTTTTTTTTCCACACTACTTTGGCCCAAGCAGAATGCACAATTGTGCCGTTTGATGGTTGCACCCTCAAATAAGGCAGTAATAATTCTGCAAAATACAAAGCTTACCTTTAAGTTCAAGCACATGTTTAAATCACATCAAAACTATGACAAATAAATTTGTGTACACTGTACACAAATAAATATGTGTACAGTGCCAGAAGATGCATTTAAAAGAAACTAGCCCACTTTGAAAATTACCCCACTCTGTCCCTCCCCTCCCCTGCCTATTGCTACACAAAAGGGAGGTAAAATCAATTAGGAAATACTTACACATAAGAAGTTTGTGCACTGTGTCTCAGAAAAAACACAAAAGGTTTTGTCTGTGGGGTGACTATATCTAACATTATATGCCAGGAACAAACAAGAAAGATGTAACACAGATTGGGATTTTAGTATGCATGGTTACAATAAATATAGGTATTAATAGACATTAAAAGTTGCTGAATGACTGAGAAGTTGAGTGGATCGGATGATGTCCCTCAAAATGAAATAATCTATATTTGACTGGTAATTCATTTCTTCTGAGATGCTTTTTGCTTGACTCTGCATATATTCCTCATTGCAGAAATAACTTGGGAGATTGCAATCTGGCTCCAGCCTCAAGCCAACTAACCCGCGAGTTGTCACTAGTGCTGAAAGGCAAGACTGGAGTTTCCCTATTCCCAACCAGACACATCTCCACTAAAGTGTCCCAAACTATTTGGATAACAGCTGTACTGCTCCGAGTTTGCTCCCTGGCATAAGGACTTAACTGCATTCACACCACATAGGGACCAAATTGGTCCTGAACACTTTTACACCCACGTTTCACAGGCATTTATTTCCAGAGCATGTCCTGCTCCTCAGAGCTGAGTGTGGCTTGGGGTGTCTCCACTCTGGAGCAGCAATCTCCAGACAGCTAGAGCACATCCATGGGTTTTGGCCTGCAGTGGCATGTGTATGACTATGCTTGAACACGCAGAGGGATAACAGGCAACATATAAATGCAGAAGATCAGGCACAACAATCATGCACAAGCTTAGGTTACTTAATTTTAGAGATATCTTTACTTTACAATGATCCATCACATTTTAGAGGTGTGCAGAAGGATAAGTAAGGCACTGAGACAAACCTGCCACACACTTTGGCCAAATAACTTACAGTGAAACTCTACTCCTGGCTGCAGCAAAGATCCTGCTAACTTACAAAGGAAAAAAATTAACCCTGTGTACCCAAGTTCTCCCACTGAAAAGAAAGGATTGCTTGTCACAACTTACTTGTCATATTTCTGGACTGTCAATTATTCAAGGCAGGAACTGTCTGTCTCTGAGCACAGCCCCAGAACAGTCACGTCCTAGCCATGGGTGAAGTGTTACACATCACAACTCTTCTTCCTTTAGACTGAACTACAATTTTGCCATGTCTAATTTTGTCTTATTGCTCCTGACATTATAACACTTGGCCATACTTCCTCTCCCCTCCATTCTGTTTATTTGTAGAAAGGAAGAAATGCCACAGAAAAATGGTTTTGTGCTGTTACATAAAGGCTAAGCCAGAATCAAGATATTACTGGAACAAATAGTCAGACAGAGCTGAGATGTTTATTTTCCTGTTGGGGCATAGTGATGATGAGATCATGTCCTATCACAGTCCATTTTAAATCCACTGCACCAGTACCACACCTAAACCCAATCAGTCAGTAGTAGTCCAGTTGCCCAGTTTTTTGGGCAGATTTCAAAGTCCTAGTTTTGGTATTTCATATCAGATCCACTGTCGGTGAAAAAATTCATTGAAATACAATGGAGCTGCCCTAAATAGACCACCAGAGAGTCACTTTACTGCATGAACAGCAGACCACTGGCAAGGGACCAGGACATAGTACCTCTGTGTAAGGTTATGACTATAGGAACTCACCAATTCTGGGGGCATCCAGCCGAGAAAATGATTTCCCATCTGATCTCCTACAGAAATCTCTCCTTTGGCTTCCGTCCACCATAATTGTTCCCACTCCTGGGCACTATGGAGAAACAAGAAAAGCTTCAGGAAAAGACTTCCATGTAACTACTACACTGCAATCTCTGTTCAATTTGAAAGCAAGTCCTTGGCTCCAGATGCCTCATTGACTCCTGCTTCATCCCCTGTTCCAGCCATGTGTATCTATCTTGTTTATTTGGGGGGGCAGAATATATTTTACATGTTTTGAGTGACCTTGGGGGAAACAGCCTTTCTCCAAGGTTTCCCCCTCCAGACAGGACTATAAAACAATTGCCCTGTCTTCCATGACAACTCTGCCCAACAGCAAGTAAAGCACAATCAAGAGATTATTCAAAGGTCTCATGAACGGTCACTGGAGTAGATTTCACAGGCAGCGATCTCAAGACTGTAAAACATGTTTGATGGAGCACTTTACAGTGCTTTAAATTTGGAATTCTTTGTAGAGTGTCTGAGGATTTTTCAAGAAACAAACACTATGCTAGTCCTCTATGCACATGCATGTACACACAAAAAGCTCCCTCGTGGCATTGGAAGCTGGCATCCCGAGGCTCTGACCTCAGCTCACTCCTCCGCTTTATCAATCATTCAGTGCAGACTGAACAGCACTTGGAAAGTGGGTTGGGCTGGTTTTTTTCCTTCTCTTTTTTTTTTTCTCCTCCCCTCCATCTAGGGTATTCAAGGAAGAGAGCCTGTAGCTCAGACGTGGCTTGGGAAGCATCTAATGAGAGCTCTTAGCTCACTAAGATGAGGTGCTGTAGTGGTATCTTAATGGAGGTTTGGAGATTTCCTTCCCCTAGGGTAGATTCTCTGAATATTTTGAGGTTGTCTCTTTGGAACTGAAAATGAAAAGGTAGCTTTGCCGCTTCACAGATTCTTTGTGCCCTTTCCTCTCAGTAATTAAGTGAGGGGTAAAACCACCATACAGGAGAAAACCCTGAAGGGACAGTCCAAGATAACAATAGCACTAACTGGCAAGAGTGTCAGCACATCAGGGTAGTGCCTCGGAAGGCACAGCCTCTAAAATCCTGCTGCTGAGAGGAGCAAGCCCCACCACTTCCACTTTCACCTCTGGCTCCACAGAGTTACCAAACACAAACCTCCGCACTCCTTGCTGGAGAATCCAGCAGGCAAATGTCCTTTCTCTATACCAATGACATTTTCACAGGAAAACCAAAATAAATTGGCTGAAGAGAAATTTGAGACTAATTTTCACAGCTCACCCTCACTTCATCCTTCTGCTGCACATCCATCCACAGCCACTTTGAAGCCTTCCTAAATCTCATCACTCAACTTCCTTGACTTTCCACACTCACGGCTTGGTACAACATTTCCCACACACTCTCCCTGCACTCTGAAAACGCACTTTGCTTGAAGTTCAGTGCCCAAGCCTTGTCAATGGCAAGGAGACTAATCACATCCAGCATTCAATGCTTCATTAGCAGCTTTCCCAAACCAGGGATCCCCTTCACTGTGAGCAAAGTGCTCACAGCTTTGATCTGATGACAGCTGCCTCAAATTATGAATTGCTGCATTAAAACTTACTGCAAGTTGTTTTGTGTACTTAACTCACCACACGTTAACACACATACTAACAACCAATACTTAAAATGTGCCCTCTCCATAAAACCACCACTATTACTGTCAGTGTGGGCAACTGGAGTATTGCTCGCTGGAGAGCAACACAGAACTCTAGCAATCCCAATTAGATCTTGTAGTTTATTATACAGTTATGTGTTATAGAGATATGTGACTACTACAGACAAAACAAAATCATAGCCAAAACTTCACTTAAACCCTCCAAAAATACAAATCTTTATTATGCATCAAAGAACTTTGACTAATTCCCTTGATTTTAAACACATTCTTTGTTACTTCCTCTCAGCTGGACACAGACACACATAGGGAAAAACCCTTCTGATATATTCACAGCTCACTGCCTGACCCAAGTTGTTTTTACATGATTTCCAATTTCTGTTCTGCAACAAAAACATGTATTATCCATGAGCCATTGGCAGGACAGAACCCAAGACTTCGAGCAATAAAAGCCACAGGGTTTTGTGGGTTTTTTTGCTGTTGGAGTTAAAGGGCTCAAAACTGAGGTAAATCCTTACAGATTCCTCTAGGTGCTAGAAATGAAAATTTTAACCACTAGTCATACTTCCGACTAGAGGGGAACCTGATGTATTTAATAAATAGATTCAGTCACTATATTACATCAATCATCCTTATTAGCAAATGGACTTTGCGCCCAGGTCACCAGGAGTAGTCCAAGATCAGGTTCATGGATAAAACTGGGCCCTTAAACCACACACAGTCCCTGTGAGGTCACACTACTGTCTTCATTTTATAAGTGGGGAAAGACAAGTACACATCTGCAATTACAATTTCAGATATGCATCTCTGGACCAAGGTGAAACTTTCAGCCTTTCAAATGAGTTTGTTGTCAGAAATCCCCAAAAGAGTGGCCTTTTTGTTTGGTGTTTCTGATTTCTTTCCATCTTTGCATACTCTGTGGCTTTACAAAAGTACCACCTTTACCCCCAGCACAGCACCCACTTTGGCATCAGCTCTGCCTGCTGCCAGCAGGGAGCTGATGAGCAGTCGCCCAGCTGAACCTCTGAGAACCTGCTCAGAGCTGGGGGCACCTACGCCCATTTTTCAGGTCGGTCTTTTCCCTCTCCCTCTCTTCCAATGGGACCTCTGTGCTTCAGCTGTATGGACCAGACAGTCCTTCAATTCTCCTACTTTTAATAGTGCCCATCTAGATGACAAAGTCTTCTACTCTCTGCTTTTGTACAGCAGTGGATGAAATGGAACTTTAATTTCAGTTGGAGCCCCTTGGCACTATTATATAAAAACAACGATAATAATAAGAGAGGTTTGCAAATTAGCAACCCTTGCTACAAACAGTGATACACCCAATTTAGCACAAATCATTGCAGGCTCTTGCCTGCTTAGTGGCTATTTTAATCACTGGTGACTAATGCCTGTGAGGGCTATTCCAGGGTTTGACATGCCTTAAACACAACAAAATAGGGAAATCTTGTAGAGAGAGGAGAGGAAGAGGACAAGAGAAGGAATTGGCCAAAGTCAGAAGGTTCATCACCAAAAAACATTAAGCTCGTACTATCCATTTTGCTGCCATTGCTACCGCATTTGCTGGGGTCACTGGCCAATTACTCCTCTGAATAACAGCATCATTTCTCTTCTTTTGGTTTGAATCTAGGAAAAACAGTCATGTTCTGGAACACAAACAAAGGCTACCTGTCCCTTCCTTCGTTATGGAAATGGGGGTCAGCCTTTTTATTTTCAAAGGGGGCAGAGCTGGAATGCTCCTTGGCACACCACCAGAAAGGAAATATCTGCTTAAATATTTGACAGGAAGAGAAAAAAAGAGAGGAGATGAAACAATGTAAAGGGGGGGTGGGGAGAAGGAACTTTTGTTTCATGCAGAGGAAAAGGGCTGCATGGCAAACGAAGCCGCAACTCACCTCCGCACTGGGCAGCCCTGAGCTTCACCTTCATGAAGTGAGCAACTTCTGTTAGACCACTACACTTATTTTGCTCCATCTGACCTTTCTAAGGATAAAAAAGTTTTCCTACTTGAGTAAAGCTGAACAAAGAGCCACTAAGCACCACAACCCTCAACTAGACTTGTGTGTTTACCTAAGCCACACTGATCTTTTTTCCTGAGGTAGGTTAAGGCTTATAAGCACTTGAACCCACCTGACAACATCCAGATCATATGAAGCAACACTCTGTAAAAATATCCAACAGCTTTCTGAAAAAGTTTTGGAAAAAAAAAATTGGATTTTATAAATAAATAAATAAATAAATAAATAAATAAATAAAATTGCAGGGGACAAAAAAGGCATTCTTTGTAGCTAAAGGGTAAGACAATGTTTGGTAACATAAGTGACCAAAGAAGATGTGGCTCACAGCATCAACCAACATTACTTATCTGAAAGTCATCACAATCATAAAATGATTCGGATTATAAGGGACCTTAAAGATCATCTAGTTCCAAACCCTATATTGTGGACAGGGACACCTTTCACTAAACCAGGTTGCTGAAAGCTCCATCCAGCCTGTCCTCCAGCACTTCCAGGGATGGGGCATTCACAACTTCTCATGGCAACCTGTTCCAGTGCCTCATCATCCTCACAGTAAAGAATTTCTTCCTAATATCTGATTTAAATCTACCCCCTTTCAGTTCAAAACCTTTACCCCTCATAATGCTCCCTAATAAAGAGTTTCTCCCCGTCTTTCCTGTAGACCTCCTTTAAGTATTGGAAGATTGCTAGAAGGTCTCACCATAGGCTTATCTTCTGTTCTCCAGACTAAATAACCCCAACTCTCTCAGTGTTAAATAACCCCTAATAACCCCTAAATAACCCCTCTCTCTCAAAGGAGAGGTAGTCCAAGCACTCTGATCATCTTCCTTGCCTCCTCTGGACTCACTCCAACAGGCCCATGTCTTTCTTATGCTGGTGACCCCAGAGCTGAACACAATTCTTTGGGTGGGGTCTCATGAGACTGGAGTAGAGAGGGGATCAACCTACTGGCCACGGTTCTTTTAATGTAGGCCATAATGCAGTTGGTTTTCTTGGCTGAATGCCCACAGTGCTGGTAATGTCAAGTTTTTCATCCACCAACACTCCCAAGTCCTTCTCTGCAGAGCTGCTCGCTATCCACTCATCACTCAGCCTGCATGCATGTTTTGGACAGCCCTAACCCAGATGCAGTGTCTTACACTTGGCCTTGTTGAACTTCATGAGGTTCATGGGGCCCACCTCCCTGGTCTGCCAAGGTCCCTCTGGATGGTATCCCTTCCCTCTAGGGTATCAGTAGATGACAGCTTGGTGTCATCAAAGATGACAAGAATGGGAGACCAGGTCTTCTGCTTTCTCTGGTGTACTCTGCCTGACCAACCAGCACCATGAAATCCTGTTACTCATGTCATGCCTGGGTAGAAAGCCACCCCCGAGTACTCAAGACCATTTCCATCAGCACCTGCTAATTTCATGGCAGCCAAGGAACAACGTGAACTCTAAGGCATTAGAGATACAACAAAGTAAAAAGCCTGGCAGACAAATATTGCAAACAGTAGGACAAGAGTTCAAAAAATGCAGCATTCCATTCCTGTTCTTTGAGGGCTAATGTGCAGCTTAACTTCTAAACAGAAGATGTGGGGAGAATGGTACAAATCCTTCAGTTGGCTACTACAGCATTGCAAACACACATATAATTGTGGCCCTGTAAAATCTTTGCATTCACTCAGGTCACTGCAGGTTTGGTTTTACGGTGTTGGAGGCTCCAAACAGGACTGATCATAAACAGCTGCTTCTGTTTTTAACTAAGAGGGGAATCTTTTTGGTTTATTGCTCTTGTGACCACTGAGTGTTAACACTGGAAAGCTAGTAATCCAAGTTGCTTTGGACCTATTTCTCAAAATATATTGGATTTTTTTTTTTTTTTTTCAGTACATGTTTGTTTACCAATGTGGCTCCAGATTGTTGGCTAAGATTTGCAGACCCCTGGTGTAGCTACAGGAAATATTTCTAGAGTTTCCTTTTCTGAGAAGCCTGCAGCTTAAATAACCAATCTCTTTTCATGAGGCTTCTGCACCAGTTAGTTGCACTAAAGTGTCTTCTCTCTGCTTTCCCTCTTCTGCACCTTTCTGTCCTCCTAAGCCAAATTTGGTGATAGTGAAGCTATCACCTCTGTAGATTCTGGTAGCAAGGAGAATGTCATGTGGTGCATAGTGCAAGTCCCCCTTCCATTCTTGCAGTTCTTGAGCTGTTTCACTAGGATCTTCTATTTGTTACTCCCTGTATATTTTTTAGTTCAAACACTAGATATGACAGGCTGTCTGCTTTTACTTGTACATCACAGATCAGACGGGAACCTCCTAATTGACAAGAGGAGGAACTGGAAGTTCTGGTGGTGGCCAAAGTTGGCAAAGTTCACACATCACTGATAAGCTCAGCAGGAAAACATACCCTACAGCTTGTTCTGGCCTGCAACTTGCTAGGTACTCCTGCATACAGAGTCTTCTGCAGTTACTCCATCCTTGGCCAGATTTTCAGGAGAACTCAGTGCACTGAGATGCAACATCTGTGGTTTCATTAAGGGATCCTTTGGAAACCTGGCCTGTATTTGGCTGCAAAAAGGGATTCTCTTGGAAATCTGGTCTTAACAATTATGAAGAACTCTAGAAAAATTATTTTTGCTTGTTTTGACACAAAGTGTAGCTTTTGCAGGTGTTGCAGGCTCCAATATAACTATTTCATTGAGGCCTTTGCTCTTCAAGGTGATGACAAAAAAATCAAAATATAATTGTGTTTCTTTTTTTTTTTTTGTCATCCAGAGATGCGGGAGTTCCACACACAGAACTGTATCAAAACCAAAAAGGTTCCAGTCCTAACTCAGCTGAACTTTCAAAGCTGCTTGGAAACCTAATTCACATTAAACTTTATGGGAACTGGACATCCAAATTCCCTAGGTGGCTTTGCAAAACACAGCTGTAACTAATCGCTGTGCAGAAAGGTTTGGGGAAAAGATTTTGATCTAGAAAAGGCGGTAGATATTTCAATGCCAAAAAAGCTTTTGCAATAGATTCTCACATGGTATCCACACTGCTGATTCTGGGCTATCTCATCAATGAAGTAAAGGGAGCCATTTTATAATAGCTAATCCTCTTTCTGTAACTCTTCATGCACCTGCAGAGGTTATAAACTAAGTGGGAGAAAGAATTTCTTTTGCTGAGTTTCTAGTAATCCCTGACACTGCAAACTATGGGGCTGAAAGGTTGAATAAATCAAAACGACTGATGAACAATTCACGCCCAACTCATTCCTATTGAAGAAATTGTCACATTCCATCAGTGAGGCTGGTAAAATCTGTGACCATCTCAACCCTTATCAAGCCTTAATTTCTTCTTCCTGTTTTGGCAATAATTTAACATTAAAGGTCACAGAGTGAAATGGTCAGAGTCAGGAAGCTGAGGAGTTCTGATTTGATAACAACATTATTTAGCCCCACGAAGCCCCACTTGGTATTTTCTGCTCCTTTGTTCCTTTTCAAGACCGTGATCCATCTTCCACTGAAGACAATGGGAGCATTTCCACTGAATTTAATGAGACTTGGATCGGGCCGAAATGTCAGTATTACTCTATTAATATTTATGCTGTTGGAAGTATGTCAGAAAATATACAGGATGTGCAGAGTGGCTGAGTGAGTGATGAGAATCATAAATTTTCCTGACAGTCACTTCTTCACAAATCCTTAACATTTCTAATCTTACCATAGCAGTAATAAAATAGCAGGATTCTAACCTTCTCCTCTTACTGTACAAACCTTTCTCCACTGTAATCCGTATGAGTTGGCTCCAGAGTTGTAAAATCATCTGCGTTGCAACTCCCTATCTAGCTCATGTCTAGTCTCTCTTTCTCTCTCACACACTTATATAAGAAATTGAAACTGTTATTTTAGAAGTTGCACATTAAGTGGTCAAAATTAAAAGGTTCTCAAAACGGACAAGCTGTATGATTTACAGCGTTTAAAGATCCTTAGCTTAGCAGTCTTCACAGCCTTCGAAGTGGAGGAGCTGAGGAACCAAACCTGTTAATGCAAGGCTCCCACAAACATGACAAGTGGCAACTGCTCTGAGAAGGTTTCTCCAGGCTGTTCTCCTTGGTGTTTCCTCTTAACATGAGGAAAGGGCCAAGTAGTGTGGCAACAAGAGGAGCCTGCTTTCTTGCCACGGGAATGCCTGTCACCTCAGGGTGTGTGGCAACCACAGTGGTTAGACCCTCTTTGTGCAGCTGCTCCAACCTCGCTGTTGCTGGAGAAGTGATGGGCAAAACAGTCCCAGTGGCCAGAAATTTTTGTTTCCCTTCAATAAGTCTCCAGACGGTCGGATTCCTCCCTGCCTCACCGCCCCTTCCCAGTGAGCAGTGCTTGCCTGAGTGGGTGGAGGAATGCGGGCAAGCTCGCAGCATAATAGTCAACTGACCACCAGAGCTGTAGAGTAAGGTCACTGGGGAAAAACCGGCATTGAAGAATGTGGCTAAGCTATGCCCAAGCTATGCGGGAGGAGGCTTTGTCTCCTTTAGCATGCTGAGCCTGACCAGGGCCACAGACAGGATGGCAAGGGTCTGGGAGGCACTGAGAAACAGGCAGGAGCTGCTCTAAAGAGATGACCTCGGAGGGGTGGCTGCCAGATATGTTTGCAGGACATCACCTCCTAACTCTGCTTAGTTACCTACAGGCTGGTCTAGACTGAAGTGTAGTAAGAGAGAACAAGGAAATTACAAATTAGGTAGGTAGAACATAAAAAAGATTAATATAAGGGAATTCTGTGGTACTGTTGAAGATACACTGCTTCCAGGATCCAGATTAACTCATTGCAGACTAAGAAATACACTCCAAGTTAAGAGGCTAAAATCACAGCATGGTTTAGGTGGAAAAGGACCTTTTGAGGTCATCTTGTCCAATTCCCCCTGCTCAAGCAGAGTCACCTAGAGCAGGTGGCCCAGGACAATACAGTGAACTTCAAGAGACACCTGTTCAAAGTGCTCAGCTTCTTTTGTATCTGGGTGGTGAACTGTTCCTAGGCACAGCTTCCTCTGTTCCTGTGAAGCCAGCAGTCCGACTTCTCAGCTTGAAGTCCAAAACCCCAAATCTGAAGGACCCATTACTCACTGAGGGACATTTTTGTCAGTGCAAACATGACAGTCCTGGCCATTTCTCATGTTGCTAAACAACAGTGTTTGCAAAAAGAGAATCTAGGCATTGAGACTGGGATTTTCATCAAAGCATAAAAGATTTTGTACACCAAAAGTCCTGAGATGTCGGGCAACTCGCATCAGTATGATCCCTTCGAAATGCCCACAAAATCAGCTTTTGCAAGATTACTTTTAATTTCTGAAAATATAACAGGGCAATCAGTTCCACAGTGCCTTTGGACGGGTGTTTTATCACTCTTGTGATGGGTGAAAGGGCAGGAAGCAGAGGGACAGGATGGAATTTTGAGCATGACCCAAGTCCCGCGCCAGGACACAGGGGAGGGACGCTTTCCGAAAAAAGAGAAGCTTTGCCATGGGGGAAGTGGACTGCCTTGCCTCCATATCCTGTGGATCCAAACTTCCCCCTGAGCGTGACATGTCTTATGAAAATATGCATGCAGACTTCTCGAAACTGCTTCCCACTCCACTCTGGCAAAAGGGCCAGCTCTTGACAGCCTGAGATTTTAGCAAAAAACAGCCCTGCCACTCAGACCGTGTTAGTGCAGTGGAAATGAGCGAAGAATTAGGCCTAATATTACATTTTGGCTGGAGATTTCCTGTGGAAAACTTTGACAGAAGAAAATAAAGTGTCTGATGAGATGAGATGTGTCACCAAAAGTATCAGCTCTCCTGACTGCTTGAAACTGAAGATTCAAATAATGGCAAAAAAACCCACAATGGGTCATATCATCAGGGCATAAGGTTTTTCCTTCTTTCCTCTACAGAGCCAGCATTTCCTTTAGGAGAAGTATCCCAGACCTGTCTTCCTCACTGTATATCTCTTAAAAGATATGGTGCTTCACAGAATCAGTTTTTGGTGTTTTTCCTCTTTTGTTTCTTCCCATGGAAAATTTTAGTTTTATTTATCTCACTTTGGAGCATTTTACAATGGCTTGACTCAGACAGCATTAAAAGCCCTGTAGTAGTCTTGACTAAAACTAATTCAAATTTTGACATGTGCTTATGTGACTGGGATTAGTATTTCAGGTCCTACAACAGTTTATTGCTTATGAAAATTATCATTCTCCTTGAAGTGTTCGATTTAACTAAAAATGCTTTTTTCAGCAAAAACAGTTTGGAATTGTCCAATTGCAGGACTGAAGGCCAGGCAAATAAGTAATTTATTTTTTAGTTGCTTTGGAGCTCTCTCTCTCTAGCCATTTACTATTTTCATTCAATGAACCCCCACAAAGTCCTTCTCAAGCCTGAAATTGCAGCAAAGCTTTAAATTTGAGGAATTTTTGTCCAGTTTGCAAACCTACGTTGAGATAAATTCAACATTTACAATCTCTCTGGGACACCAGTAGTTCTTTCAGGCATTTTTTTTTCTAGAAAACATAACATGCTAGGAATTTAAACAAAGGTGATGTATCAGCAAATGGCTCTCAGACAGTGTGATCTCATCTCCCAGACACGCAACATTTGGGAAAAGGAATGAAGTTTGCTGCCCTTTAGCAACAGACCAACAAAGCAGACAATAGTTAAAATATCCATACAATTTAAAACACAAATGTATCTTCTCAAACCTGCCACCTCCCTTCCTTTCCCACCCCACAGAAGATAGAATAGTACTATTTGTCATCTTCTTATAAAAGTTCTGTAGAGCAAGAGGAGGGATGTAGGCAATCATTTTTGGATTAGACATGGAGGCAAATAGCACCTCACTTTTCAAGCATTAACTAGATGAGAGGATCATTAGCATCATCATAAGCTCAGTTACAATCTGGACAAGGCTTTGGGGAGTTCTTACAAGGGCAGCTGGAACTGCATGACCCCAAGGAATCTTGATCAGGGGCAGAAAGCAAGCTCAAAGCCCTCAAGCCAGGATGGAAACCTGGAGTGTGAGCTGGTGACCCAGTTTCCCTTCTCAGCCCACATATGGTGTTTTAAACCCTTCAGACCAGGGATTGTCTCTTATTGTGTATGAGATGGAAAGCACCCAAGAACAAAGGGATTCTGATCTCTGGGCATCTCAGATCTATTGTAATACCAGTCAAAAAAAAAAATTGTTCTCCTGCTTTTTCCGAGACTCTACTTCCATTCAGGACATGAACTGGGATGAGTAGAGGTTTAGGGAAATAATACAAATAAGAGAAAAAACAGAAGATCTAATGAAACTTGGTAGCCTTGGTATGCTTGCTGAACCCAGGAAGCATTTCCCATGGCTGAGTTTTTTCCTAACATCTTCTCCCTGTGTAATTTTTTGTGTCTGAGTAAGTTCTGAGGTTTACGCCCATTAGTGGGACACGTCTCCTCACCAGCTCTAAATCTCATTATATCTGTAGAAACTGAATTATCTTTGAAACATCTACTCCCTTCATAGATTAGGCTGAAACCAGCTTAAGAGTCCTAAGGAAGGAAATGGAGGGACAAGTAGGTGCACAAGTTCATATATAATGTACCTTTGCATAAAGCTTATTTCCTAAGAAAACTGGCTAGAAAAAATATGCAAAATACTTTCTCAGGTCTTGGGTGCTGGAATTAGATCTGCCCTGGTTTGCCTACATCTACCAGTTGAAGTAACAGCATTATGAACATGCCCAATAATGCACACTGCAGTAAGTTGTACCTAGTTATCTCCTTCAGAAAGGAGATCAGACCAGAGAAAGCTGAGGTAGATGCAGAAAATAAAAAAGTGGCCTTACTGAGCCAGGCTGAAAGTTCATCTAAGTGGATATCTTGTCTTAAGCAGTGGCTAAAACAGACACATAAGAAGGAATAAAATTCAGCAGACATATTTAATGCTTTCCTCCAGTGTTCTCTTCATTTCCAACAATTTTTACTTGGTAACTTCTTAAGAATGACTTCATTACACATTTAGCAGTCTCTACAGATTTCTCTTCAATGAACTTATGTTAATTTGTAGTTCAGAGAAGTTTGCTGGGATATGAAGTTTTGCTGTGTTTCCTGAAGACATGGGCCAGTTTTGAAATACAGATTTTCAGCTTGCTCACTTCTGAAACCTTGGCAAAGAGGCAGCGGCTACCATGCAACATCCCAAAACATTCCTCCTCTCCTGCAACACACCAGGGGAGAGCACAGTGCAAAGCAGCTTTAATAACCCTCAAGCTGGACTGGGCTAGAAAACATTAAACACACACACGGTCTTTCAGACAATAAAAAATTTATGAAGATAAGAAGAGGTGCTGTCCTTTTGCATTTAAACTCTCTCCCCAGATTAGACAAACTAAAGAAGTCAAAGGATTCTCATCCCAGTGTACGCTGCTTCTACAAAGGCTTTTCCTGGCATAACCAAGTTTGTCAAGACTGCGACTCCCCGCCGTACTTGAACTCACGTAACCAAGCGTATAAAGCTCTGGAGTGGAGACCTGGCCGTGATTCAGCCGAAAGCAGACATAAGCTCTGAGCACCTACGTTTGCTTTTTGCTTGTTTTCCACAAGCCTCTCCCCAGACAGGGCTCTGACCCAATTCTCACTGAAGTCCATAAAGGCAGCCGACCGGCTTTAGGAGTTGGATGGCACCCAGCACCAGGCTGAGTGAAATGCTATCCAGTGTCCCACAGCTCCAGGCCTCCTGCCCCTGCAGCTCAAAGCCACCACGACTTCTGCATTCCCCCCTCAGCTTAGCGGGATGACCAGTGCCAGCCCTGGCACAAACAAAGCTGCTCAAATCTAATGTCACCATTCACGAAGGGCATGATTGCCACCATCGTCTGGCACGCTGACCTCTCCCTGCCAGTCGGCCACAAGAGCATGCCACATCTTGTGTCCACATTTTCTTTCCTAAGAAAGCCCTGAAGGGCTTCTTTGGCACATTTCACACTGCTAGTGAACAGCTCCCTTTGGCTTCCATGTTTACATCCTTGTGGTTGTTAATTTGAGAGAAGCCTTTTATTTTAGACACACACACACACTCCAACTCCCTCTGCGGGGGGGGGGGGTAAATGTGACCTTTAAGATTGTTTATACCAATCAACAAGAAGCCCTCACGCTGCCGGATTCCAAGAAACACGAGACCGTCTTGGAGTTTGGGAGAGGGAGGGGAGCATGGGTGAGGAGAGGGAGCAATCAAGGTCAGGAGTTCACAGACAGGATAAAGCAGAAGGCAAGACAAGCAGGCAGAGTGGCAGGGCATGCCCTCTCCATTCAGAGAGGCAAGGCGAGCACTGGCAGCTCCATCAACGATGTGCGGCAGACCAGCATCGCAGGGCACGGAGCCGATGTCCCAGGGCGATGGGAGGAATAAGCTGGTTGTGGTGGCCTTGCAAAATGAGGGTGGCCACTTCATCCTCAGAAATCCCTCACGGGTCTTCTCCCAGCCTTGCAGCATTTCACTGAGGACCAAGAAAGATCCGGGATGAGGAGAAATTATTGCAGTCCAGTTTTGCACTCTGGTGCCCGCTGTGATGAATAAAGTGTTTTTGACAAGACAAGGAGAAAGATGAAAATATTTTCCCACTGCTGAACACAAAAGTAAATAAATAAGTAAACAGACAAGCATTCAAACCCAGGAATTTCCTTTCATTGCCAGCATCAGCTTTCAAGGGAGTAGCACCACAAATTTTTTCCTAGCATTGTATTGAGCCAAATGAGTAAAGGTTGTGGTTTCAGGGATCCAAACTTCAAGTGTCCTAAGAGGCAGAGGAAGCACTGACAGCTCAGGACTGGCATGAAACCCATGGGTGTCTTGTGCAGAAAATGTCAGTACCAACAGATAGGAGGACTTGCTTCAACTTCAAAGGCAGTAACACCACAATCTTAGTAGGTTCAAGAGTCATTGAGGGGAAGAAGAAAAAGGGCAAAGCATCAGTAAAAACCATGGGAGAACAAATGTGCTGGGATAAACTGAGATGATGTGATACAGCACACCGCTTTTGGGCAGCTGGCCCAGTTCAAGGCAGGGGTTTTCGGGACAGAGGTACACTTTCTGCTTCTGAGTCCTCTCCCTAAACAACACATCACAGTGGATGTCAAATTCAGCCCCAAGGTATCTGGCACACAGTCAGGATTTTGACAATTTCAGTTACTTTTTTGTGGTCAAAGCTCTCTATAATTCTATACAGTTACAGTTATAGGGGTGCATCTTGTTCTCATTTACATGTATCTTCTCCATTGGGTTACACAATATAACCAGAAGTGGTATTTGGCCTATATATTGCTTTTATTTTTTATGTTGTCTGCTCGGATACATTATTTATGACACATTAGATACATTGGTTTCTTAACTAATAAGACTCAGAAAAATTTTTTAATGAAAGACTATGATTTTTAAACAATCATGTTGCTGCTTCTCTATTAGCACTTGAGGATTAAATAAGACTGTTAGTAGTTGTTAGCTAACAATTGGTTACTGAAACACATGAGGTTTTTGTCTTCCCATTACTGAGGGTAAAGAAACAATGCTTCTACAATCACATTGATATTGCCCATCTGAGTCCTCATTTCAAGGCACATGCTGAATTTGAAACCACCACATACCCATACCTTCAGCAGCATTGAACATGTTGTGAAGTAGAATAGCAGATGGATGTCACAGCTGGCTGTGCAGACCTCAAAAGTAATTCTCTTTTTAAAGACAGTTAGTTGTTCCTGGGCTTTTTTTTTTTTTTTTTTTTTTTTTTGTTACCTTTAGGTTTTTTTAA
>JAWWLV010000179.1:15638326-15684706 GCA_035041135.1 Platyrinchus mystaceus
CGCCGCCCCCGCGGCCCCGCAGCGGAGCGGGGTCTCGGGCCGCCCGCGGCTCAGCCCGGCGGGGGCCTAGCGTGAAAATGTTGACAATTCGGAGCTAATGGGGGAAAGCACCATTGTGTGAGGGCATGAGGAAGCGGCGAGGGGGGGATTCGCCCCTAATGGAGACCGGAGCGGGGCGCGGGGGGGCTCGGGGGTGGCGGCCCTGGCGCTGTCGCCCCAGCGGTGGCTCTGGGGGTGCCGCTGTGCGTGTGCTCCGAATGTGCAGGGCTGGTGGTGGCTGGGCTTTTTTTTTTTTTTTTTTTTTTTTTCTTCCCTTTCTGTTTTTTTAAGCAGTGCTACCACAGTTTTTCTGTCGGGTAACGTGGGACTTTGACAGCATCTGGGAGTTGTGTGCTAGGACAATCACCCTGTGCAAGCCCTGCACAGCTGCACTGCTGGTGAAGTGACAAATGTACTCCCTTTCCTTGCTTGAACAAACTAACAGAAGTCTGGTTATGAATATGAGCCTGTAGTAAAGTTTGTAGGCTAAGGCCAGTCATGTCATCTCTAAAACTTATGTCCGCTCATCTGCCAGCATGCTGTTTGCAATCTGAAAGATACTTCTGTTTTATCCCTACATTGTCTCATCAGTGAAAGAGATTTGCAGTAGAGAGAGAGCCAGCCTACACAGACAGCAGTTACTTGTTCTTCCCTGGGTCCTGTTTTCAATATAAGTGCTTGGTTTAGGTTATTGTTCCTCCTTTTTCCTCTTCATTCATTTTGGCATTCCGTCTTGCCATGCAATTGCAGCTATTCAACTCAGAGATACAAAGGATTCATGAAAATGCTTAAAGACCAAATGGGTTTGCTCATCAATGCAGACTGTGTCTTATTTTATATGACTTAGGGAATAGTAGTTCCTCTAAGAAATTATTCTCAATTCAGATCCTCAGGAAATGTGTCCTGATGGGATATAAATGAGAGAAATGAAATGCAGATGATTCCTTTTTGGCTTCAGCTCCAAGGAGGCCCATGCCATGTGATTATCTTTGGTCAACTACCTTCTGGTTACTTCCAACTCAAGCACTGCTCCTACCTGCTCAGGTTTGCAAGTATCACCCGTGTTTCCCGTGACTACTGCACTACCAAGGTAAACAGCAAAGGAAATGTGGCATTTCCTTCTGGTTTTCAAGATCTGATTTTCAAAAACCTTTGAAAGTCACAGTAGACCAGTTCCAAGAGTCAGCTCATCCCTACAAATGAAAATGCAGATTCAGCCTGCCTAAATATTGCCAAACTCCTTGTATGCAGAGTTTCCCATTTGCTGGCAACAGCTCTTCGGAAGTGCCTGTGAACTAAGAAATACTAGTCACAGAGATTTAGCTGGAAACCAGCGGCAATCTCGTGAACTGTCACTTCTGCTTCTCTTGTTATTTTGATTTCTCCTGTAGCACTGGAAAATCAAAAGGAAACAACGTAAAGGAAAGAACACTCAAAAAAAACACAGACATTGACACAGCAAAAATCATGTTCCTCCTTGTTCCCCAAGATACTAAGATACCAAACCCAGAAGCATACTCTTGCTATTCTGATAGAAACATTTAATGGAAAATTTTTCACAAATCCATGATACTTGTCCATCTTATCATGAGACAGCATGTACCCCCATCAAAGGAAAAATTGTGACAGAAAGGTCAAACACTATCTTCTCTTTCTCTTGTTACCCCATCCTAGTGACCCCTCTGATTCAGTCATCAGGAGGAAACACCAGAAAACCTCTGTTGCTGAATGGACCTTTTTGTTGTAAAAACAAGGATGTCCTGCTCACGCTCCCCCCTATTCAAAAAATTACAATCTTAAAAAGGACTTCTTGAAAGAATCGTATTTAAACAGAATATAAGTACATATTAAAAAAAAAAAATTAAGAAAAATCAGCATAATAATAAAACTGTTCCAAAACAGAGTTTAAAATCCCCAAAAGCAGGAGCAGACAAGGGACTCCATGGACTCCAGTGAGGAGTTCACCCTGCTGTTGAGATTGAAAGTGCTTCATACAATGTAAAGATGGATAGTAGTGTCAAACTAATGTAAAGGCAGATAGATCAGTAGTCTGGTCATGGCCAAAATCTGGTTCAACCCCTGGAAACCCAAAACCACAAAAGACTAAAGCAAAAAATCTAATGATAAATCAAAGATATCTGATACTTCCCAAGCTCTCTATGTCAACAATGTTTACAACCAGCAAAGGGGCTCAGAGCTGTACTTTCTTTGTGGCTATATTCTTAAATATCCAGTTTAGGTAAAAGAGTTTATTATTCCCAGGCTATGATAAATATCCTAGCTGCAACCACAGCTGTAAAGACACAGCCAGGATTATTTTGAGCATCCATCACCCACCTGACTTGAGCCTTGTGTCTCATCACCTAAGTAGGGGGTGCAAATCTCATTATAACCACCAGAGTGAGTCATGTGTTACAACTTCTGTGTGTGTCCATTACATTCAAGAATAACTTCCCAGCTCCTCCAGAGGGAATGGCAGAGATGGATGGACATCTCTCTTTGATCTGGGGAGTTCTTCCTCTACCTCCAGTTTGTCTCCAATTGCCTCCAAGGTCATACCATCAGGACAGAAACTGCATCCCCTCCCACCTTTGCATATGAATCTCATCTCCTATCCTTAAAAACCACAGACTACACATGTTTGCTGTTACTTCCAGATGTGTCCACAACTTGAAAAGCAGTGATTTCAGAGGAAACAAAACCTTCAGAGCTAGTGGAGCTGAGTCTTTTCCCTTATCTTCAGTGCCTGCCCAGGTTGCCTACATAGGCAACATCAAACAGTTCTGGAGGACTCAGTAACTCACCACAGAAATGTCAGCACGTGGACATATTAGAGACACAATGCAACTTAAAGTCTTTGTCTCAGTTCACTGTCTCAGAATTCACTCCTAGAGATCCTTGGCTAAAACCCTGCTAACAGATATCTAATAAGAAATCATTTTGGTGTCCTTCCCCATGCTGGAATGAAACAGATGTCTGCAGAACAATAGAAGTGATGGCACTGACGAGGACCTGATTGCCTCGACAGATGCAGTAGCACGTACAACACTAATATATCTTAGTCCTAATGTCCTCACTCATGAAACTCTGGCAAAAGGCTTTGTCCTGCAGACATCTCCAGCCCTGGGTCTTTCTTCAGTAGCCACACTGGGGGTCCCTTTTGGTGGCCAGTCATGTGTATTGTGGTGAGTAAGCACACAATATCACTTCTGTGTGGTGCTTAATTTTCCCTTGAAGAAGTCAGAAAGAGGAGAGAGAAAGGAGACAGCCTGACTCACACCAACACCTGGAGCATTTGCTCCACAGCCAGATTGCTGCTGAAACAAGAAGGGTTTGTCCTGACTTTTGGGAGTCCTTCTCAGAGCAGCTCTCTTCCTCATCAGCTGGTGACAGCCCACCCCCTCCACACCCTGTGCTGTGGGAAGTTAATTTAGAAGCCAACTTTGCCATCTGTGGACTACCCCATGCTGGGAAAACCCTCAGCTGGGGAGATCTGTTGTCTTTCCAGAGTGGCACAAAGAAACTGGAGCGTGGGAGAGAACATGGACCCAAGAATCCTTCTAATTACTTAACAAATTTCTCCATGCATCCCCCAGATTCCACCTCTTCCTCTCAAAGTACCTAAACATGTCCCTATAGTGATGTCTGCTGTTGACATCAGAGACTCACAGCAGCACTCCTGCTGCTGCCCTTAGCTGAGTCATGACTCATGAACAAAGGGGATTTTGACCATTGTTATTTTATTATTTTCATTATTTCATTCATCATCTTAATTTCCTTCTCTCACTCCTGGCCAAAAGAGGAAGAAAGACATACACACACAAAAGAAAAAAAGGGGGGGGGGGGGGGGGGAAGGAAAAATCCGCCAACATGGTCCACATCTGGAAACTGATTTCCCAACCCCAGAACAAAGAGTTCTGCAATTGTGGCTCCAAATCTCCTGTTTGTGTACTCCCATTATGTAAAAAGTCCTATAATAAAATCTAATGGAGAAGAAGCCCAAGAGCCAGCAAGAATTATTTGGAATTTATTAGTGAACAAGATCCATTCAAAAGTCCTTGTAGAACTATAGATTGGACTAACAAAGTTATTAAGCAAAAAATAAAACTCTGTAGGAGCATTTCGTTTCAGAAAAGTTCTCCTTATAGATCAGACTTGGCTTAAATCACTTCTTTAATCCCAGCTGAGCTACTGTACCATTTCTGTTACTTTCCATGTTCAGAAATAACACTCTTTCCAATGTTTAATGCTAAATAGGGATGAAAAAAACACTATGAAGACACAAATAGAATGCTAAGGAGAGAAATGAGATAAAAGAGAATTCCAGAAATCATCATTTTTCAGCAAGGAAAATGGGAACAAACAATTCCTAAGAGAGTTTAGGATATTAGTCATTTTTGACAGCAGAAAGTTTCTTAGAATGGGTTAAAAATCTACTACTGACACTTTTAACAGAAAAGGAGTTTGCAAGTCAAGGAAATGCTTGTGTGGGAAAAAATATTCAAACACATTCACTTTTTTTAATTTGAAAACTGTAAAACCATAGCATTTCAGTGGAAAGAAAATGCACGCATTGTTGAGAAATGGCATAGTGCACCCCACTGGGACAGAAAGAAAAGGATTATTAACTGAGAATTGTTGAGGTGAGGATGATCATTTGAGGACTTCAAAAGACGATGCTTCCCTAACCTGCTTCATCACATACAGACATGCCCAAGAGCCATGTGTACTTTGGCTTCCATTTCCACCTCGGGTCTAGCCTGAATGGCAACCTAACTCACTAGCGCAACATGGAAAGCCATGGCTCATTTACAGCATGGATTTGTCTGTTAGCTCCAAGCCAAGCATCCACAACTGGATACACATGAAGGAGGGTACCTTGTTCAACGACCTCCTGGTCATTAACTCTTTCCTCACTCCTCTCTTTTCTTTGATGTTACTGTACTTATGTTCAGTGTTGAATCATTGGACTTCACCTTACATCTAGACCCTTGGGGTGCATTATAGGCATAGAAAGAGAAAGGCACTACTTAATAATACTTTCCAAGTACAAGGAAGAGGAGATTCCTGGAAAATCAGGTTAAGACTGTCCAAAAAACTTCTTCGAAGAAACATGGCAAACTGTATATAGCTATTTATGGTGGAGGTGGAAGTCAGACTACTCTTGAAGGCAAGTGGCTGTTGTCCAGACAGAGGTTTTAATCATCATTCCAGTTAGTCACTGAAAACTAAATACATCATAAGTAGGTGGGGAATAAGGGCTATGCCAAATAAATAGCCTCATTATTCTGCAGGAACTGGTCTAGGTCATATATGTTTACCTACATTTGTATTTAAGAAGAACCATGGAGCCACAACTTGAATTTTGAATGCAGAACTTGAATTCTGAAAGCAATCTTCCATCTCCATGTGTGGAATTACTCAAACTATAACTGAATTGTTCAAAATAATTTTTAAAATCAACAGTGTTTTTACTTCAAAAGAAAATTAATTTATGAGCATTTTATTTTCCCCTTCCTCAAATTTTTCTAATTTTTAAGTTAAAAAACCTTCACAAAACCAAGAAACTTTTTTCAGCTTTGTTTTTCTTCATTCTTCTGTTGCCTCCTTTTTCATGGCTGAACAGAATAAAAGCTGATAAGAAGGTGAGAGGGAAAATAAAGAATACTTTAACAAATATTTTCATTTGTGTCTTTTAAAACTGGAAGTTCTCAGAGCTGTTTTCTACTGCTTTTCTGAGATGGTTTTCAATTTTTGCCTTGCTTGCATTTTACTGTCAAATGAGAAAACTGAACTTTGTTTTTGAGCTATGCTCAAAAGCATTCAGGAAACACAATCAGATGATCTGTATTTCTCATGCTTTCTCTAACACGCACACACACAATCCATACACGAAACATTCTTTCTACCTGCAGATATGCTCAGCTCTCAAACCCAGCCCAGATGTGATCCAGTGGCTCAGCTCACTGAGTACCACATGCTATCTGTTCATCTGTGAAGCATTTTAATGCTGGATCTCAGAGCCTACAGGCATCTGTCTCTATAACACACAACCGCAACCTTCTGTCATCAGACTTACCTCTGTCGTAGTTACCCTGCTCAGAGCAATGCAACTTTAGCAGAGCATACACTCAGCTGCAGGTCTCAGCAGGGTCTGCAGCCTCCTTCCCTCTAAAGTCATAATTTCTCTCATTTAGCAGCAGCTGAAACACATACTCAACTGCCTGGTTTCCATCCCAAAGACCTAAGTTAACCAGTTGAAGACAAGGTCTTGCATCTCCCCATCACTTCCCTAAACTACTTCTCTCCCTCCCAGGATGCCAGCTCACCTTGGCACATAGCAGTGCTCTCCATTTTACCCCAACTGTTGCAACAGTCAATCCATTTCTCACACTCCAGGTCTTGCAGTCAGGTGAAATGTACATTTTTTTGTTAATAAAAAACATTTCCTAGCCGCCTTCATGCTTGCTTAGGAAAACTTGGAGATGTTATCTGAATACACTTACAGGCTCACAAACCAGGCAGCTGCTGTAAAGAAGTAGGTACATATTTCAGTATTGCGATTTTTTCATCCTGCATCATGGTGTGTCAAGACTTGACTCATGACTTTTGAATGCCGCCTAGTCCAGCAACACTGACCATGAGCTCGAATAAGTTTTGATGATTTACTTCATGGGAAGTGGGGACTCAAGCTTGTGATGCTGATGCCTTTCAGTGCTATGAGCAAGTCAAGTCTGCAGTGTGATTCAGTACTGTCCCATGGAGATGGCATGCGCAAGCCCTGCCTCACCCATTCTTGTCCAAGCCAGCCCTCTCCCTTAAGGACTTGCGTGGGGTAGAGCAATCCTTCATGGGTGCAAAAGCAAGACTCAGTCCTGCTCCTCAAAGAAATTCTTGAGAATTTTTGCCTTTGGCATATTAACGGAGACAGGGTCTTGCCCAAAGCACATACCAAGGGAATAAATCTTTCAGAAATATGAATTCTTTTTGCCTCATACCAAAACATTCATAGTAAGCCCAGGCGGCACTCCACAGCAAAACATTGGCAAGAGGAAATGCTAATAAAAAACTAAGACACCAAAAAACACCAAGAAAAACTTCCCAGAAGAAACAAACATTGTATGCTGCCCATTCAGTCAAAAAATGCTAACAAACTAATGCTGTCTCATGATGAAACTGAAATATTTACAGGAAGAGAGCATAGAATTTTGGCTGACAAACACAAAAAGTATCTTCTAGCACAATTCTTTTCTGTGCACAACAAAGGGGAGACAAAACAGAGGAGGGAAAGTGGGGCAGTAAGGGGAGGGTGAAAGAAAGGGATAAAAAAGCAGGAGAGGAATATGGATCATGAAACTGATGTAAAAAAAAAAATAAGCAAGGGGGCACGACAGAGAGCAGAATTCACACTAGAAAGTCTTGCTGCTCCCTAGTTACCTGCAAGTAACCAGATTCGTTGGCAACTCCCTTAGGCAAGCAACAGAGACTTTATACTTCCCTACATAAGAAGTGGAGCACTAATGGAGCCTGCCAAGAGCACACATAAAACATTAGGCTGCCCAATGGGACAAGTGGGGCCACACGAGTGGAAAGAACATGTCAGTTATTAATTAATTTTTTCTATATTCATGTCATTATAGATAATTACATGAGTTGGTTCCACAGCCTGAGCGTTCCTCAGTCACTAATCCCCATGATTCATGACCAACAGTTGCACAACACGGCTGTCAATGACTTCATCATGTTGCATGGAAAATCCTCTCTGTATACATGCATGTGCAGTGACTCACTTTGACACCTTGGGTTGACATTTGCAACCTGGGCCAAGTCTGTCAATAAGACAAAGGCACTTCTTGTGAGGTTGCCAAGCCATTACATTGGGTATCAAACAATGGAGCACTCAGGAGAAGGCAGGAAAAGGTAACCCTCAAATATTCAGCTCATGTATGCAACAGCTGAGTGCACTGGCACAAGGAAATACTCGAGGCAACAGCTCTTCTCTGGCAGCAGCCAGAAACAGTACTACAGAGCACAAGGCCTCTAGTCCATTTTCATGGTATAAGCAAGGAGAATAGAAAAAATACTTTGCACAACACATGAAGTCCACAAGTAGGAACATCCCAGGAAGCTCTCAAAGACCAAGACAAATCTTTCCATTTAGAGAGAAAAAGATATTTCAGAATTGACAGTCATCAGGAACAGCCTGAATAAGAAGAGAAACATTACATAAAATAGCACTCAGATGTCACCTGGGAAGAAAAAACAAGATATGCTATAAAACCAGGCATGTGGCATACAAGAACCTCCAACCAGGACTGGACAGCAGAGCAGCTGTCTCAATCCATTTCCACCCTGGAGGCACCCATGAAAATGGGAGCTGTAAACATAAATGGTTTCTCCTCTCCATTGGAGAAACTGGAACTGAGAAGGTGTTGATCAGTTCTCTCAACTCCTTCTGCAGTCCTTTGTAAAGTCTGTAAGAAAAATCAAAACCAAAAGAAAGATCTTGGAAACAGTGTGTAGCATGAACCCAGTATTGAATTCTGCAAGAAAAAAGCAGATGCGCATAGAGATGCTCAGAGGGAGTATAAGGGAAATGTTTCCACTGAACAATGGTTTTAAACAGTGGATGAAAACAACCATCCTAGGGGTTCTGGTGACTTGGTCTTTCTGCAAGAAAATAAGCATAAGTGGGTAAAAATAAAGTCATTTTCTTTAGGAAAATCTGAATTTTCCATTTGAAATGAGATCTTATCTTGCTATAACTTTTTTTGTTTGTGTCAATTCTAGAGCCTTGAGTGCTTCCTTCTGCATGCTGCATGAAAAAAAAAAAGTCCTCACAGTTTTTAGTTCAGCAAGGAAGCCAAGAAAAAGTTGCTTGATTCCTCTCATCTTCCCTGGTGCATCAGTCATCCACCCATCTCAACTCCCAGTCATTTCAAAAGCAGATGCACCTGCTTCCCAGGCATTCTGGAACTGAGCACTCACAAGAGCCTCTCCACCACTATAGAAAAAAAAAATCTCCTGGCAGCAGTATAAGAGACTGTAGGTAGCATCATGATCTCTAAGAAACCCAGAGTTAATGCTGTGAAAAGAGGCACAAGCAAGGCCTGCTGTATCTGCTAGGATTTGCTGCTGCTCTGGTTGTATCATCACAGCTGCTCTGCAGCAGAGGAGGGAGGACAACCTGATGGAGGACACATCTCCTAAGTGAGGATATCCAAGTACCCTGCTGCTCCTTCATAGGCCTGCTGTTGGTAGCAGCTGGACTTGCAGTTATCCTCACCTCATCATGTCATCATAGACACAGGGAAATCCTTTTTTCCATCTGACTTCAAAGCCCCCCAAGCTGGCGTTGACCCCATGGGGAGAGAAATCACAGCTGTTGATCATGGCACCTATATGTTCACATTTTGCCAAGCTAATAGTGAGCCAAGGACAATATGCGATCATGTCAAGGAGTCTTACATGGCACTTTCTTTAAGGCTCTCACACCTTCCCAAGGGGACAAGAGAAGGCATGACATAGCCAGCTCTCCCCATAGCTCCCCAGAGAATACTCTACTCACCACAGCCATGCCCATTTCTTTCTGCATCCCTCTGGCCCTGCTTCAATAAGTGACACCCATTCACATGCCAGGCAAGCCATGCTGCTTTTCCCCTGACTGGAGCTACTTGTTACCCTAGATCAATGCTAAAAAAAAAAAAAAAAAAAAAAAAAAAATAGCTCTCCCTTGGGTATCATACAGTGCATTCCAGTTCCTCCCCAGTCAGTGTTTGTGCAGTGGTTTAAATACATGAAGAGTTACATAAATGCTAACTATTATTATAATGTTCCCCTCCTTCCAGTCAACTCCCCCCACAGACTCACAGAAACATTCCCCACCTCCCATTTTAGCACATTCATGGCATCAGAAATTACCCTGTTTTCATTTACCCTGCCCTTTGCCATATGATCCTGGCCCTCAGAAGCTTTAAATAGTCCGCATTATTATGAAGGCTTGTTAGGACTTGTCCCTAATCACTCCAGGAATAATCCTTGATGGGTTGTTTCAGACTGTGTGTGAATATTTGTACAACCACAGGGCTCTGGCTTGCTTAGGTCCCTCCTAGAATGGGAATTAAAGCTTCATGTTCAGTACAGAATGAATGGCACATAGTGGGGGCCATGTGTGGCAATGAACCTGTTGTGTCTGCATACGCTAAAGTTCTTTCTCTTTAGAGAAGATCTGAAACGAAAGGTACATTTCAGAAAAGAACAGGAGGACCTTATTATTATGTGTTGATGGATGTCGAGCAGCAGAAATCAACCTGCCCTTTAAACGCCTGGACACTAAAAATGGTGCAGTCGGTGCTTCCCAGAATTGTGCTTGTTACAGATGGTCCCAGAGCTCGCACTGTTCGTGCACAAGAATTCCTGTGTGAGATACTGAAATATAAGCCCTCTGCTGGGGTGCAACCCCTGTTGTCTACCTTAAGATGCTGATATAAATTGAGAAAAGAAATAGAGAAATCTGATGATTAATAAATCTGTTTCTCAATGGCTGGCAGGAGAAAATCCAAGGCAGAGATAAATCTGCTTTTCTGGCTTGGTTTCCAGCTGCAAACTTGAAGAAAAACAAATCACACAATAGCATGACAATACAAAGACTCATGCCATGTAGGCTGCAGTGTGTATCAGGCAGGGCAAACAGATAACCAGACCTTTGTTTACCTGGGGTCACATTAGTCCACTGATATAAAACTTCTAGTGTTTGGAGATTTTTGCAGTCATACTATGCACTGACAATATTATCTCACTCACTACATTCTCATGACACCATACATACCAAAATGGTAAGTGGGAAGCAGCTGAGAGACACCTGCTAAAATAATATCATGACCAAATGCCTTTGCACCATAGATCAGCATCCAGTCTGCCCAACCATGTAGCCTTCATGTTTTCAGACGATCTTTGAATGTATTGCTGGGCATCTCACCATCTCTAGGACACTAAGAAAGAACTAAGATCAAGACAGGGGGTTTTAGTGCTTGTCTTTTCATCTCTCAAGCTTTTCAAAGGTATCAAAAAAGAGAAAGACTATACAAAGTCTTTTGGAACCGTGAAATGCTGGTCATCAGCAGGATGGTTTGGAGATTGTATCTGACATTAATATCCTATAGTTTAGTGCTTGGTAAAAAAAAAATAAAACAAACAAACAAACAAAACCCCCCAAACCAACCAAAAATAAAAATAATTTTAAAAAAATAAAATTAAAAAAAAGGCAAGTTATTTGCAGCACTTCTATTTATTATGTGGGCTACCAAGATGAAGTCAGTGCTTAACAAAAAGGGAACAAGGGGAGCTGCCTAAATGCCTGGGTGGAAAAAGGGCAGCAAATGGAAGGAAGTACTGCATGAAACCACACAGACTGAAACTGAGATAGGTGTTAAGCCTTGAGACCCTGGGCGCCAGGGGTGCCCCTGCTGTGGCTCTATTGAGGGGATCACAAGCTGCCAAACAAAGACATTTGGAAAAGCTTCCAGCCATGCTGAAGAAGGTTCATTTTCTTGATGGAAAATTGGCTCGCTCACAGGAGTGTCCACCTTCTTATATGGACATCGCAGGCAAAATTATGAAATAATATAAGAAAAATCTTTAAAGGGAAAATTTCTGCTTTGCTGTAGTCCATGGAGGATTTTGCAAAGGAAATGTCATTGTTTTGCACTGCAGGCAGCCACACAGAGACAGGCAGAGGTGAATTTATCTTACCTGAGAGCACATAGCGAAACCAATAACAAAGCCAGGCATGGAGGAGCTTTGATATTCTGATCATGGAGCAAAATATGGCTCTTCAGTCCCCTAGCATCCTAGGCCACAAATCTGGGTTCAAAAAAGTGGGAATACTGTGGCTCTTTAGGAAGCTACATATTTCTGCTGTAACACAAAGTCAGGCTCAAACCAAGTTGTTGAAGAAGATGGGCTTGGCTTCTTCATGGGCAGAACCTTCTGAGGGCCAGCACTGGCTGCATTCCTTAAATACAGGTATTGGCAAGCAGGGAAGGAACTCAAGCACACTCAGCACTAAAGCATGAGACATTTCTTCAAGGTGCAAAGTCAAATTTTGCACAAGGGTAAACCAATGCTATAATCCGTAGAGGAGACAGAAAAGAACTAACTACCCCCAAAACAAATAAATAGATAAATAAAAATAAATAAATCTGTGAAAGCAGGTCCCACTTTAAAGTCGGAACTCGAGGTGAAAAATGCATTAACAAGCAGTCATTCCTAGAGAATATTCCCCCAAAGAGGAGCCTGAGGACACTGTGAGCACAGCCTCATTCTAATGGATGTTCAAGTAAACACGCAGGGGGGTCCTTACACTATTTCACCATGTGGACTGCGCTGAGTTGTCCAAATTAGAAACTGAGACTCCCTGCAAACTCCAGAGAGAAGGGCAGACATTTTTTGAACATGATTCAGAGCCCAGAGGGTAGGAACCTAGCTCCTTTTCTACTTATGTGGTCCAAACCACCCCCAGAGGTGCCTTCCCCTCTTCTTAGTCCACACTCAATGTTTAGGCTGTCTGATATAGGTTCCCTGCACTAAATGGTGAATATTACACAATGACAGCAAATTCCTGAAATCTTCTCTATGTGGCTAGCATGGTATGAGCCCAGAGGGAAATAACAGAATCCGAGATGGGGAACCTGATTCTGCCTCATAGCCTGGAATGGCAGAGCTGTAACAAACACTACTTTTCTTTATGACTGTATTTATTTTAGAACTTTGATGAAGTCTGGCACATGCTAAAGATGAAAGAAGTTACTTTGTGCATCACTAGACATGCATAAAGCAGAGTCCTGTTCTCAAAAGGAGAGGGAGTAAAAGCTCAGCTATTCCAGATGATAAAATCAGATCTTCTGTAGAGGTGTTATAGAGAGATCATACAATAACTGCAAATCAGAAACAGAAGATTTTACTGAGCTCAGAAGGACTTAAAGGCGTTGACTAAATCCATACTAACAGTTGTGGTGGACACGGCTGAATTTGAATTTTACAAAAGAGCAGTTTCAGCTCTGGATGCTTTGAGCGTCAATCACTACTGCCACACAGCACATTAATTATTTAGCTACCGTTAACTATTGTATTCTTTACAGGTTATCAGCCAGGAATGATACATTCTCTTAAAGTATGAAAAAAAATACATACAGGAACAGAGGAGGTAAAACTGCTGAACAGGATTTTGGACGTTGGACATTGTAACACCTTATCAGGGTTAAGCATGAGATCAGAAATGCCAGCTGGAACCCACAGGGCTTATCTGGGCACTCACAAGCATAGGAAGAATGAGAGCCAGAGGAGTTTTATTCTATATGAAACCCTGAATGCTGCTGTTGTAGATAAGGAGCAAAGTCCCAGGTTTCACTAAGTCAATGACAAATCTCAGTTTGACTTCATTTGGGCTGGGATTTCCTGCCCAGCATCCAGGGGTAAAAACCACACTAAGCACAGGAAAAAGGCAGCAGAAACTACCGAACTTGTGCATGGCTCATGGCTGCAATTGTTTTGCAGCCAGCGTGAACCTACCTGCAGTAGATGGCAAAGGTGGCTGGTGGTTTGTTTGTTATTTTTCCTTTTCTTGCTCAGCTAGTAGCCAGCCCAGTTTCCTGAGGTTTAGAACCAGACTTTGTGGGGGTCTAGGGTTAATTTTCGGTATATGAGGATGTTACCCTATGCACAAAGCAACAAAGTTTAACAAGTCACCTATGGTTGAAGGGCCTCCTCGGGCAGGAACCCTATGTCATGTGAGTAGAGGCAATTTCAAATCCCAGCAAAACACCAAGAGAAAAGAGTTGTTGGACCATGGACAAAGAAGAAAATTTAAAAAAGCAAGCAGCAATCTGTCAAAGCAATAGCCTGGCATCTCACACAAGGCAGTGGCTTGCTGGAGGGAAGACCAGGGCTCATGGCAAAACTGTACCAGACTCAGTCTCCTTCAGGTGAAGGCTTACAGCATCACCCATGGGCTTGGCCACCCTGTTCCCATCAGGGATAACCCTCTGTCCACCAGGAAAGAGAAAAGGTGCTCACGCACAAAGAAGGAGAAGAAACTCTCTGTCCTTTGAGGTCATTCAAAATGCTTCAGGCTACACTTCCCTTGAGTAAGATGTAGACTTCAAAGACAACAGCAGAAAAAATAAGAAGGTACCATGCTCTAAGTATTAAAGTAAAAAACTCACCACTCATTCAATGCTAATATGCTCTCTGATTGGGGAGCCCTAGTTATTGCCATAAGACAACATGTAACAAATTTCAACCTGCTGTTGTCATTGGGACTGCTTTTGAAAATAGTCCAAATTTCAAGGGAAAGAGAGACAAGCACCTTTTCAGTTTCTTCTGCCTGTTTCTCATGGAATCTTGACTCTCCTGTAATGGCTGTGAGAGCAGAAGGAGCACCCACAAAGGTGCTGCCTGCACTGCCCATAAGCTGTGCCAGCAGAAGCCATGGAAGGGCCAGCAGGGATCTGGGGAACCTCTCCCAACTCTTCCAGCCACCAAAGTGACCTTCTAGCCCACTCCAATTACCTCAGCCCAACACTTTGCAGGAACAAGGTCATCCTCAGCCACATCGCAGCTGCCCAGGGTGGTGTAGGACACCCCAGTACCACCAGGAGAGATAGCAAGGGCTTTTTTTGCCCTTTGGTGTTGTCTCCTCTCCCTTGCTCCGGGTGTGTGGGCTTTTTACATGCCAATTAAGTGCAGGCTGGGGCTGGGGTGGAGGTGCAGCACGCCGAGCCTCCGTCTCGCTGCCTCCGTACTGTCACCTTCCATTAAGCAGCTGGCGGCCAGGAGAAGTGGAGGGAAAAGCCAGCGGCATGTTTGGTTTGCTGTTTTTGTGGGCACTTTACAACTTCAAAGGCTTCCCTCTGGTTCACAGGGGGCAAGGGGCAGAGGTCAGTAGGCACGGTTTGACCTCCCTTTCACCTCCTCCCTGAAAGAGAGAGACATACACACACACAGAGGAAGAAGAAAAGGAAGAAGAAATCCTGGCAAACACTTTTATCCTCTAATCTTTCTTCGCCTTAGTGCTGTAGAGGCTTTGTCCAGCAGACAAAGTGCCCTTCAATGTCTGACACTTCCATGCTGTACTCTTCCTCCTCTTGTCCAAGGAGAAAAATAAAGCACAACAAAATGGGATGGGGGGGGGAGGGGGATAAAAAAGGAAAATGTTGCTCTTAGGGGCTGCATTTTCTCACTTTTTATTTTTGGGGAGGTGGGGAGGGAAGTTTTTTGGTTAACTTTTTTTGCCCCTAGCTAAATAGCTATTCCTCTATATGTAAGCCCACCAACTGCAGGACGGAGGGAGAAAACAGGCATGATTTTTCAAGATCCAGCTTGAGATGTAAAAAATGCATTTTCTTGTCTTTAAAGACAGCATTTTTGTATTTATTTATTTATTTTTAATGTCGAGGTCGCTAGCCTGGGGCACTGAGGAGTATGTTCGAGTTTCAGAAAGCTCTCCACAGCTGGTGATTATATCCCTTGCAGTGCATACAAAGGCATTGAGAAAGCAGAAGAGAAAGTAAACAGTATCACTTCTGGGGATGGAGGGGGAGAGGAGGAGGGGGGCAGAGGAGGAGGAGGAGGAGAAGAGAGGCAGATGAAATTTAAACTGGCGGTCAGCCCAGGCACCAACTTAAAACAATACAGTGTGAGGGAGCCAAAAAGGAAAAGAAAAAAATAAAGCAGAGGGGTGTGTATAGAGACACTATGTGTGTGTGTGCACACGCGTGTGAAAGTGCACAGCAAGAAAAGGAAGGGATGAGTTTGCAAGCCAAGGTTTCAAGAGCCATCCCTGGAGGTTCATCACAGAGCAGAACAGCTTCCAAAGGGAGGTTTTAGGGGCAAAGCCATCATCCTGAGTGTAAATACATCTACAAGCATTTCTAATCAAGGAGAGCTGTTCACCTCTCTCAAGAATGAGGGGAGGGAACCCACACGATCTAAAAACAGCAGTCCCAGCCTTGTTATCTCCTGCATCCTTAAAACTAAGAAAGGGGCAGGCAGGTCCAGGCCATAATCTAGGGACTGATGCTCTTCTGGCTGGCACAACACAGACTTGGGCTATGCTTGTCTTTCAGCTGGCTTTGGAAATCATGCTCCTAATTGACTTGAGGCAGTTTAATCTTAAGCTACTGCCTTTCTCCAGCATTTTGGTTTGACAGTATGGGAGAAAACAGAGTCACGACTGGGTAGTGGTTTGGAGAGCCAAACATTTTATGTGTGACAGCACAGTGCACAAACTGGATGCAGTTTGTGGATACAGGTCCAAGCCTGTACAAGCCCTCCTCACACAGACTGGTCCTAGGTGCTGGCTGAGGCTCAATCCTCACCTAACAGAATAGTTCTGGCTGTATTAGATCTTCTCTGGTCATGTTGACCGTGAATTCACTGGAATAAGGTTAGTCATCTTAGTGTGGGGGAAGGGAGAGGCAAGCTTTTTGGAACATCCATCTGCCTGGGAAAGGCTAACAAGCCCTCATTTATAGACATCTATATGTGTGCCTCAGCAGAAATGCAGTTGGAAAGCTTCTGGAGAGACAATGTACCTTAAAAAGATCAGACCAGCCTGTTCTTTGGGCCACCCATCCAGTTTTCTGCTACCTTTCAGACCGAGAGGGTCAGGCATCCAGCAGGTTGATGTGTTCTCTAAAGCACTCCAGCAGTTGCCCTCTCCTCCAAGAAACAACACAAATCTTGCGGCCACAGCTGCAAGCCCTGGCAAACTACGGCTCTCACCTCACATGGGAGAGCAGTGATGCAGCTACATTTCTGGCTGAGCTTCAGCACCCTTGGTGGTATTTTACAGGACAGGTTGGTCAAGAGATATGAACTCCAACTGCTTACTACTTAGTGTGTTGCTATTTTGAATTAAAGGCCTTTCCAAACAAACACTTCTGCTAGCTCACTGGCCTCCTGTGCAACAAGACTAGCTGGCTCAGTCCTTCTCTGACTGGAATTTAACCCTTGACTCTCTGTCACCAGTTTGGGAAGAGAAGAGGCATACTAGTATAGCACCCTTTTGTGCTACACTTTGCTGTTTCTACATATGGCCTGGACTAGAACCAGAGACAAAGCAGACTTCACTGACAAATATAGCAAACACCACTGCACTTTACAAAGGATTTCTCAATTCCCCCCACCTCAAGTCCTTGTGAAGATTTGGTATGGACTCAACTGATCTGGCAGCTTCTCGGAGGGCTTCTTGCCCTATCTCCTTAACACATGTTGCATTTAAAATCTGCTACCACAAAAATTTTCAACAGCTACAAATGATTCCTCAAGGGTGATGGTAAATTAGATTCTTAGCATCCCATTAGGAAGGGCCAATAATTCAATATTACTTTGAGATTTAAGTGACTATGGTACTGAAAAGAGATTTTATTTCATTTTCATCAGACACTCTAAAATTTATGCACTTGTTACTCATAGGTAATTTTTTGCTTGAACAATACTAGTTGCAAAAGGCAAAAATCTAGTTAGATATGAAGAAAAAAGATTCACATTTAAAACTAGTCACTGAAACAGGCTGTTCAGAGAGGTTGTTGTGGAATCTCCATCTCCAGAGAAGCTCAAAATTGGACTGGGAAATGCCCTGGGCAACCTGAATTCATTTGGCCCTGCTCTGCAAGGGCTTGAACTGATGACCTCTGGAGATCCTTTCCAACCTATATTAGTCTGTGACCAGGAAGGCCAGGTAAGAACCTGCCCAAGATACATACAGTACCTCATGTCCAAATACAAACATCAGCATGGAGGCACCCCTGTTGTGGTGTTTCCAATACAAATATTACCATGGTTACCTTTTGATTAAAACAAACTCAGTCATACTTGTCTGCTTCCCGAGGGTAACTATGCAGTCAAGCCAAAATAAGAGATTCTGAGTGCATTAAATGTCAGGTGTTGAGTCTGTGAGCCCGCAACCCCCTTATGCATCCAACTGCAACCAGACCCTGCAAAGGGTGGTCGAACCCAGAGGACCAGCACTAGCACACTCCAGGCAACACTGACACTCCACGTGGGCAGAGTCTGGCTTGCAAATGAAGGATGGGAGCAAGTCATCAGCCTCCTCTCCATTTAAACATCGACCAAAAGCAATCTCTCTCTCCATTCCTGCACTAAGAGCAAATTGTTTTGGTTTCAACCAAGTGAGTCCATCTTCACTTTCCTTGCAGGATATGCATTGAGGTCTTTTTGTGGTGAGGAAAAAAAAAAGGTTTCTATAAAAAGTAATGTCTTCGCCTACCTAGGCACGTGGCTAACAAATATAAAGATCACCATCTAGTGGCTTACAGGAAAGATACCATCTGTCATATGTCTGCAAGTTTGACGACCAATGAAGTTGTTGTTACAACATATTACAAACGATTCTTGCATTCTGCTCTTAAGCAAGTCAGGTACCTACACAACCATGGACACAGAAAAGTTTCTGATCCACAGAAAACCAATGTTCATCTCTCCCTACAATCAAACACTGACTTCTTCCTCACCCCCTTTTTCCCCTACACAGGATTTGAGCAAATAGTAAGGGATCTAGGACTTACTTTAAGGCCCAGAAATTAGGTGCCTATTGTAAACCAGGCAAACTCCTATGGCAGTTAATATATGGAGACAGGTACAACCAGAGGATGAGGCATCCCATCATTTTGCATGGAGGAGGAAGACAGCTAGGATGAACACTACTTATGACATCCCACAGCCTGGAAAACCAGTTACCCAGCAAGTATGAAAGCCTCTGGAAAACTTGGCCTGTGAGCAGCCCATGGGATAGTTTAGTTTTCCATTTGCATCACTGGAAATCATCCAAGTTGAAATATTCCTGAACAGAAAGACATGTCTCCAATTTCTGACAAAATTTTTGTTTCACTGGAATAGTTCTGATGAGCTTTAGTTCTTTTTCTTTGAGGAAAGATTGGGAGAAACATCATTATAGGTACTTCTGGAAAGGTCTACCCATCCCAGGGAAGGTCTTACATTGACATGACTGTGATGCTCCTAGTCCACAAACTAGCACAAGTACTTCTTCCAATCTTTGTGCTGGGCCACATAGGACATCCCTAAAATATCACATTCAACCACATACTTCAGGGGCACATAAGGAGATGAAGTACTACCAGTACCTGGGTCACTCATTTTAGTGGCACTGAATGCCACCTGGCAAGGCCAGATTTGAAGGTAAGAGAGGACACAGTTAAATTCTAGACTGCATTCTCTGACTACTTCACAGAAGCAGCCCTACACATTTTTACCGAGCCAATCTAATGGCTTAGTACCAGAACCAAATCATATATCTAAAGTGTCATTTTGGCACATCTTCATGTCAAGTTCTCAATTTTCCAGGTCGAAACCCACTCTGCATTGATCTGGGGAGAAGAGAAATTCTCTACACAATCTCAAGCCCAAAATACAGACTTGTCCGCATTTCTGTACATAAACTCAGTTATATTGCATATTTCTAATGGCCTCCCTTAAAGCTTACAGGTGGATATCATTCTCTTCTCCCACATAACAAGTAATAGGATGAGAGGAAATGGCCTCGGGTTGCATCAGGGAAGGTTTAAATTGGATATTAGGGAAAATTTCTTCATCAAAAGGATGGTCAAACACAGGCCACCCAGCAAAGTGGTGGAGTCACCATCCCTGGAAGTATTTAAAAGCCATGTAGATGTGGCATTTAGGGATACGGTTTAGTGGTGGAGTTGGCAGTATTTCGTTAATGGTTGCACTCAAGGATCTTTCAGATCTTTTCTAACCTAAATGATTGTATTTTATTATTTCTTTGCATCACCCAAGGTGCGGCCATCCGTTACACATATCTGGTTACCTGGAAATAAAGAAATTGGAGTTTCAAAACCCATCTTCCTCTGTGATGACAAAGATAAAGAGACCTGTGATCACTAAGACACAAGAGAAACTACTTACAAAAGCCACCACCGAATTTGTATGGCATTCATCACATCCCTCTCTAGCTGACAAAAATATATATCTATGACAGTCAGCTAGTCTCCTGTTACAAGCTCTGGAGAAATGAAGAACTACAGAAGGAAACAGCTTGGACGCTTCATATATGTTGGGACAAACTAATCTCTGGGGCTGGTCATCCCCTTCTCCTCAGAGGGTAGGCAGCCTAGGTAAAAAACTTCAAGAGCTGAGGTTAGATTGGAACTCCATGCTTTGAACTTTAAAGGGATATGGTATCTCTTTGTGGTCTTGGGATCTGAACAGCAATCAATATGAAACAAGAAATTCATCAACACTCCTAGTGGTTACATTATCCTCCAGGGGGCTTTGCATCCGGCTCAAGTGATGGACAATTTTCCATAGTCTCAGCAATAGCTTTTGTGGGGTATAAAGGCAGGACCCCTGCAGACCAGAAGTAAGATTCAACGCAGTGGGCCTAGAAACCACTGCATGCCTTTAGCTAAATTTGGCTGCTGAAGGGCAGCTCTAGTGGGATGAGGCAAAGAAGTGCTATTTTCCCTCAGGAAAGCTAGCTTTATTTTCTAAAGGTTAATGAGAAATAGAAGAAAATTAGGCTAGCCAAAAGAATGAAAATAAATGGTTTTTTTTCTTCTTCTTTCCCCCTAGTTTTTCAGAAAAATGCATAGCTTTGGTTTTTCTGCAGGCAGTTGCTTCATATCAGTGTACCATGTGGTGACTCAGACGTTGTTATTACAATCCAAGCCAAAGGGGAGATACATTTTATGAGATACATGAGTTCCCCTTGTCTTTCCATACTGTATGCTTTCCTAAACAAGTTAAAAAACACAGTCAAAACTTTGAGGACAGTTTGTAGTGCCTCTTGGCTGGTTGTAAACTGACAAGCTTTCAGCTAGCAAAGCTAAAAGAAACCCAGGTTTGCAACAAGCTCACATGTAGTATTAAGGGCAGAATTTGGTTCTAAGTTCCAAAAAGCAGCAGGGGGGAGGGCAGGTAGAACAGTAAAGGTTTAGAGCTTTTAACTCACACTTAAAGGAAACTAAGAGGAAAGAGGTTTGGTGAGAGCTGATCTAACGCCTATAGACTCACTACTGGGATTCAGCTACTTTTGCTCAGCTGACAAGCAATACAGCATTCAGATGCAGTAACTCCAGTGCACTAAAACTGCATGTCCAGAAGAGCCAAGACCACCTGTAAATCAGACTGCTTCTCCTATATTTCCCCCTTCTAGCAAAACTTGAACTGTCTTAGTTGCACATTCAGATAAGAACAGCAAAAAATAGTTATATAGCCTGAAAACACTCCATGAAGGGCTGCAAAAGTTCTCAGCAATTTAAGTGCAATGGCTAATAACTTGCCCCAGATTTAACCCTCTAGTGTAAATGAACAGCAACCACTGTGCAAAACTCATCTATGACAGGGGAAAAATCCGGCGTCCAGCTGACCAATTTTTTTTCTAGACACAGGTCTGCCTTTTGAACTCCAAAACCTTTGACCATTGTAAAGACACCAGGCCTCAGGGGCACATGAACTAAAAATAAATAAAAGGAAACGTTTTGACTGTGCTTAAGTGCTGCACAAAGCCAAAAGGGTTAATAAACCCTCACCCCTCCCATGCAGGTAGAATATGAGAGCTTTTAGAGTTTAAAACAATCTTCCAATCAGAGGAGATATCAGATGGCTCCCAGTAACAAAGACATATTCTTTAGAGTCAAGTTATGAGAAGCATTCCCTGAGGGAATGCCATAAAAATCGTCTGATCTACTAGATGTTTGTGGCACTCACCGCACGTTTTCTGTTCCTTCCCAGAGATGATGTTTCTCTGGCACTAAGCACATTATCATTCTCAGCCTACTCTGACAGGCCAGATGTATGCAAATGAAAAGAAAGTTCAACAAAAATCTAACTCTCAGATGCCTGAGCTCTTTGAGGGAAGAGAGGAGAATGAATTCCCATTACATTTCAGGAGGGCTGGGCATCCCAGCACATAACCTCACAGGCCAAAGATTTCGGATAAAGAGCAAAGGAAAAGGTTTGAATTATTCCAGAACTCCTTCCACTACCTCACTTCCAGACAGATATGAAGTGACAACACCCTGAAACAAAACAACACAACTGAGGAGAACATTATCAGATTACTCAGAACAATTCCCATTGTTAGTGACCCAGAATTCGTCACTTAGAACAACCTAGAATTGGGATCTCGGGCAAGTGCTCGAAGCCACTTAACCCTTTCACTTGTGGCCCCCACACCACCACAATAGAATGAAACATAAAAGAAAAGCATATCTTATTGCATCTGGAGACAGACTAAAATGAGGCAGTAGGTGACTTTTACTAGACATAGCACATTCTCAAAGCAACATCACTATAATCCAAGAGTGAGGAAAAGCCAGTGATTACAGGCCTGCTAAATTATTTGGAATTGAATAGGATACCATATCACGACAATGAGTGATAGTACAAAGCTCAAGACACAAAAAGAAATACTGCATGTTTCATGTAACTGGCAGGAACACATTCCACACTTCAGCGTTTTGGCAGGAGAATACAGGTTTGTACTGGGACTATGTATTCAAACTCCTCATTGATTTACAGATACAAAGAATTGCTAATGCAGCCTTAACATGAGGAGGATGGTTAGCAGATCTATCAATAATGCTATTTTTTTGCCATCTTTTTGCATAAGCACACATATCCACATTTTCTCTCAGCTAAACTTTCAGTTAGAACTCAATCAAAGGGAAAAAGAAACACTAAGGGACTTCATTTTTTACTTTTTAAAAGGCCAGGCATTAATGTGACAATCTGTGAGGCACTACGGTGAAGGCCAGCAAAATTGCAAATACAGTTATTCAAAGTCAAAGGAGAACAGCAAGGAAGAGAGCTGCAGCAAAAGCAGCCTGTAGTGACCCAAGAGAGTGCTTGAAACAATCTACTTCTGGCAACAGCCTTCTCTCTGCACAGGATGGCGATCAGAAGTGTGCTTCTTTGCTGCTGACCTGTTGAGGACCAACAGCCTTTGAATTCCACTCACGACACCTGGCCTTCATATGATAAGCACTATGATAAATGTTAAAAATGAGCACTGGCTGACACGAGTAGGATACCATTACCTCACCTAGACTAGCAGCACAAAAATCTAAATTCCTGGGAGATTTCAAGTCAGTGGATGTATTCATGACCTACTTTTAGGATACACGACAATCACAGCTGTTAGCTGAAAATGCTTGTAGAGTGGCATGTTTCCTGTTGCACCTACTCAGTTATTTGGGACAAGGGAACTTTGTTGGTATTTAAAACCTGTAGATCCTATTTATTTAGAGGTCAACACACATGCTTGAACACCCTCCTCACTCAAAGTTAAACCAGAAATCCACAAGAGCTTTAGGTACAGTAGGAAAGCGTCACACCAGCAATTCTCCCCATTAGTGATTAACTGAGATACAGTTGGACACTTGGGGCACACTCCCTATTAACCTCCTAAATGGTTCCCAGGAGAAAAGAAGCTGGACCATGAAACAGCAAGCTCTTGCACCAAGATCTATCCTGATCAGTCACTGGAGCCACATAATAATGCTACAAGACAATCGCAAGAGATGTGATACTATGAGCTGAGCTCAGGAAAACTCCAAAAAGAGGATTCTCCTAAGAAATGCCTCCCTATTCTCATAATTCTTTGCAACATGCCAATGAGCAGTTTGACTATCCCTTAAGTATGCAAAAAAACCCTACTCAATAGATGCAAATGCACAAGTCAGAGGAACAAGCACTTGACCCAAGCCATGGCAGCCACCAGCAACAGTTGCCTAAAGCAGACCAGTCCTCTGTGACAGATGTATTTGTCACAATCCCCTGCTAACAGTTAATGAGAAATTAAGACCTTAACAGAGAGCAGCCAGAGTCACTCTATCTAGGACCAGCTCTGGGTCATGTATTTTATTAAAGGTGTTCCTTGAGGAACCAGAAAATGGAACAGAAGAGAACAGAAATCTCTTAAGAAGGATTAGTGGAAGAAGTTAAAATGCAAACAGCACAAATGCACATCAGGCTCTGCTCCTCGGTTGGCACATCCTGCACTCACATGAGTTAGATCTTTCTTCACCCAAAATAAGTTGATATGTGAATAAACAATGACAACAACAGGGACCACAAGACAAAACAGTGACTGGCTAATGGCTCCCTTTAGTATTCTGCCATCTCACGTTGTGCATCATGTTGTATTAAAGACCTTCCTCAATAAAATCCAGAAGATGCCACAACTGCCATTTTGCAGTGATTCAAGGCAGACAGCTCACCACCTGTTCCTCACAGGAGGCCTGTGTGGACTACTATCCTAGACCTCTTACTGAAGGGAAAGTCCCACTGTGGTGAGCAAAGTGGGAACAAACTGTTCTCTGTAAGAAGTGCCTTCATCTTTGTATAATCTGTTGAGAGAGTGCCTGACTTCAAACAGCCACAGCGTGTCTGGGGCACTTGCAGCCGTTTCAGATGTGGGGTTACTGAGTCACACAGCAAACACATAAAAAAAGGGGATTGAGAACAAATTTTCTGTGCAGATAGAGTAGAGCCGAGGGCCCCATATATTAATAAAATGGCTGCTAGCCAGGGAGACTTCTAAGCCTGCCTTGCTGCCTGCGGCTAGGGAATGATTGCAGCAGGCACTGCTCAGCCAGGACCCCCCAACAGATTTTATTTATGCTTGTCTGCTTTCATCTCCCCCCTGGTACACAATAGCCTAAACATTGTCTCCATCCTGAACCATACAGCTTGCATATTTGCAAACATCTCTTCATCTTAAGGCCACAGACAGACAGATTGGTCTTGGGTCATTGAATTCAGTCTTTTGTATGAAGTCTATTGTATGAACCAACTACCATATAATCCTCCTTGATTTTTATTTTCTTTAAAGAACAAATGAAAAACTGGGTTTGGTGTCAACAAATAATCCCAGAATCTGATATCTTGACTGTTTAGGAAACTCATGCATATCCTTTTGTCTTGGGCAAATATTCTTCATAGCTAACCAGCACATGCTTTTTTTTCTTGGCTTTTAATTTAAGCACAGAAAACCCTTCCTCGGTCCTCTGCCTTTACCTGATGCACAGATTCCCAATAGCTGCAGTGTCCTGTACTTGGAGAACTCCTCCACATCCAAGTGACTGATCCCCTTAACCGAGCTGAGCATATTAACCTCTCTGAGAAGTTCATCCTTTTGAAATCAACAAACTGAGCTGCAAGGGTAGTTTTATTTAGTCTTTAATTTCATTTAAAAATTAACCAACTCATAGTCAGTAGCCATTCTATAGCTTTATAATTTCTATTACTAAAAGAAACAGCACCAAACCTGATTGAAGGAGGAAGAACAATCTGAAGAAATAATTCATCAGCCATTACTGCTAAAAATTTCTTTTAGTTATTAAATCTATACCTGATAAATAAAAGCCATCACAATAAATCAAATGAGTCTGGGGTTATGGAAGACTCTCAGTGCTAGAAACTCATAGCCAAAATTATTTGGACCAATATACATCCAGTTTTCATCCATGCTACCCATAACAGTTTCTTTACAGAAATATAGCAATATTTCTACATAGACAGATAGGGTTATATTCCATCTCTGCCTTTCCTGAGCAACTGATCACATTCAACAATATTTATGTTTCACCATCCTTTCTTTTACCGCAAGATGCTCCGTTTTGCACCTAGTATGATTAATTCAAGCTCCTACATTTTTTTACATTTTATGTATCCATTACCATATGCTTATTTACCTGATTTTATTTCCTAAAACTATAGATATTCTGCTCCATCTTCAACATCCAGGCTTCTCTGTGTCCTTATTCATTCTTTGGCATCATTCTTTAGCTATCACTGGGGGCTACACATCTCTTTTTGTGGGGGCTAGTTGCTTTTTCTTTACCGACATCTCTTTTGTTTCAGTTTCTTTCAAATCTTCAGCAAAACCAACCTTTATTTTAAGTCTCCTCCACTAGTAAGCTACTTCTCCCATTCTGCCCCCACAATCACACAAGTAGAAGTCCCTCACCCTAGGTAGATACCCACCCTTTACAACCTCCCCCCTAATTTAGAGGGCTCCATCACATTTATAGCCTCCTTTCCCCTTGAACACATCCGCTGAAGACAAGAGGTCTCAGCTGCAGCTCCAGCCTACAAATTGTCTCTCCCATGCACTCCAGCTGTTCCAGGTCTACATGGCCTCTGCAAGAAACCCTCAGTAGAATAATACCCATCCACAGAACCTTCCTCCAGTCACACCCCTGTGCTTCACTCGCCTTTGAATTGCCCCAATAACCTTGACTATAATCGATTTCTTCCTCTCTTGAAAAGAAAGGTACAGCCACACCATCCTCTTCCCTAACTATTACTCCCATAGCCACAAACTCTCAATGAGGCCTTGCTGGTCGATGGTAAAAGACATTTGCCTGAATCAGCTCCACCACTTAATAAGCTCACCTAGGAGCAGAGGTAGTAAGGCTGATGACCCTCTTCAAAAACCCAGCAGATAGACTTGTGACAATCCTGTCTAACCCCCTAAACTAGGATGGTCTCCTTGTTCCCAAGAGCAAGTCCCACACAGCCCCCTCCCCATACATTATACTACTTGCTAACCTGCTTGTTGGCTCCCATGGGTGGGACCTTTTCCTACCTCCTACTGTCACAGAAGGGACGAGCAAAGCTGAAGTTTGCTGGAATGATATATGGGAACTTTCAGTCCTTTCTTACATGGAAATACCTCTGGTTCATTATGTGCTCCATAGGCCCTTTGGACTGGGGAGTGTAGGGTACAGGAAGGTGGCAGTACCTCTTTCCTGAGCAAACAGGCATAAGTCTGGTGTGCACCATGTCTCTACATGGTCTTCAGAGCTGACTGTGTGAACGAATGAGGACAAGTGACACCAGGTCTACTTCCACTAACAGCTGCTGTCTGTGGACCAGAGAACACAGCACCATCATCCAGCATGATCACCAGCTCAGACCCACTACATCATCTAGCAGTTCAGAGTTAGATTAATTTTCTTGTTTACAAGGATGAAGAAAAGTGACTGTTTCCAGCTCCATGGTCTTCCTGACTCATATTTAGAATTCAATACCATCATCACACCCCGTACTTATTTTCTAGGATCTCCAGACAGAAAAGGAGAAAGTGATACCCAGGCTCCAGATTCCTGGTGTGGCCCATCACTGTCAGCAGCCTCTTCCAAACAGAGACTTGATTGACAGTGGATGGGCACTTAGACAGCCCCTGTGCAGAGATAACCACTGTGTTCATTGTTGAGTGAAGACCCAGGAAGGAATCAGATGGGAAAAACAATATGATTAGGAGAAACTCCGCAGATTCATGTGTGGATCCATTCTATAGAGTTATTTCACTTCAGTTAGTCCCTGCATCTTGCACCTCTGAATGGGGTGAAAGAATAAAGAGGTAGGTGAGAAGCAGGGGGGAAAAATTAAGAGGCAACACAAGTGAAGAACTGAATGAATGGAAAGGGTGAGAGAACCAGAAATGCTGAAAACATCTCAAAAGAAACCAGCCTCTCAATGCATCACAAAAAATAAATACATTTTTAAAGGATGGCAGATCAGAATGAATGTGTTAACAAAAGCAGGCAGTTTTTAAGAGGAATTTCATTACAGTGTTGCCATCAGTTAGGTGCACACAAAAAGTCAGATTCTCCACTGATATCACTCCATTGACTCTAATGAAACTACGAATTTGAACTGATGCTGAGATTATACCTGACCCAATATCCACCTGCCCTTCCTAAGATTTATGACAAAGCTCTTTTGAAGTCAATAGATGTGTGCAGCTATGCATTTACAGGTATCCAGCCCACGGCTTTCTCCCCTTATCTGGAAAGTTTAGAAAATGTGGCAATGTTGATGGTGAAGGGGCAATCTGAGGAAATTTCTGCTTTTCTGGTATGGCTGGGCTTTGTCTATTCTCTTCTCTACATCTGGGTAATTCCATTTCAAGTGAAGGCTTTCTAGCCAGTAAAAAGAGGCCCTGCAAAATGAGTTAGAGGAAACCACAAGTTTGGCATCAGAGCCAGCATCCTTCTCTGAATCCTCATGCTGAGTCTGGCTGTCTGAAAAGCTCTGCTTGAAAAGGAACACAAGATTTTTTCATATGTATGTGACAACAGCTGCAAATATTTCCCTTTGGTACATCATATGCATGCAAATCCATCTCCACTGACCCCCAGAGATGTGAAAATATGAGCCATGATAATAGATACAACAAACACCTAGACACTGAAGAAAGTGCGCAAGTCCATAATAGCTCCTCATGAAGATGTGGATCCATTTTACACACAAAGCTTTCACCTCAGTACAACTGGCTATCCAAACAGTGAGCATGGGTGCAGCATCTGTGGACATCATGCTGGACCCAGTCCCTGTGACCTCTGTTGCAGCATAACTCATGCTGCCCAGGTGGAGTTTTCATCCTTCTGAATGTCAGAGGGGTTCACAAATGAGGCATCTGCTACTGCCATAGGAAAGGATTTTAACTTCCAGCTCTAACAATAGAGGCTTGTCTCTTCAGATCCAGAGGCTCCAGGTTCAGTTCCCACAGATGACCCACCCAGAGTGGTTGTCAGAGCAACCCTGGCCTTAGAGGCAGAGACTTACTGGAAATAACTTCGTAATCATTTGAGCTCACTTAGGAGAGCGGTCCAAAGTTGTGCATATGCAACCCTCTCCAGAGTGGAGTCAAATGATCTGAAATCCCACCTGGCCACCTGTCTGAACAAGCTTTTACGCAGACCAGACCCACAGCCAAATTGTGCGTGATGAAGCAGGAAATTTTTCCTTGTCACTCTTCCTCCTGCATCCTTTGTCCCTGCTGCCTTTCCTTCTGAGTGAATGCCATGGTGGTGGAACCTGCCAGCCCAGCAGCATTGACATTTTGTGTTTATCCACACCAAGGGGGCTGATGCCTGTGATCCTCTTCTACCAACATCAAACCTGTCTGAGTGGGAATGAAGCTGGGTGACTTCAAGGACTAATTGGCCACCCAACTACCATAAAAATAATGGAAGGAGCTTTGTGAAACAAACCAAGGTGACTTAGGAAACCAATGGACAACCACTCAAGAGAAAACAAACAAGCAACAAAAACCCCAAAAAGACTGGGGTTAAAAATCACTTCAAAATCGTGTTAGTGCTAAGCATGCTGTGTATTTACAGTGTATTTTAATCATGTAACTGATCAGTCCAGTGTAACATACACCACATGTTAAGATAGATGCAGCAGATATAAACCCAGTCTGATTTCATACAGTAAAAATGTGTACATACAAACAGAAATATAATAATGCATTTCATACAAAGCATTTCTTCTTGTAATTTTAAATACATATCTCAATTGTTTTGCCCAGTTTGTAGCCCACTTGAATATTCTGGGACTGTCCCAAATCCCATAAGGGTCAAGAGCTCACTGAATTCAGTGGGTGTTGGATCAAATCCTACGAGATCAAAATTCCTGTAAGGACTAGTGTTTCAGTGTGGCTGGGTTTGCATTCCATACAGAACACACTGTAGTTACACCACCCTTACAGTGTAGCTACAGCATAATGTTACAGCTGAACTGCTACAAACATGGACTAGAAACAAATTTAGCGGAGTGAATGATGAGCAAGTCCAAAATACAATATATCTATTGTCTGCCTTCGCTTAGGCTCCTGTGAAGCATCACCAGCAAACATTCAGCTAGTGTGTTTTGGCCCCTTTTTACCCATTCGAGTCATTAATCATTCATCTTAATTATCTCGGTGTTATTTTGTGCTACTCCTCCATCCACACCGCCTGTCTGTTTGTGGTATCCATCTGTTGTTCCTAATCATGTACTTGGACTGCAGGATCTCTGGAGAAAGGGCCATTTACTCATGACATGTGCATAACACTTCATGCACTTTAGCCTGAGCCACCAGTCGGGACCTCGTGTTTGCCTCGCTACAAATCAGACTAATGATAATTGTCAGATGATACGCTGTGTGTGCACAAACACACACAAACATAGACATAAACCTGCATGTATAAAACTCTACTGCAGGCAGGTGCACCTGCAGTTAAGGCAGGTGCCACCAATATCAGGGGAAGGAAGAAAGTTAGGGAGGCAAGATGAGAAGTTTTGAATGTGAAATTTTAGCTGGAACTATCTTCTGCCTGCTCACCCCCTCTAGCTGCAGCACCAAACAGCGCAGGAGCCTCTGGCTGCACTTGAGTTACAGCACAGGTGCCCAGTGCATGAAGACACCTTTCTTGAATTGAACTGTTGCAATGTGCACAACATAGGGGAACATCAAAGATGTTCTTGGGGTCTGGTGCCAATCACACTAACACATGGACTTCCAAGGGAACAGTGTTAAGGAAATGTGTGCTTCTGCAAAGCTCACCACATGAACTGTGGCATGGAAGGAAACAGCAATGTCATTGAGACTGATCAGGTCTGCCATGGCTTTAAGCTACTTGTCATTTCATAACTTCCTTCTTTGTTTGTTGGATATAGTCAGAAGAGCTTGAAATGTTACTGAAATGTATTTTTATGAAATCTGTACCTGAAATGGAACATTTAGCTGGACCTGGTCTTTGAATTACTGGGCAAAAATTTCCAGAACTAACTGTCCTCCACTGATACAATTTTCTTTCATATTTTGCTTGCCAAGATGCACTTCTCCTGCTTTACCATATTCACAGATACATAAATATCAAAGTCATCTTCTTCTTTATTACTTACTTTTACTGCAGATCAAACTAAAGCTCACCCACGTATCCTTTGCCAGGTCCCAAGATTTAAGTCTGGTCTAATATATCAAGCAAAGACAAGCAAACTCTAGGAGGCATAGAGCATCACCAACATTTAGGCCCTTTTATAAACCCACGTGCACTGAAGAAAAGACATTCACAAAGCTATGGTTAGGAGCGCCAGCTCCCTCCAAAATCCTGTGCTCTACACCAGCCATATCTGGGATGTGCACGCTCAGATCTGGTGGGAGAGGCTGTGATTCTGCAATTCAACAGGTGCTTTCAGCCCAGTCTAATGGGTCTTCTCCCAGAAAAGGATATTGAGACATTCTCCATCACTTGTGGGACCATCTCCCATGATGAAAAATATGACTGGAGGGCCAGTTAGAAGAGATAAGGAATTGGTTCCATTCCATGAACTGACTCCCTGCGTGTTTAGAACAAGCAGAGGACTTCAATCTGAAGAGCTGTCATTCTTCTGCCAACAGTGAAGATGGATGGGGGGACTTAAAAAAAAGAATAAAAAATTGTCAGGACAAGGCCTATACAATGGGTATGTCTGGTACACTGCTAATGACTATCATCTGTGTGCAACAGCGGTAGGATGAGAAACTATTTCTTAGTGTACACAGAGCAAAGGAAACCCCTTAAGCAAACATACAGTAGAACAATTAGATGGTTAATCACAACATTGGCCATTAAAGGTTTTCTCCATTTTTTCACTTCGAAGGAGCAGTGATTAAAAAACAGCGTTAATCTTCTGGAGAGATGAGTCAGCCCCCTGCCCACGCTGGGGTTATCCTCACACTGCTACTGCTGCTGTTCAGAGCATATGAGTGCTCCCTGGGGAGGAGAAATACTTCATTTAGACTGTGGTGCTCCAGACTAGATCACACAGCATTGCTCTCCACAGCCTCCCTTCTAGCATTCCTGGGAGAGTACTATGCATGTGAATGGGGAGGGAACTCTGGCAGGGGTTGTCCTACACAGGGAGTATTCACCAACTCCAGGTGAAGACAACAGAGGAATGGATCAGAGTATGGATGGATCCATAGTAGATGGATCAGAGTAGCTATGGTAGAGGTCAGAGATTTTGCTACCTGTATCCAGCTTTGATTTCAGTAGCAGGCTGAAAGACATCAGTATTTACCATTAAGTCCATAAGATGAATCGATCACCTCCTGCTTTTTATCCAAGTCAGTTAAAGATTTACAGGTGTTGGGTAACACAGCAGACCAGAAAATGGAGAGAATCCTTCCTTTGTTCATTACTAGCCCAGAAGAAACATACCCAGACCCAGGAGGAGGTGAGCTCAAGCAGCTGCACGTGACAGGCACCTCACACAAGTTTTGCCTAACACTTTGGAGGCAAAGGTCTGATCATAGATGTGCTGTGATCATGAAAGACAGATTGGTCCCAATCTTTTTTCCACCATGAGAAACACATGCTGGCCCATGGTCCATGGTATCAATCTCTGCCTTTCTCTCAAGGAGAGGTGAATACATCTGTGGGGAGGATGATACCAGAAGCCCAGGCAGCAGCAGCAGACAAACACACGGTGTGGCTGTTGCCTGTCTTACGACACACACCAAAGAGCTGAGAAATGGAAAGGGAAGCCTCTCTTGAGCAGACCAAGAAATCTGTATATGTATGTCTGTGGAAATTTAACAACAGGCAGGCATCCTACAAAGTGAACTCTCTTTTCCTTTCCTGCACCCTTTGCTTCATGCTCTTACACAAGCAATACTTACAGAATCTCCTGCGTGGGTGTGGTGATGACGCCCACGTGAGCTACATCACTGGTATATACCTATTCCCTGTCTTTGTAAAACCACTACTAGTCACCACTTACCATCCACTGTGCCAAAGGCACTGCCACCAAGATGACACACCCTCCTCAGTCCTGTTCCTGCAGTCTGTGCTCAGGTGGTCCCACCTGGTTTAAGATCTTCTACAGGGTGCTGCCAACACACCAGTCTCTCCCACCATGGAACCATCACAATCAGTGAAGAAACACCAATTCACACCAGCTGCAATACTAGCGGGACATTTTAATGCACTCTGTCCCTATTACTACCCACAATAACTGGAAGATAGACATTAGGTCTGTCGCAAATTTCCTCCCTGCCTCTGCTATGAGGGTCCTCATCTCCCCAGGACGTCACTGCCTGAAGTGCACTTGCCGAGCAGCACACTCCAGAGGACGTTGCACTGCAATGACACTTGTTCCCTTCAGCTGCTCTCATTCTCTTACCAGGGCTTTTCTTTCTCTGCTGGATCTCTGGGCAGGAAGGAGCAGCCACAGAAGAGCTGGCTCTGCTCAGCAGGGCCTCTGCTCATTTCCTGAGCATTTTTTGATGCGTTCCATTTGTGACCAGGCTTGGGCTGGGATCCCAGCTGATATTTTAACTTCAGCCTCAACAGATTTCAAACTTCAGCCACTGTAAATAATTCCCTGACGTGCACTCCACCTGCATTTTGGCACTTCTGCTTGTGTACAGTTTATTTAATTTTTTTTTTAAGTTTCTTAGTGTTCTCTGTGTCAGCTCTCAAGAAGGAGGTGGCATCTTGGTGAAATTGCCTGATCCTTGATGAAGTCTGGAGACAGCAGATTGGTTTAAAAACTCCATGCATAATGACAATCACATTCTCTACTTAACAAGAGACAGATAAAGTGGTGTGCCATGTTCTAAGAGATGTTTACAGGATGGAGAATATTGGAACAACCACATGGCTTCAAACCAGGGAGTGATCTACATAAGGAACCTCGTTTCAGCAGTCATCAAAACCAGAAACTAAGCTGTCTGTAAACAAAAAGGATATAAAAATTCTCTTTTGTGGTAGTCAATAAGAAATCTTGCCCACTCAGGCTATTTATTTCTAAGTCTTCTCACAGCAGACTTATGCCTTAAGACATCAGAATTCCTCACTCAGCCTGGCAAAGCACTGGGGTTCTCCTACACAGTGAATGTAAGCTTATGCTTATTTTCACATATGCAGCCAGATCCAACAGGATCATTAGTATGTTAGAAATTTATCAGTTCATTGCTAAGAAATCATCCAGGATTTTAACAGAAGTGAGAGAGATCTTGCACTTTCTCTGTGTGTCTTGTGCTTCTGTTCCAGACAAGAAGGAATCCTCTCATATGTCATATGGACAGATACAGACCACCTGGTCTCAGCCTTTAGGTTCTCCTGTGGTGCGGGTGACAACCATCACTGAGGAAACACAGCACTGAAGACATTAACAGATATTAGCCTTCCCCTCACAACCACCTTTCCTTGCCATCACAAGGAAGGTTAAACTCTCTGGAAACAAGGATTCCACAGCAAAAAGCCATCAGAAGTGCTGCACATGCCTTTCATTGGGTGTCATCCATCCTACTGCCCTAATCTTTCATCAGGGTTCCTTTCACAGCGTAAAAGAGTTGTGCAGACATCCAAGACCTCCTTCCAAGCTCCCCCTTCTCCTGGGGCTTGATCTGAGGGCAAAAAGTGGAAATTCAAAACAAACAGTAAACAAAACCAAGCTCTCCTAAGTCTGAGCTACACATTTGTTTGGAAGCTCCTTGGCTAATTTTACTCACTGTTTCCTGCTCACTCTGGAATTTCTTTTTCCTTCTTTATTTCTTTTTTTTCCCCTGCCTCACTTACAAGAAAAACAAATGGGTGGGAGGAGAGGGGGTGACCCACAAAAACATTAAAAGAAAAAAAATTACTCCCTCAAGTATCTGTTGTTGCCTGTCAGGGACCCGCCCAGCTCTCCAACTGTAGAGGAGTCAATGGACAAGTCAGAGTAGTATTTTCTCCTACTGGATGCCCATCAGGTGTCTGATGGCAAATCACTTCAAACATTGCTGCTTCCTCCAGATTCTATAGGTAGATCCATTTATGGACAGCCCAAGCTGAAGTCCAAAACATCTGTAGAACTTGGCTCCAAGTCAAGGTCTGATCTGAGCTATCCTAGAAATTCCAGTTTTGTCTGGCCCAGAAGTTTTTGGCCATCTGCAGAATGGAAATATGAGTGGAAACCTGTCATCACAAGATGGGGGGGGTTGGGAGTGAATTCTAGACAGGCTACTTTAAGCTCTTCAGGATGGCTTCCCAACTGGCAGAAATCTAGCTTAGCTGCAACAGTCAGTGAAACCACGTGGGTTCATACCATCCAAGATTCTAGCCTTCATCAGAAAAATTCACAGCATTCCAGGGTTTAATGGACAGCTGACAGAAAACTTGACATTTATTAAAATTCAATGTTTTTATGCCTTCAGCTTACAGTAGAAGGACATTACCAATTCCCATGAGAGAATTCCAAGAAATCCTCCAGCAAGCTCAAATTCCTGACATCCGCATTGCTTGGCTGCCCAGGCACATCATCTGGACACTCAACCCCTGTTGTGCCTGGTGTGGCTCAAGCAGACAGCAAATAGATTATCTCCTCCAGAGGCTTTGAAAAACCCATTTTACAGGACATTTCTTTGTACATCACAAAGGAGCAAAGAAATACAGAACCTACACTCTTGTATCAGTGACATTACTTAAGGGTTCTATCAGACAGTCTTTGTCCATGATATTAAACCATTCCTTTAAGGGGATTGTGGAGAGGAAAGGAAGGGTTTTGAGATGGCTATTTTTAAGCCAGGACAGTGGCAAATCACACCATGTTTCTTCTGGTTTCAGTCAGAGGTCAAAGCATTTTGGAGTCACCTCTTTCATATCTCCTGAAGCTTGTACTGTCCCAGATGAGGCTGTTACAACCTTCATGCCTCCTAGCCCACATTTTCCCATGATGGGAAGAATTATTTGAATGAGGATGCTCTGACACTAAAGAAAATCTCTATGGTCTGACTTTCTTAAAAATAAACAAACAAACAACAAAGCAAACTAACTGTACAAGGTGATTTTCCATGTATGTTGTAATTGTTTGCAAAGTTAAAGCATCATTGATGTACAGAGTCAGAAAGAAAGGTTGCTGGCATTGAGCTGTCTTTGCACTGAAAAGCACAGACAGAGCCAGCAGTGTTGAAAATTAATGGGAGAGCACTGTGGAATTATTTTTTTTGTGGGGGTGAAGGGCAGGCCAGCAACATATCAATGCCACTGTCACAGGTCTCCCAGAATGTCATTCACCACATATTTCTGTGTCAATAGCTTTTTTCAAAGTTTGGTCATCAACAAAGAGGTGCAATGGTTTGGTCTGCCTTGGCATTATACTGTTCTTGGATGCCAGAGAAGAGTTCTAACAGAGATCTGTGAAGTAATTAAGCCTTGCAGAAGTTATCATAAGCTGTTTTTCATTATCCCTGATTCATCAGCAGGGAAACTGAGGTAGCAGGAGGTAATACACAACACAGTGGTAGATGAGAAGAGAATGTCTTTCCCCAGACTTCCAGCCATTTGGCTTGGCCTACCAGACAATATTGGATCCTGGGTAAATAATGGAGCTGTCACACCCAAATGTTATTTTTAAACTGTGGGTATTGGATTTGGCACAAACTCTAGAAAAGCACAGCATGACCAAGGGGAGCCCTGAGGAACAAGTGCCCTCTGCAGATGGAGTTGCTTTGGGGAAACCTTGTTGTTCTGCTACATTTGTGCAATTAGTTGAATGGGAGCCCAGACCCCAACCTGTCAACTGCACAAGAGCACAGGAGAGCCTAAACAAGAAGGACATGGGAGGACGGAGGAGTTGGCTCCTCCTCTACGCTGGTGCCCTGGCCCAAGCCGTGCCAGTCAAATCCATAGGGGGGCAGCAAACCCTTTGCAGTAATGGGACTTAATTCCCAAAATGATCCTCTTCCACACTCTGTCCCTGTGCAGCTGGAAAGCCCCCCCCCCCCACCACCACCCTTTGGAAGGTCAGCATGGACCTTGCAAGCTCAGGGGAGGGAAGATGGGCCTGCAAAGTCTCTTTGAACTGGACACATGTGGTCCATTCAGCTCAGCAACCAAGTTAGTGGGGCACAACGTGTGTCTGAGCCCATCAGTAGGGCGGGCAGGGCTCTAGAAAGGCAGGTGAGTTGGGTAACACACAGCTAGTTACAGGTTTTGATATGAAAGCCTACACTTCCATCTAAGACTGACAGAACCCTTTTGCAGGTCAGTGAATGCAGACTCACTTTGAGAGATTTGGGGCATACAGGGTCCAAGATGCTTGGGGCTTCTATAATTACATCGATATGTAACAGGGCAAGGACAGCCACACTGGCTGAGCTCAAAGGTCCGTCTAGCTACATATCCAGCTTCCATGGTGGTCATCAATAGAAATGTAGGAAAGAGCATAAGAAAAAAGCACACATGGACTTAGTCCACCCCAGGATGCTACCTTGCCAACTTTGGTACACAGCCAACTTTGTGGTACCCTATGTCCTCACACTTCCCTCTCACAGTTGCAGCTTTGGCACAAAGCAAACCTGTGTTAAAGGAAGGGGCCGGAATTTGCATTTAAGCTCTTCATGTAGACAGAGCTCAGATGCAGAAGCAGGTGAAATTGTACCACAAGGAACACAAACTCCTTGTCAATTATAACTAATCAGCCACAGAGTGACCCTAAATCTCAGGGCACAAACTTTGTTTTGAGATCCACGCTAACCCTCTCTCTCCTCTGAGATTTCTGGTCAAGCACCTCTAGAAACTTGCATTCATGCTGCACTTACCCAACAAAACTGAAAGCCAGATTTGCTCTCTGGACAGGCAAGGGAGAACAGACTAGAAACGCACACAAGTGACTTACCCAATATCCCACAGGCTGCCAGTGGTGAAGCTGGGATAGCTCAAGTATTCTCCAGTTCTCCACTTCCAAGCTCCAGCCACACTGTCCCTTTCCTGCTTGATTTTGCACTCTCCACCCAGCTGTCTTTACTGAAGAGGCTTTCCACAGTGCCTTTTAGGCAGCTGTCAGGTTTGGATGAGTGTCTCCACTCCATCGAATGGGCTGTCTCTCTCTGTGCTGTCCCTGTGTGTGCTGTTAACCCTGATTTCTCACTGAAGTAAATGAGGAAAAAGCAAGACAGATAGCCCCACGGCAGCTGGATGGGAGCTTGCCTCTCCTTCTCTACAGGAGACAGTTTTCTCCCCCTTTTCCCCTCTCCACTAACAGCTTTCCTCAGAGACCTTTTTGTCTTCAGCTCCCTCCCAGGAAAACAACCAATTCCTTCTTTTCCCTCTATCTTTCTAAAAACGAGATAACTCCCTTCCTTCTGGGTCCTAATCCCTCCAACAAGCTTCAGACACAGGGTTAACCCTAGGGAGTAGTGGACAGGTGACAAGTCAGCCCTGGTTTCTACTTTCCTCCTTAGTGGGGGAAAAAATAAAAATTTAAAAAATCAGTTCTACCCAATCCCTCAAGCTGGTCCATCTTAACACAGACATTTCTGCTCCCTCAGCCCCTGAGCATGCTCTCTGCTTGCTGCTCACCTCCACTAATAGCATCCCAGAATAAACAACTCTATCCCACTTTCAGTGGCTCACCTGCTTGCTCTGGCTACTGCCTGCCTTACAGGGCTCCTGAGGGGGAGGAGAAAAAAAATTCTGGGAAGTGAAGAGAAATGAAAGGGAGCATTTGGAATTCGAGAATTTGGGGGCAGGTTAAGAAAGGAACCTGCAGATGCAGGGAGATGAAGCCCTAGCACAAGAGAGCCTTATCAAAAGACCTCTGCCACACTGGGTCTTAGCAGAGGAGTGCCTGCCATCCCCAGATTTATCTCAACCCCTCTGCAGCAGCAACCTGTCCAGCCACATCTCTTTCTACCTTTACCTTACAACTGCCCAGCATCCTTCCCCCAGGATCCCAAACAATTATGGGCCTTTTGTCTGGCCCAGCTGTTGGATGCCCACAACAAATGTAGGAACATAGGGGAGACTGACTGATCCCAACACAAATGTGCCTTGCTCTGTGATCAGTGCTGCAGTATGTCAGACTAAATGACTTTCATGATCACTTCTGGCCATAGGGATCCAAGCACTGAGGGAAGTGATGGGAGTCCATTCAGGAAGCTTGCAAAGCATTTACCTGACTTGTAATTCTGCAAAACTTCACAAGCAGAAGACTGCCCTGAGAAGCACTAAAACAACAAACCCCGAGCGCTGAGGTTTAAATAGCAAAAGTAGGACTAGATAAAATTTTCCTTGGCGTTACTCCCCATGGTGGAGAATGAGGCTAACTACCTGGTGGATGGAGGGCAAAACAGACTCCAAAATGCAACTGCAACAAAACTTGGGATTGGATCCAAGAGGAGGGCTGTACAGAGTCCTCTGCAGGAAACAAAGGTTTATCAAGGTCTTTTCTGTCTGTTCTGAAGCTGGTTTTGATTAAAGAAGGAATCAACACCACCAGTTCCCTTCCCTTGCCCCAGTAACACATAACACACCGTTCTGATTTCCTTTGCTGCCAGTTTACTCTAATAAAAAGCAGAATTGTGCCTGAAAAGCATGTTGCGCAAAGATGGACCCGCCAAGCAGTCAAATAGATGCATTTGCCAGCAGTCAGTCAGACACACGCATACCCAAATCCCTTGCTTGCCTGTAAACAAGACAGATCACTTTCTCAGCTGCTGTATATGAATTTCAAGCTGCTGTGGAAGAAAACTCTCTCTTCCTGGGTTTTAGTGCTGTGTGTAAGGTAGTCTGGAAAGGCAGACTTGCAGAGCTACCTGTCTTTGCAAAACTGAAGTCCTGACGCCTCCTGGTCTGTGAAAGCTCTTCATGTGTGCCAGTGGTTTTAATTTCAGACTCTGACACTTGAAATATCTTTGCCTGTACAACCCTGCAGGTCAGCACCAAGTGGAGGTAACCTCACTGACATTTGTGTGGCACCTGGCAGTCACCCCAGTATTAGAACAACACCTCAAATGGTGCAGCAAGACTGTGCCATCATGTGAAGCACAGTTAGCTAAGTTAAGCATTTTAAATGTCATGCTCCTCAGATACCAGCTATTTAACACATTTATTATAAAAAGAATTACAAAGGGGCTGAAAGGAAAGTGAGTGATAATTTCCTTCGGGGCTCTCCTGAGTAACTACCAGCAGAAAATCTTTGACAGTGTCAGAGAGATAGAGTAAGAGCCTTGACAACAATCACTTCCACTATGCTACAAGTTTACAGCCCAGGGTGTAACATTTGAAAACCATTCAGCAGCATCTGCCGGGAAAAAAAAGAGGAATGAATTCTGCTGAATCCAGACCCAATGCCACTGTAATGCATGGCAGCAAATTGAGGAGGCAGAGAAAAGCCTCTAAATGATTCGTAGCAACATGGGGCACAAACATGGAGCAAGACAGCCAAGTGGCACGAGACCTCCCTTATGAGGAACACTTACACAGACAGCAGCAAGCAGCAGGAAAACTTGGCATGAAAATGGGTTCTTCTGCCCAAGCTAGGCAGAGGGAGAGGAGAATAGAGGTCTATGAGCTGTGCACACATCCAAGTGCTGGTCCCAGCACAGAGCCATCTGCTCTATCCAGCCACTAATGGGGCTACAGTCACCTCAGCAATGCAGGAGATGCTCCAGGAGCACATGCCAGCTCTACAGCACAGGGACAGACTCACAGGAGCTGTGTCCTCTGGCAGCTCCTTGTCCTTCAAGTGCCACCAGCAGAGAATTAGCTGCCCATCACATGGAGGTGGGGACAGTGGCTAGGAGGGGCAGAGGCTTGTGTGAAAGATAACAGCAGTGCTAGGCAACACCAAAACCAGCATAAAACAAAGAATGATCTGACAGTTTGCTCTGATTCACACTCCTGCCCTGGACCCCAGACCCATGGCAGAAGCTGTGGGGAGCCAGGGCTGCCTGAGAAACTGTCAGAGCTTTCCCTTCCCTCCCATCCTTTCTGGCTTCTCTTCCCCCTCCCCCCCAGCAAGCATACCTCTGCGGTCAGGAACCGATCAAAGCCCTCCATCCAGTAAGTCCCCTCTTCTCCTGTGGGACAAGCCCCAAGACATGCAGCAAAGGGCATTTTTCCCCTCCAGCCACCCTTTTCTGCAGGCAGGCAGAAACACTGGCTCTTCCCTCTCTTTCATCTCTCTGTTTGATTTTCCCTGCTCTGGTTCTTAGAGCTTGAAGTCAGTGGATGGTTCGTTAAAAGAGAGGGAAAACAAGCCATACCAATGCTTGAATAGCTTTACAGTGAGAGTCCCTTGTGGAAAGCATGACTGAACATAACAGGAAAGGGTCTCCTCTGAGAGATTTTTTAATCTAGCTATGAAACATAGGTGAGGGCTATACTCTGGATTTTATTATACTGCCTAAATAAGGGGTGTTCTAGGGAGCAATCTAGGCATTTTATAGGTGCCTGGTCAGTGTCGCCAGTTCCACCCATCCAAATATCACAAGACACGTTCAAAACATTGAGAGACCAGCTTTAAATAATCACTAGCCCTTTATTATTTAAAACCCCAGAAGACAGACCTTCCTTTCTTTGCCATCTGTTTTTCTGAGGTTTTAAGATTTATGCCATCAAACTCTGCATGTATAAAGGCGCGGTTTGGTTGGGTTTTTTCCAAACTCAAACTTACAGATCTCATATAAATCCTGTGACCCCAGGACCTTAGTCTTTGGAGAAGAAAAAACATCAAATACAGGAAGACTGCCCTAGAATTGACAACCCTTGTTGCTAGTTTCCCTCCCAATAAATTTTTTTGCATCTTTCTGGCAGCAGGTCACAGGTTGCTCTAATCAAACAGCCACAGCTATCTGGAAGGGACAAGCATTTGGGACAAGATTTTGAAGAGGAAAACTCATGGATACATATCAGAATAGCAAACGTAACATGTTCATCCAGAGTTTATCTCTCTTTCTGCTATTTCAAGCCACATCATGCATGATAAGATTATGTACACCACATACATCTTCTTAGTACTTGGGTGTGCCTAACTTCCTCCCAATATTTCAATTGTACCACTGAGAGAAATCAGGCTGGACTCTGCTCTTACTCCTAGTACTGTCCTACCAGATAGCTCCACAAATATTTCAGCCTTACACTGGTACAATGAGCATAAAATACATTCTGCCCTCAGTAACACCGCTAAACTCTCTAGGTTGTGAACAGGACATTCATGTGCCTTAAACAGGATTAAGCATTGCTTAAACTTTGCAGTCCATCTTCAGAAATTTAGAGGCAACTATTGTAACAAGACCCAGACAGCACAAAGCAGACACACAATGCTGTCTTACTCCATAGGTCGAGGATCTTCCCAAAAAATAGAAACCGTCAAGGCACAAAGCCACTGCAGTGATACCTAAACTTTGCATCAGCCACAGAAAAGAAAAGAAGCTGTGGACGAACTCTTTTTATTCCCCTTTGATCCTTGCCTGACTCTCCAGGACTCACCAGTAACCAGGGGTAATTTATAATAAGCTTTAGGCTGCTCTGATTTATTCTGGGAGCTAAAGCCAGGTGCAAGGAAGTTCAATAGCTAGCATTCCTTGGCTTTCATCAAGGGGTGCAACACACTAAACATTACAAACCCCAGTGTGGCATACTTTGGGCTTCATCCACAGTGGGCAAAGACGCACCAATTACTTCTCGCAAGTCCTTTTTTCTAGCTGCAAATACTGACCCCTGGAACAGCATTCAAATCATGCTGGGGCATTAGCAACAGAAAAGTAAAAAACACTGACAAAATTAAGGATAGAAAAGAATAACCTTGATGACTTTCAAAAGGAAGAGAATGAGATGGAGGTTTCCCCATCTATTTTTAATTTCCTGAAATGATGTGAATGTCACTTGAATGTCAATGAAATGTGAAGACATGGACAACCCAAAGTTTGTTTCAGAAAGCAGAACTACAGAAATTATTCATTATCAGTAGTACTGATGAGAAATTCAGCCACTGGCTTGGCTTGTTCTTCCACTTAAAAATTGTTCACTAACAGATCCTAATTTTTTGCAAGTGAATCTACAAATTTCAAAACTATACCCCTGTGGATTAGGAAGTGCACAAATATAATCAGTCAGCAGCACCTAACTCCTTTTGACTTCTTTGAATAACTCAGCCTTCATCAGCCCATTGAGCAAAAACAGCTGCTCTCTTGGAGTTACTCACATGGTTTCCACTTGGATTTTCACTTTTTGCTATTCAGGGCATGAGACTGCTCATCTGCACTATGTGGTTTGATTCTACAGCTCGAATGGATGACCAAAGACTTTACAAATATGAGAACAAGCGTGGCTGAATGATGAAGAAGTCACTTACAGTTCACATTTTTTTGGACAAAACAAGCTTTTGTGCTAAAGTTTGCAAAGCCTTTTAGATTCATAAACATTTTCCCCACTGCCCAAAGGTCATCTGCATACTCATAAATAACCAATAATATAACTCTTTAGAGACCAGCAAAGCCAAGTCAAACTGAGAGTTTGCCAACACGTCCACAATACTGTTTATTCCATTAGTGCACCAGACCCCGCAACAGAGCACTTGAGTCTCTCCCCTCAAAATTAAATGAAAGAAATGAAAAAAAAAAGCAAACAGAAACCAAAATCCATCTGAATGAGTCAGAACACCATGTGATTGCTGTCCCTTTACAGACCATTCCACAGCATGTGCTTCCACCAGCCTGTACACAAGATGTCAAACCATTCAGTCTATAAACCCACTTTATTATAAATACTAGCATCCTGTCCCAATGGATTTGAGGTTAATTTTTTTAATAAGTTTTAATTCAAGCCTAGCTTCACCAAAACAGCAATGTTATAATATTTCAGAAGCAAGTGGGTTTGATTTCAAGCATGCCAAAAGGCAGAGGGAGGGAGATAGTAAAGGAGAACAGCAAAATCTTTTCTCTTTCTCTCCTCAGCACCATTGCGAAATCTTTCTCCAAAACATAAGAATGAAGTCAAGTTCCCATGTTTTAAACAAAGCATAGTGTGTTATTGTACTACACTTCTGAAACAGGGAATGTAGGTCAAGAACTTTTGGACCTTTCAGATTTTAAGGTATACAAACTCTGGCAGCATTGCTATCTGCACATTTCCTTTTCCTTTCTCCTGCCCCATCCCCCTTTTTTGTCTTCTTTTTCACTCCTGATCCCTCTCCTGCTCTTTTCTCTCCACTCCGTTCCTTTTCCCCTTCCCTTTCTTTCTCTTCTTGCTTGCCTCTTGCTTCCCCTTTTCCCTTCCCTTCCTTCTTTCCTTTTTATCTTCCTATCCTATCCTAACACAAGAAAGCAGCTGCAAGATGCAGCTTCAAATAAAAAGCCCTGAAAAGCTCCCTTATGTTTGTTGACACATTTTTCATTCTCAGGTTTTCATCCAGTGGGACACAAAACAAGTATTAAAAAAAAAAAAAAGCATATGTGTTTGCAGATGGTTATGCATAAATACATGCATGCACATATAATAGTATGAGAAAACACAAGAAAAGCATGTTTGCATGCATGTGCTAATGCTTGCTTTGTATTTTTATTTTTTCCTTTTGCAGCCTTAGGGAAATTTGCAGGCTGGATGCCGCAGGCTGGCTCTCTGCATTACGAACCGTGTCAGTATGAATAATGGGGGCAAGCAATTCTGCCAGCGGGTCAAGGAACAGCAAGTGCGTAAAAAGGCAGGATTGTCCAAGAAGTACACGCAATATCGGCTGGGGTTTGAAATGCACAGCCAGACAGAGACCAAGATCGAGTTGTAGACTCTAAGGCCAGGAGAAGCACAATGCCCATTTCTGCTGACCCCTTGCAAGGGCGTGAATTACAGATTGCCACCCAGGAATCCCATTAACTTTTTCCCAGCAACTGAAAGTACAAAAGCACTTAAGCAGATGTTTAAAGTCAAGCTGTACCTTGGACCCTGTAACAAACTGTTCTTGGTTTCATTGAGCTGGAAGATCAGGGACAGGTCTTCTGCTGATGAAACCCCCTTGATTCTAATTGTTCACTTGATAATCATTTCGATGAAGATCCAGGCATAATGCCAACATCCAATACAAGGCTGTCTGCTGGAAAGGAATGACTGTGTCCTAGTCACAGATGATAGGCTCTTCCTCAGACTTTCAAGGGTATTTTTCCTGGAAATCATTTTCTTACGTACTTTTACTTCAGTTAATGAAAGATGAACATGCTTCACTCAATATTTCAAGCCACTTGAACAGTGTATGTTTGAGAGTTCAGCATAAACCTTCTTAGGCCCAAAGTTTGCACATGAAAGGCTGGAAAAAGCAGTAGAGAAAAACACCAAGGAAAGGTTAGCACAAGAAATAGAGCAGAGAGAAAAACCAGATGAAAAAATACATTCAGTCTATACAGTATTATACCCACAAAGAACGTTATATGCCAGGAGTTAGAAGTCCTGTAAGTGCCAAAATCCAGGTTATTCACGTAGCAGTAACTGGTTCCCCTGAACATGGTCGTTGTGACACAGCCAGTTTTTTCCACAGGACATCCCAGATCGTTCTTCCCTGGTCCCCATCCAAGCCTGAATTTTTTTGCCTGTCTCCCACAGCCTGTCCTTGTTCTGCCTCATTCTGTGCTGCTGCCTCCACAACTGAGCTTCTTGTCCTCTAGAACTTGGTCTTTCTTGAATTTCGAACCTCTGCTTACCATTCTGAAGTTCCTTGACCCATCAATAGTCTCAGTTGCCTTCCCTTCTGAAGTATGCGCTCCCCATCTCTCAGTCTCATTTTCCCTTTCAATCCTTACAGTTCCTTTACTGGTATGAGCCTCCTCTTCCCTGATGGCTTTCAGTAGCATTTCAAATCCCAGGCCTCCTGCCAGTCCTCACTTCCCCCTTTGTCTTCCCATGCCATGCTTCTTATGTCTAGCTGCTCCCTTTGCTGCCTTCTCCACCACATTCAGCTCCCAGCATTCCTTCTGCATTTGAAGTGTGATTGCACACCTCCTCCCTGCCTCCTAGGCACCACCAGAACTGAAGCCACCAAGACTGCAGGAAAGACGGATGGCTTTTTCACCACCTCCATCCTAGCATCATGGTGCCATGAGAGTCATTAGGAAGGTTCATGGGTTAAATACACTCTCTTGCTTTTGGGACAAGCACCACAATGATGCACAATATTCAAGTGGACTCATCAAAGCATTGACCAGACTCTCACCACCATAAGCAAACTGAGATATATTTTTGTTTTTCTTTTCTTGAAAACATATAACACAGCTGAAAACTATCAGCTTTTCACAGGAAAAACAGCAGGCTCTTCCTCCATCTCAGAGGGTTGAACTCTTCTGTCTGAAAATGAGGAGTTTGTTTTATACAATTTTCTAAACTACCTCTGTCATTAACTCCCAGGATGCAATTAATTTCACTACTATTAGGTATCTACTTTCAGATGGGCTGATTGAACACTCTCTTTCTCCAGAGAGGATGGAAGAAGCTCAGCTCAGACAAATTATCTGGAATGAATGCTTATTAAGCAGCCAGCATTAAAAATGAGGTGAGTTCCAGCTCCCTGTGGTTCCTCAGCAACATCTCAAGCTCTCATTCAGAAGGAGGAAATCAGCAAAGTGCTGCAGTGAAGGAGAAGGAGAGAGGAGGGGAGGGGAAGGGGAGGGGAAGGGGAGGGGAAGGGGGAGCGAAGGGGGAGGGGAAGGGAAGGGAAGGGAAGGGAAGGGAAGGGAAGGGAAGGGAAGGGAAGGGAAGGGAAGGGAAG
>JAWWLV010000179.1:15693080-15863269 GCA_035041135.1 Platyrinchus mystaceus
TTTGACCAACTATCATCGATTCGGGGGGGGGGGGAAGCATTTAGATAAATGAGCTTCCTTTTTTTCTGTCATCAGAGTAGCAAAAATTCTTCTCTCTTAGAAAAGGGCTTAGAAAAATGGCAGTTCTTGCCTCCCTTATACCTTTCCCCTAAACACACTCTAAAGTTGTGCTGTGTTACTTTGGGGCACATTTGGCAGTACAAAGAGGCTCACAGGTAAAGTACCCCCATTGAGAGGTACATAGAGACACACACCTCAGTTAGGTGACTGTATATAGACATATCATCACTGCCTTCTAGAGGTGAAACCAAGGAGAGATAGCAGGGTGACACACTGTCTCCAACTATTCAAACTCAAGCAGCTTTAACTGCTCTCAAAAGGTGTTGATCCAAAGAAAACATGAAGTAGAAGTCAATGGATCTGAGTGGAAAATATTATAGCAGTCAAACAGGCTGCTCCAATAACACTACCTCTACCCACAGGTATGTTTGAAGGGGATGGAGAGTGAAGGGGAAAAGAGAGAAGGTTCTGTGCTGAAGATCTGAGAAGTTTGGGCTTGTCTGGGGATGAGGGTTTTTTTCGGCAGAAATCCCTACCGCTACTAGGGAGCTGCGTGAGTCCCAGAATGCCAGAGGCTGGCGGGTGATGGAAATATCCATGAACTGCTACAAGCAGCCACAGGGCCTTCCCATAAATCACTGCAAACTTAAATTAAGGTCATTAACATATAACAAGGTCATGGCCCAACCATTTCTGAATACTGATGGCAGAGCTATGATGAGTAAAGTTATGTAGCATCACATTCCACTACAGGTTATCTATGCCCACCAAGCCCCAGCCTCCTGCCAAGGGGTAAAGCAGTCGTGTGCAAAAATTTGTTCCACAAACAAATCAGTACAAGTTTTAGGCCTAAACATTTACTTTACAGGCTCTCTCATTCCAGAGAGCAACAGAACCAGTTTTGCAACCAGTAGAAGTTATCCTCTAATATCCTCACACACACTCATGCACAGAGACATCCACATCAAGCTAGACAACCTCCAGCACCTGCCTGAGGGTGTTTGCCTGAGGGTAGTCAGAGAACAGCTCTGCAACAGCCTCCTGGATCCACTGGCCAGCAGAGATGGCTAAGAGACACTTCACAAGAGAAGTTCTCCTTGTGCAGCAAGGAAGCACAGCTGCTGTGGCAACAGCATTTTAGCAGGTCAAATTTGAGTCTGAAAAATAACACTGCATCTTGATCCATCCTTGCCTGGAGGGTTAGCAGTTCACGAGAGACCTTGTAGTACGAGGCTGCAATAGCTGTGCAACTAATCTGCTCTATTATCTCAACGCATGCAGAACACCCACTAGTATAATCCATCCCTTATTTTTACATGCACCAAAATACATGGAATTCCTCCCTTCCCCCTTAGAAATACAGTGCTGGCCTAGCTCACCACCTCCTTGTTGGACAGGAGTCACTCCAAATTTATCCCGCCAATGCTGGTGAGAGATGAAACCAGATCCTAAGGCTCCACAGCTGAAAGCTGGTCCCCCTCCAGGTCCCTGAGAAATCCTTTGTGGTCACAGGGACGTCACTGCTGAGGTGGGATCTACCTCAGACTGAGGAGGCTGCCTCTGGTTGTTATTAGCTGTACTGAGGATTCGGCGGACAAGGAGGCATCAAGCCAGCATCTACTCCAAAATGCAGTGATCCTACATTTGCAGAACATGCATCTGGCCTTCATTAATTCTTAAATGGTCCAATGTGGAATCAGAGTCAGGGGCAGGGAGGGAGCTAACACACAGCACACTGAACAGGGCAGTCACAGGAGACAGTCAGGCAACAAGCATTTTTGTTTTGAAGGTGTTTCTGATCAGAGAGTCTTATTCAACATGGGCACACTGTAGCATCAGGAGGACCTTTGCATGGTCCTAGATGCTTGTGTGGGACAGACAGCCTCCAGTAAGGGCTTGGCCTCAAAGTTTATCATGGTGGTCACCATAAATTATAGGGTGGTAGCCTGGGGGTGCAGGCCAAGCAAGGAGACTGGAAATTCATCCATGAAATGGTGATGAGGTGGTCTTTTACCCTGCCAAAAGGAGGCACTGGATTTAAACATGTTTCAACCTTTCAGGAGCAGATCTCGCAGCATGGGTAGACTGGAGAAATGAAGTGCCAGCATTCATCCTTTCCCTCCACATGGCTGGAGACACGCCCATCTTTTCCCCATGTCCCTGAGAGCAAACAGGTGGTTAAACAAACACGCTCCAAAGATCTATGTTTCCTCCAAGAGGGAGGAAGACATAGGGGTGGCAGATTGAATGAGAATTCCAGTCTGGCTCACGAGAATCAGAGTCCATCTGCAAGCATGGCTATGAGTGTACACTGAAGGGTGATTCAGCATGTGTGAATATCTAGATAGATGGGTCGCTGAGCACACAGCTGAGTGTGCCTGTGTGGGCAGCAAAGCACATGGCAGAACATCAGGACACAGGCAGTCTGTGGATAAACAAGTGTGTCAGAAGTGAAAGGACACAGCACAGCAGGGGATTTGCTTGAGGAACAAGTAATGAACTGTGCCAACTTCTAACTTCCATTAAATATGGAACATCCCATAGGTTTGCTGTGGCACAGCAGAGTACAGCTAATGGAAGGAGAAGGAGCCAACCACCTGTGTCCCCCTGGCGGCATCAGTACAGACACTTGTACTGATTTGGTGCTCAGAAATGGGGCAGACCTTGGGTTGACCTGACCTGTAAATGAGCAGAATGGGAGTTGTGGTAAATGATGCTGTAAACAGGAAGGCGTGAAATAAATAAGAGATGGGGAGGAAAGAGATCTATTTAAAGTGGTAGTTGCTTTTTAGTTCCGTTTCCCTTTCTTCCTCTCAGCTAGATAGTAAGACCACCCTACCCTTTTCTGCTCACCTGTCAAAACAGCATATTCTTACCATTTACAATTCTTTCCTAGCTGATGCAAAGCTTGCTGCACACCCCTGTTAACAGCATGGCTGAGGTTGTCCAGGAAACTGGGGAGAACATGCCTACATGCTCCAACAACTTGAAAGAGAAGACTAGGTACAAGGTTTCCGGCTAGCTCATGTCTTAGGTGAGCCAAAGCTGTTATATGCAACATGATAATACCAGGGATCTCCCCTCCACCTCCTAAGATGGAGATGCTGAAGAATCATATGATGTAAGATGGTGCCTTCTTCTAAGCATTTAAGGATGTTAGAGGCAACAAAATACATCAGGGAGGAGTGACTAAGTGATATAGTGGAACAGATGGAAGAAGAGGGAACAAGTCCTCTTCTAGCTCCATCCAGCGCTTGGTGTCTCTAGGAACTGAACCTTGGTCAGCATCAGTCCAACCTCAACTTCTGCAAGCTGCAATATCTGCCTTTTAGGGACAGTACTCTGTCTTAGTGGTCTCAGAAGAGAGATCAGTCTTTGGCTTCTGCAGCCTGATGCAGCTCTAATTTTAGGTAACTTTAAATATAGCAAATCTACATTTAGGTATTAGACATCCACAGTTCTGTGCTTCCACTTGCAGGTCAAAAACTCACACTTTTCCCATTCTGATGATCTAACACAGTAAAAAAAGATGGTGAATCTTTTGGTCAGCCTAAGCATTTTTGTTTCATTCTCAGAACTAGATGTTCCTTGCCTAGAACAAGATTTTAGCCCTGACGTTTCTGATCATTCTTGCTGTCAACTGTCTTTCCCTTTACTCAGCTCTCCCCTTATCTCTTCCATTAAGGAAGTGGCAGAATGTTGTGCCCCATGTTTCCAGGGCAAAATACAGAACCGTCCCAGTGTAGAAGGGATTGGCCCCATTTGTCTGGAGAAAAAAAGAATAGAAAAAAAAAAAAAAAGCCAAACTCAACCAACTCAGTCTTGTTACAGAAACCCAGTTAAGTACACAAGCTAAACAAAATACAATTAGGTTTCCTTTGGCCAGCCTGGAACATATGGTATTTGTCAGCCAGTCGTGTTCCTCTCCCGATTCTGGCAGGAGATAGCTAACTTGTTCCAAGCACTAAGAAAGCTCCTGGAAAGTCAGCATGCTGAGCAAACTTTTGGAGGGGGGCTAGCTGGGGATATAATAGCTCATACAGACACAGATTTGACAGCATTTCTTCCACATTGTTCAGCACAGCTCTAGGTTACAATGCCTCTGGCTTTAGTACATTCCTGCTTCACATCGTTCTCAGTGGTATTGCATCTCTAAGTCCTCATTTGCTATACACACACTGAGTTCTGGAGTTGAGGGCTCCTACCAAGTAGGAAGACAAAGGTGTGGAAGGAAGAGAGCATTACCCACCCTTCTGGGTTGCTATTACAAACCAGCAACACTGGCCATGATCACCATTTATGTGCTGGAGCACATCAAGCACATCAGGGACTGAGGTGCTTGCAAAAAGTGTTCGCATCTATCTCTCTTAGTAGACTGCTTAGCCCATCACTTTCAGAACCTTTGCTGCAATGCACAGCTCTGATATGGCATTTCTTTGGGATTATCTGTGTGCCCTCAGTCAGCTCATCCCTTTCACACTCTGGCCAATCAGATGTGTTGCTGTTGCTCTACCTTCAGAATAACAGGACCAGTTCTCCAACGAGGTTAATGGGCATAGCACACCGCTCACAATCGTTTTTGGCATGAGCATCACCAACACAGCCAGACAAGCCACCTGCCCTTTGCAGGGAGGGACCAGCTGAGTTTTGCTTTCGGGAACTGAAGAATCAACTGCAGCTTCGTCCTTTGAGAACACCATCCATCATTCACTCAGGAGCTCTGTGGAGTGAAGCAACAGTGTGTCACCATCCCTCCCCACAAGAAGAAGATGAGTGTGGATGGCTTTTGTTCTTATCCACATCACAGACTTCAGCAAAGCCCAGTCACTGAGGGCCATTCATCTCTTTTGCTCTAGGTCCTACTCTGCAGTACCCTACTGAGCTTTCCTCATCCATCATTACTGGCAATTCCATCTCTGTCTCTTGCTGGGCACTTCCTCCCCTTGCCTTTGAATCAGAGGAGCTTTTTTTCTCCTCTCTCAAAGGAGTTTATAACATTTACTTCACAGTATGGGAACCTCTGGACTGAACTGAGTCACATTTTATCTTCCTCACAGCAAGAAATTGGTCATACTGCAGCTGTCTTTCTGTTTTCCTGTTTAAACCATCCCATCTTCCTAAGACTCTGTCCTCAGTGGCAGAGTAGTTGAGGCCCATGGCTTCTGAAACAGGATATAAAATGGCTGTTGCCAAAAGTTGTTTGCAAAGCCTTTCAAAGCAAGAGGGGACTTCATGATGTTTCCAATCAGTAAGCAGAGTTACAGCATTTGGCTCCTTCCTGCAGTCTCCCACTATCTCTCATTAACACTGGTTTACTACTGCTCTTCTGGGAGAGAGTAAAATTTCACGGGCTTCCAGGATGGAGCTTTCTAATGCAAACCCGGTGTAATGTCCCTGCATGCCCTATTTCAGGTTATGGGACTTCACCAAAGTCACAGCACCCCCTTGGTGTGCTGCTTTTAGCACCATAGGACTCCTTGTGTTATTTAGGTTATCTAACGTGTTGGAAAGTATCACTCAGTATTTTAAAACTGTTCAACAGATAAACAATGAAACCACACATACCTGGAGATCTCAAAGGGCACCGTTATGTTGCCTAAGCCTGTGCTGACAATTTTCAACCTGCTCTGCACCCAGAATTCCTCCCCTTCCTCGTTAGTTCATTGAAGCCACACAATTTCACATGAAAGAGCAAAGTGCCAAATATTCAGGGCTGCCCAGCACAGATTGCTCTCTGGCATGATCCAGAAAGGCACACTATACAAGCTGCTCTTTCACGCAGAGATCCACATTTCTCTGCAGCAGTGAGGGGGAGCTTTCAAAGATGGACATGAGCAAACATATGCCACGTTTGTTTGTTTTCTTGCATTGGCATTACTCAGTAGTATCTGCTACAGGGAAAGCACTTATATTCTGTGAAAACACCTAAGCACAAACATTACTTTTATGTACATGAACAGAAGAATTTGGGAGCCTGTGTTAGCCACTTGCAAATGACTGCCCACCTCGCTTTAAAAACAGGCACAGCATGCAAGTAAACGTAAGTATAATAAAAAATAATAGGAAACAGACAGGCAATAGAATTAAGAGCAGCAGCCAGCTGGGATCTTCTAACCAGTGACATCAAGGGATTGCTGAGGTAATACACTGATGGGTTTTAAATTAACTGTAACCACTCAGGAAAAAGATCTAGGCGTCACTGCGGACAGCTCAATGAAAACATCTGGTCTGTGCACAGAGGCCATCAAAAAAAAAAGGAACCAAAAAACGTTAGGTTGAATAGGATAAAGAACAATACCAAAAACGTTATAAATGCCACCACATAAATCAATGACACATTCACACTTTGAGAAGTGAGCTGAAGCCTGCTCACCCATTTCAGAGCAGGGATAGCAGGAGCAGAGGCCAGAGAAGGATGCCAAAAAATCATTAGAGGCACAGAAAGGTTTCCAAGGTTGTCAGGAGGAAAGATTAAGGTCCAAATTGTTCAAAATAGCTTGCACTAGAAGTGTATGAAATGATGAGACAGTGAAGGTTTTCCCATTTACCATTTCTTATGCTAAAGAAACAGTGGCCACCTAGAACACTCCAAAAATATTATTACAATAGGAAAAAGAAAGCTCATCAGCATTTTGCAGATGGCCCAGTTAACACGTGGATCTTGATGCCACAAGGTACCAAACTGAGAGTTAAGCTCTAACCCCACTGCTGTCACACAACAATGAATGAAATGTATATGATACATACATGCCTGAAGCCTCACATGCCTGAGCAGGCACTGAACTGCTGGAGCTAGGAAGGGACACAGAGAAACCTATGGCAATGAGGAAAGCCAGGACTGCAATGAGCAGCTGAAGGAGAAAAAGTGCCTGGAAAAGGAAAACAGGAGATAAAACACTTGTAACAATCCAGAAAAAGGTAAGGGAGGTGTTTTGTGGGATTCCCTCCTTCAATCTTATAGGAAGACAGCAGAAATTTTTTTAAGATGCTGCTAGGCTGCGTCAGAGCATTGCCCCAGTCCTCTGAGGAAAGGCAAAATGGCAAATGCTGATTACAGGTAATGTTTACAACTGCAGCCAGCTGAGCTCTGGACAGATCAGCCAAGCCATGAGGAACTGCCCCATTGAATCCTGTTGCGCCTTGCTCCAAACATTAACATCCTGGTCCATCCCCAAGCACCGCATTCCCTTTGCATCCTGGTTCACCATTCAAACTTCCAAAATAAACAGGCAACATCTGAATATCCTACAGATGGGGAATTTCAGGCTGTGTTGGATATTTTCAGTCTATGGTTTGATTTAGACTGGCATAGAGAGACCAGCTTCAGTGTACACATTTTGAGCAGCATGTGGAAAAACTATTTTGTCTAGGTTATGCACTGAGCCTCCAGCTCCACCATCCTAAAGCCCTGTGGTCTTCAAGTGTATCTGACAGATACAGAGCAGGGCTTTTCTCCACCATGCAGGGACCTTCGACAACACAGAGCCTCATCAAGTGCCTGCAACTCAGCAATTACCTCTGTTATGGCAAAACTTGCACATCAGCATGCACAATCCTAGCAGTTACCTAGCCAGCAAGCCTCTTCAGACAATTGGCTCTATGCTTGTTACAAGGGTCACCCTCAGATGCACATGACTCTTTCTTTTCAAGAATGAGTGTATGGACAAGGACAGCAGAAATGGACCCATAAGGCCACTGAAATAGAGCGATTTTTCCTTCATATTCAGTGATTTCACTCAAGTTCTCCCCAGATGCAGTAATAAGACAAGTTGGGGTGCTGGTGTGAACACATGGGAAGTATTAAAGCATGACACCACACAGCGCTTGGCCCCATTGATGCTACCTATGTATTACAGAGCAGAAGTTCATCTGCTTCTCTGTCCATCACTGTGCCAATGGTTTGTCCACTGCAGGGCTTTCCTCTCCTTATGAAGGCCTGGCAGTGGGATTTTCTGCTCCACTGTGCATGGCTGGTGGCATGGATGCCCACCCAGACACACCACAAATGGCCTGAACTGGAAATGTGTCACCAAGCAAGCCATCACACAGACTTATGGTAGTGGATCTACAAGCACATGCACATCAAGCAGCAGTCCTGGTCCTTGAATGAGACCATCCATCCCCAAAGGCATGGCTCTTGCCAATCTTCTCCCTTGGAAAGAGTAGATGGGTAAGAACTTGCCCTATGGAACAGTGGGATTTTTTTTTTTCTTCTTTCCCCTCACCTCCTTTTACCCTTCTCCCAGGAAGCACAGAGCATCACAACCAGAAGAAAAACCAACAGTGATACAAAACATCCAAATAATCCCGTGGTTACTTGCACAACATTTGACATCAAGCTGCCTGCTCCTGGCTTCCCCTCCCAGCCTGGGAAGCAGGAGCCCCAGTGCAGCAACCCACAGCATGTATCACCAGTTGCCCAAGCTGCTTTTCTCCCCACCTCCCACTACTAATCCTGCCTGCCCTCCATCCCCACCACTGGTCTGCCAGTGGGGAACTCCACCACCAACACACCATGCACAACATAATAAAGCAACAGAGTCCAGTGTTAAGCAAGGCTTTTATGTGGAGCCAGCATTTCAAAAGCCACAGTACATACTGTATGCTCAGTGCCGTCAAACTCCAAGACTGAATTCTCCAATGTTTTAGGAAAAAGGTAGGGTGGGAGGAGAGTGTGAGAGGGGGGAACAGACCATGCTTTGTGGAATTCTTTTTAAGAGTGTATGCATGACTGTATAAAAGGACATTTTTTTTCCTGACCTCAAAGAGACAATATTATTTCACACAGGCCTGTTTCCAAGAGCAGCCAAGCTATTTCTACATGAACCAGTGTCTAGTTGAGGCAGTGACTGTGAAGGGGAAACCCTCTCTCCAAGTACGACATGGAAATTCCTTGACCTCAGCTGTGAATCCAATCAATGTGTGTGCAATGGGCCAATGAAAAAGAAATTAGAATACCAGATTTGCCAACACAGATGAGGGCAGGTGTGTAAGGGAGAAGGCACAGCCTGCTTTTTCCAGTCAAAAGGACGGACAGAAAAAAAAAACCAGAGACCTGCCAGGCTGGGAAGAAGAGGAAAGCAGAGCAAAACCAAGGGCACTGAGACATTGGTTAGAAAAGCAAAGACTTAAAGTGCCAGGCAAACAGGTTCTGAATCATATTGTACAGCCTGAAGGTAGAAAGGCAAGATGAACAGGCATGGAAGGCAGAAATAAATATTTATTTTAGGCCATGCTATCATTTGCTGTACTTCACGGAAAAGTTTGGGTGTTCACGATGAACCGAGACAGAGCCAAATAAGTTCATCATCAGTCTAGACCTGGTCACACCAAGTAGTGACTACACCACAGACCTGTACCCTACTCTAAAGCTGTGTTTGCTTCCTCCAGGCCACTGGAGAAAACAGTTCCTAAGTGAAACTATTTTTCCTGACTGACATTGAGGACACACCAACATACTGCCTCCAGCAAGAGTCACACAAACAAGTCACCACTGGATAAAGGGCTGCACAGCAACAACTGACCCGCGTTAACTTCATTAACTTCTGAATCAAGGGAGACAGAGCCCTTTCATTTCCTTCTTGGAGAACTGGATATCTAGAACTAAAGCATCTGAACCCTAGAAAACACTTGTGATCAGGGCTGAACCCTTTAGGACAGGTAAAGCAACATTCTCCCCATGGCAGAAAACTGTGATGGGATTAAATATGCTATGCAGTCAGGCCACTCTGTGTGTACATGAACTCGTGGCACTTCTTTAACACACTGAATGCAGAGTCTCTTCTCTCCCTGGGATAGATATCAGTCAGAAGGGGTCTCCCGCTGTCAGAATGATTTGTCTCTTGTCGTGGCCTGCTCCCAGGTTAACAGCAGGAAAGATGACTGCAAGGATTGGGCCACAGACCTTCCAAACAACCTGCATGAAGCAGAACAGCAAATACAAGAAGTACTAGTGGCATCCATAGGTCAGTTTAGGTACACATACAGAGACAGGGATGCACAGTTTTGTCAGGGGCATGAGCCTCTTGTAAGATCACCTGTGGATGCAAGCCACAGCTACAAGCCTTATTACAATTGTGCCCATTTCTAAGACAAGTAGAAGTCCATATACTGTCCTTTGGAGAGTCCCAAAAAATATCCAGTCCTTACAGTAAGAGTGACATGACCACAGGCAACAAGTTTGCTGGTACTTAGATACTCTGCATTAAATACAAAAGCCATCAGGTCCAGCCAATGATATCAGTGCTCCAAGACACAAAAGTGAGTCAAAACCCAGTCCATCTTGGATGAATTCTCAGAAACCCCACCAAACTGCTCGTCAGCTGTAGTTTCAGTACCTCCTGGATTTTTCAGTGAAAGACAAGCCTTTCAAAAACAGTGACATCCAAGGAACTTGATTCTTACTGAATCTCCAACATGGGCTTCTTCAAATGCAACACCTGTTTGGTATATATGGCCTTTCCTTTTATCCAGAGGAATCATGGATACCAATCCAGTCTCTCCTCTTCTCCCCTGGTCACCTGCCCCTCTTCTGCTAACGTCAAACTTTCCAAGGTCCCCCAGTGCTTCTGGTCTAGGACAGAAACGTATTTATTAGGACAAAATGAACAGAGTGTGCATGAATTAGAAAATGAGTCCAGTCTGTTCAGTTAGGGTTGGGCAAGCTTGTTTTGCCTAATTTAGAGGCCATTCAAACATTGTGGGTTTGAACACTACTGCATTAGTATTTCACTTAGGAAAAACTGTGAAAAAAAAAAAAAAGAAAGGTGAAGAGAAGGGGAAAAAATCCAATGGAAACATAAATAGCATATAACGTATATGGGGCACCCACTTGTGCCAGCACAGATCTTCTAAGCCCCAACAGATTGCACAGGCTTCCCGTCAGCTAGAAGTTCCTTTAATATAGTTTAAAAAAAATAAAATCCTGAATCACCATTAAGAGGTGGAACAGGTCAAAAGAGATGGATACAAATGCCGAGGACAGCTGGTCCTGTATTCTGACCTGTCTTCAATTAGACTTTGAAATCAAGATTATGAAGATCAAGAACAGAGAGCTAATTTGCAAAGCTCCAAGTCTCTCAGTCCACCTCGGGTGAGTCAGAGCAGCCCTCTGCACCAATAGGACAAGCTGCAAAGTCTCCAACAGATCTTACAGTTGGTTCATTACATTTCTGCATCCCTCAGCTGCACTTGGTTGCGTGTAGGACTCCCAACAGCCCAGCTCTCTGGAGATAATTAGCATCATTCATTTCACATACCTCTGGGGACAGGGCCCCCAGATAGGTGACATTATATCAGTGTCCATCAACTAAAGAATAAGGCCTTCAGGTTCAACAGCTGACGCTATCTGACAGGACAGCTGGTCTCTTCCCAGTCTTTACCTCAACAGCAGTAGCAGGGAAAGGTGTGAGACACCCTTTAAGGCAAGGAGTAAAAACAAGCAGAGGGCACATTATGAAAGAGTAAAGAAGGTACCAGGAAAGAAACGTCAGGTTCTGAAGGAAAAAGGCAGCAAGGCTCTCCTCACCGATCCTCTCTGATCACTTTAAACCATGTCCATTTCAAAAGCAAAAAACCCACAAGAAATCAGGTGGAAACCAAACTGAGAGTAGCCCACCTCCAGATGCATTTTCTCTATACCCTAAAGGTTGATTTAAGTGAAAACAGAGACAAGACACAAAGAGATGGGGGATTGGCAATGTACACTGCTAACCTGCTTGCGAACAAGATCCAGTGGCAGAGAGCATGGCCTAACTGAGCAGCTCTCCCACCACCAGCATCCTGCAGCCCTCATACTGAGTTCTGCCAGCCCAAGAGAGACCTCACTCAGGGGATTAACTCCACCTAAAATACCACTCTTTCTGCCTTCCCCTTCTCCACCAAGGCCTTTAAAGTTCCACCACCTAAGTTCATCCTCTGCTTCCATTTATAGCTGGGCTACATCACTTCTCACCAGCAGGTCCCATAAGCTGCACTCATAAGAGACAAGTTGTGTTTTCACCAAGAAACTGCAGATGAGATACCACCATCATGTTAGATCATCTTTTCACCCTGTCTCTGGGCCCCTCGTGCCCAGAGGATAGATACCATCAAGACTGAAGCGCAGTCACACAGATGTCAACAGAGCTGCCCCAGCCCTGCCCTTGCCTGCAGTGCAGAGGAAGGTGCTGTGAGACTTGTATGGCAATGACCCCACACAGGAGGAATCCCTCTTCTTCTCCATAACATCTCTGACTCCCCCCCCCATCTATATTTTTTTTCCGGCCCATGTATACTTTCCAGCTCGTTTCCTCTTGCGGTTCTCATTTCCCGCTCCTAGGAGGTGAGCTCATGCGTTTCTCAATTACCAGCCAAAGAAAGAGAGAGGGAGAAAGCAATCTTATGGAAACAGATGAAGTCATGCCTGTATAAGGCCACATTACGGCTTGTGCTCACAGAGCCGTGATGCTGACATTGCTGCCCCCCAGCCCTGGCTCCTTATGCCAAAGGAAGATGCTCCACCAGCATGTAGGGAGAGCAGGGCATGTTTGTCTTGCTGGCTTTTCCATCTTGTCCCCCCTCCACCCCTGCTCTCGATCCTACCGCCCTTTTGTCCACCCCCAGAGATCCCCATGGATCTTTGACTCATTCACAGCACACCACTGAGTCAATAGCGAGCCCACAGACCGTGTGCAAGGCTCCCAGCACTGCACGTTCTGCCTACGGCTATGCGGACGCTGGAGAAGTTACACAAGGGAAATCTAAAGGCAATTAAAAGCATAATACAAGTGGTTGTTTAGAAAAGGTGGTAGGGAGGAGAGAATAAAATTAAAATAAATAAAGGAATGTTTTAATGAGTGCAGCAGTGAAAGCGGGATTAGAGGTGCCTGAATGGCATCTCTATATTTCCCGTATGGAAGGGAGAGCCGCCCAGCACAACCAGAGCTGACAAAAAAAATTAGCTGGGCCTCAGGCTCAGAGAAACATTTGGCTAGAAAGGAAAGAAGGTAATTGCTGCAAATGTAGACTAATTCAGGAAGCAGCCAGCCCTACATGGGGCTGGTTCTTGTGCTCTTAGAGTGCTATGGACTCTCCATGACTGCTAGCTTGAGGGGTGGAAAAAAGCACAAGGAAATATTAGAAAAAAACAAAACAAGACAGAAAACAACAAATCTCTCCTTCTCACAGTTCACATATGCTTAGTGTTTCTCCTCCCTCATCTCTTGCTCCCCAAGGACACTGGGGATCTGCTGGGTGTCCCACTCAGCCTTGCCTTCACCAGTCTATCCAATGACCATGGAGGGAGCAATCTCAGCAGCTCCCAAAGTGTGGACCCTTCCCCCTGCCCCAGGAGAGGAACAGGCTGGAAGGTGAGGCGCAGGGCACGGAGGATATGTTTACTCTCATAACACCCCTGTGAGGTGGGGAAGTCATAGCCTCATCTGACAGATGAGGAACAGAGGCAAAGTACGATTAAAGGATTAGCCCAAGGTCACACAGGAAAAGTTTGTAGCAGAAGTGGAAATTAAACCCAGGTCTCTAGGTCCAAAATCAGTGCCTTAAGCTCAAGACCAGACTTTCTTAGAGCTGGTCAACCTTTTATATTTGATAGTTTAATTTCAAACAGAAAAACAGTTTATTTTCTAAATACATATTTTCATAGAAAAGGGAGATGGAGGAGCTCATTTCCTGAAGGCAGGAGCTGCCTAAGATCTTATTTATTTCTGTTTAACTTAATTTCTTTTAGGTTTTAGCATTTCTGATGGAGAAAAAAGTGCTGCAGAAATTTCAAAGCACAGGAACACATTTCTTTTCATTTATAATTCATCATGGGAAATACTTTCTGCTTTTCAGACAGTTCTGCCCTGCCTCTCTTTGCCTTACCAGGTTTTTAATACCTTTTTATTATTATTTTTTCAAGCCGCCACTTGCTTAGAAAGCCCACATCCAAACAAGGGCCTTTATTGGACAATACCTTCACTAAAACCCCATTGATCAGAAAGATACTTTACAAATGAATACAGGCAACAGGTCCATGCCTTGACATATGTAAGCTGCAGGAACATATCTGAGTTAGACCTCAGCTGCTCCTGACTCTGCTCATCCAGTCCCTGCCCAGACCATGCCTCCCTCTGCTTCTGGCTCTAAAACTCCCTATTTTCTTCCCTTTATTGTGCCGCCAAGCCCAGTACTTCCCAAAACACATCCTTCTCTTGGCTCTGAAAGCCCATTGGCAGAGGAAGGCAGTTCCACGCCTCTTCACACAAAGGCCAACTGAGGTCCATGGAGGAGCAACTACTTGTCCACAATCAACTAGGAGACCATCAGTAAAGCTGTGGAAAGTAGATGGGTTTCATTAATACAGAGCCTCTTTCCATTTAGACATGAGAAATTCCGCCCTCACAGAGGCCCCTAGGAATTTACCATCACTATCCAAAATGGGAGGTTTTTCACCCCAACATACTAAGCAGCAAGAAAGCCATATGAAGTAAACACGACCTGAGGCTGGCATATTTAAAGGTGACTTAAGGATCCAGACATTCAATCCCCATGAAAACAAATGAGAATCAGTAGGCAGAAAAGGGCTGTCTTATATTCATGCCAACCAAATGGTTAAAATTAGTTACAATTGATGAAGCATTTTGAAGAAAATGTGGAACACTTATATAAAAGCTGAGTGTTGCTCAGAAACAAAGATCTCTTTTCCCGTAATTGTATTTAATGATCTTTGAAGAACAAGAGGACAATCCACAAGGATGACTACCACCATTACATATGTTCTTCTGACAATGAGGGAATTAAGCTGAAACAAAGACTAATACACTATCCTTACAAGGCAGTTTTCACTTCTGGTTTGCTTCTCCCTTAATTCCACAAGCAGGCAAACTTCATGTATCAATGACAACGTGTTTCACCAGCAGAAAAGAAAACATATTACAAACTTAAAATCAGTCCAGTTTGTCCTGAAATATTTAAACACTCACCTACCACAAAAAAAGATTTCAGTTCCCTCCCTGATTCCCAGCTGGGCGGTATCTGGTCCATAGCATGTACCCAGCACTCTCCTCTGAGCTGGGGAAGGCTAACCTAAGAGCAGAGCTTCGGCAGCATTGCAAGGGCAGGTCTTGGATTATTTAACTGACCTTCATACACTGAAAATTCAGCTATGAGCTCTTTTTTGACTTGTTTCAGTCCCAAGGGAGGGCAGTTTGTCCCCTATGGAACAAGCTCCTTGAGGTTGGCTGACTTCTGTAGCAGTTCAGAGCACTTTGTACCTCCAAATGAAGAGCTTGCTCACAAATTTTGAGTCTCAAGAGCCAGTGCAGATAACAAGAGCACAGTGTATCATCATGTGCTGCCCAAAACATGTTCAAGGCCATCTGGAGATTTTTGCATCTGGGCTGTGACTGCACCCTCTCTCTTTTTTGATTCTTCCCCCATTATCATTTTAGTTAACAGTGGGTGAGAAACTCAATTTACCTGTATGTCCACGTGCTCACACGTAGGTAGCACAAGGGCAGGGTCCTTCATCAGTTCAGCTGATTTGTTGTGGTCTATCCCTTATAGTCAGTGTTTTCTTCCTGAGGATATGCCCAGAGGATATGCCCACAAGGAAGAGGTGCAGAGGTCTGAACACACTCACGGGGCTGCCTGGAAGCTTTGGGTGCAGCTGGTCCAGAGAGACACAGGCTGGTACTAATGCCCTAGTCTTCATCCTGTTTTGCAGGTCAGGTCTGGATCTAGGACAGAAATATACGGAGGAAAACTTCTCTAGACTGGAGCTAGCACTATACAGGCAGAATGTGGTTTTCACTTCTTTGTCCAAAGTTCTGGGTAAGGTGAAGTGAATTCCTGGAAACTGAAGGGTTTGGACACTAGAGTTGAAGACTTGGAAAAATACTACTTCTAGCTATGATGATTTATTTATAGTTGCAATTAAAGACAAAAAGCCTCTTCAGAAAGGGAGGGTGAAGTGGAAACAAGGCCAGGCCTAGAAACCTAAGACTACAGGGATTCCCAGAGCAAAATTAATCAGGGAACTGAGTTGTTTTCTATTTATTTTTTTCCTAAAGGGTCATCTCTTTATTTTGTTTATCTGGCCCATAGATTTGCAACAACTACATTTCTGGACTCTCTCCATGAGCTTTGGAGCCAGGCCAAAAACTAAAATTGAGGCTGGGTATGGGTCTCAAACTCACAAGAAAGACTTGTGTGACTTCAGCCAGAAAGGCCATCCTACACCTTACCCCTGGAGCTCTTCTCCACCTGGCCACAGCAAAGGTAGTGATGGTGTTGGGATGTGGCAGTGGAGGGAAAGGGGAGAGCCTGAAATCACCAACTGCATGGAAGAGCAAGAGAGTACAAGAAGCCAAGAAAGAGGACAAAAGATCTTACATCTACAAAAAGAAATGTGTGTAGTAGGTTTTTCTCTGTGCTGGCCTTTGATTTACAGCCTGCCAGGGTATATATTATTCCAGCTTCTAAAAGAGTGGGTGTGGTGCAAACCCCCAGACAACCTTTTGAGATGGAGCTCTGTAGATGTTCTCTTCATTCCTTTTAGATCCAGTTTTTGGCCCTGCAAATATACACCCTGTTGGATAAAAGATCTGGCTTCAGCCACCATGATTTGGATAACAAATGAGGTGGGGAACTGCAGACCAATTCAAACAGCAAGACAAGTCAAAGGAGATGCTTCTTTGCTGTCCCAGTGGTTAAGAACCCCTTCTCACCAGAGGCTCTGATCAAGGTCTCCAGGCTAGAAAGGACCTCTGACCTCTGCAGCAACCAGAAAAGTGCACAGGCAGACCAAAACTAGGGACAATCTTTCGCACAGAAAAGCCAGGGCTGCTTTACTACAAGAGACACTGAAGTCACCTCTGTCCATCCCCCAGTCTGGACTCTCAGGCCTCGACTTCCCTCTCTGGACCGGAGTAGGAGCCCTAAACAGCCTGCCATGTGTAAGCATGTATAATTACCATGTGTAAGCACCTTCAGCTAAAAGGCTGCTACAGGTTTCCCCTTCAACCTGCATTGCCCTGTTTACTTAGTGCATTCCATCCTGGAAGAGGAGGCTACTACTCCCTGTTTACACACATTTTGCCCCAAGACAGGTTTTCCAGTCTGTTATAACTGCCTGACTTCCACACTGTGACAAGAAGCTGCATTGCACCACCTCTATGTTACTTTTGATGCAACTTTCTCCCCATGCTGCATCCACTGAAACGTGTGGACTACCAGCAGCAGTTATCTCTAAACAGTTACAAGAAACACAGCTAAAACCAATGGCAGGTTTTAGATAGGGAAGAAGCAGAACTGGATGAACTCACAGGATTTAGAGACCTGGCTAAAACAGTCAGCAAAGTGTCTCTTATCAAGCATGGCTGAGGTGAACAACAGAGAGAACAAAGAAAAATTTATGGCTAAAATTAAGCCTGTGGATTGCAGAAGGAAGAAAAGTCAGGTTAGCTATGATTCCCTGAAAAAAAGTCTGAAACATAAATAAATAATGAATAAATACCACAAAGTATTCGTAGTCACAGAAGATAACAAAGGAAAGCCTTAGGCTAATATGGATTTAATCAGAAATAATTTGCATTCAACCAAGCTAATTTCCCTCTATGACAGGCCGTGTGGATAGCAGAGAGGACATTGACATTACATGTCTTGACTTCAGATATATAACATCCTCCTAGGAGATAAAATAAATGGTCTCAAATAAACTTTCACAGAGCAGATGCAAAAGTGACTGGAAATATGATACTTGGACTCTAACTATCAAAGGGTCATTGTCAAAATGGAGGGATTAACCCAGAAGAGCTGTATTGTGTTTGTTGTGAGTCCAGATTTCTTCAAAGTTTTCTCTAACAACTTGGGCCATTAGACAGATCGCACGCTTGTAAAATACACAGCTGCTATGTAGCTGGGAAGGACTGCCTGAAGACAGGCTTGAATTCTGATCTTGGCAGTGGGGAAAATGTCTGAAAAAAAAATTGGATCCTATTCAGTACAGATAAGGATAGGGAAAAACTGTCCACAATTCCTCAGAAAATTATGGAGAGCATTGAGATGGACTGCAAGCTTAATAGGAGTCAGTTATGTCTCATGGCTACAGACAAAAGACAAATGTTGGCCTGGGTTGTACAAATGTGAGTCCAGCCTGTAAACCATGTGAGTAACCCTTCTACTATGGTCTGCATGGCAAGGCCTTAGCCAGAGCACCCCATCTAGTCTCAGGACAGCAAACTCCAGAAAAGGCGTACATTGACTGTAAACAGCCTGGATGAAAGCAACAGGAACCATCAAAGATTTCAAATAACCTCACCTGCAAGGACAGCTTTGAACAAACTGGGATTGTCCATTATAAAAGAGGAACCCATCAGAAGATAATACACAACAAAAGTTTTCAGACTCCTGAAAGTCTCACTTGCCTTTCTAAGGCCAGGCACTGAACACCCTCCACCTCAGAAACACAGAGCAGATAATCAATACATGATTTTGAAAAATATGCCATGTGGTGGGAGGTGGTCCAGTGAAGACCACGGTGTAAGCGAGAACTTTTGGCCATTGCTCACAGCAGGATGTACTGATAGACTTTGCCTCCAATAGCCCACCCAAAAGATGTCACAATGGAAGGCAGATTCTGCATCCTGAAAGAGCAGCTGGGCCAGAGTGCGTGTGAGACTTTGATTAAAAACAGGCCGCTCTTCACATTTCAGCTCTGCTTCTGGCAATGTGTGAGAACTTCCTCATTCCTAGAGGGTCTCCTCATCCCAGATGAGGGAGCTGGTGTCTGGGGAAGACCTTTAGTATTCATTACAAAAATGTTTCCACCCTCTCATTGGTCTCTCTTCACTTCATCAAAGCATGCAGACAATCTTATTTTTCAGAAGCACCAACCAACTCTCTTTTGACTGGCTCTGGCATTGCTACTCGAATGCGTGACTCACTCCTACTGCTGTCAATGGAAAATTATTTCATTGATGTAAAGTGCTCCACTGTTTTCAGTGGGACCTGTACAGGACCCCAATTCAATGGTACCAAAACGTGAGGAACCCACAGCTTCCACAAGTGATTCATGAGATTGAAGAGTAGGGGGAAAACCCTTCAATACAAGTGGAAGACATTATGCTGGACCAGAATCAAGCAGAAGGCACAGAAAGACTAAGCTGCATAGCTCTGTGGGTTTGGAAGTGATCTCGCCTCCCCAGGCACACCAAAATGCAGAAGCAACATGGATTCTTTCCAGGGGAAAGGATGAAATGCCAGTCCCTGGTGGAGCTGCAGGTTCCCAGCCCCAACTGCGGTGGATGGAACATGCCACACTCCAGCTGGAGGGAGAGAAGCATCTCCAAACACCAAGGGAGGGGCATCCCCAGTGCTTACAAAGCCTAGAGGAAGGTCCAGTCGAGAAGAACAACAAAGAGCAATCAAAACTTTGTGGAATATGAAAGGAAGAAATAAGTAAAAGCAGATGAGTTGTGCCACAGAGGGTTTTTCCCTTGCATCTCTGGCATACCAAGAACGGTCACCTCCCCTGCCCAGATTGTCTCTGTCCTCACTGAACTGGACAACTGCTCTCAGTTCTGTCTGGCAGCCCATGTTCATGGAGAACACTAAACCTCAGAGCCCCAGCACAAACATTGCAGACAAATTTTTAACCACCACCCTTGCTCCAAAGCAAAGCCAACTGCACTGGAGTCCCAGCACAATGAATGCACAACACAGTTACAAAGCTGAACAGGTCAAAAACCTTTGAAATTTCACATAATACTTTGTTATCTCCATTGTTTTTCCAGGTAGGTTCAAACATGGTCATATGTATTCTGGTCTAGCCACTAATTTAAATATTACTTAATGCAGAAGTTCACATCTATTCCATTAGATCAGGGCAAAGACAGATCAGAGCAGGGTCAATTTTGCCTGAGCCATTTCCTAATTCATGCAGTGTGTTACTCAGAGATGTAACTGAGTTCTTTAATAATAACTTCCATTTAACAAATGCAAGTTTTTGTATAGGTCAATTCTATCCAGTGCTTGGTCTGGACTGGGAAGACCTCTGTATGTTGCATACCCTGCTGTAGATGTGTTTCTAGTACAAAGACAGCGCCCTGAGCACACATAGACCATGCCTGTACTCTCAGTGAAATCCTGATGTTACTTCATCATGACAAGAAGTTATATTACTTTAAAGGCAGCAGCCAGGAGCAATATAAGTTTTTTGCACAAATTCTCAGACCCTTCCCTGAAAGCAGGGGACAGCAGTTATGCCTGAACTAAGACAACTATGCACCAGTGGCACTGAATAACTTGATTTGGTTTTTGGAGAAAAAGCCAGGCCACTAAAAGTCATCCAGTATCCAAGGCATTTTTGCCATTTGTTAAAAATGCCAAATAGTCCTTCCAGCTAATTTACTAGCATAAAATCCAGTACATTTTAATTGCTGACTAATTAGCAGAGGTCTTACCAGGCCTGTGTCTTAGGTCTGCTCTGAAGAAGGAAAATAACAAAAGTGTCTGGGAAAGACCAACACGGCCTGCAGCCATCAAGAAAAGACCTCACCAGCATGAGAAGTTTGGCTGTATCTCGTTGGCAGTCAACGGAAGCCCATGAAGAAGCAAATGCACTCATAAATGTAACTCTACACGAGACACTGGCTAGTTGAAGGTGAGGACACTACAGTATATTGCAGAGCTGAGGATCTTCAAAGAGATTATTCCACAGCTGAGCATTTTACATGCACATACAGCATTGCAAAGGCCTACCATTACCATTTGTTTTCAGCAAAAAGAATGGCTTCTGAGTGATAAAGATGTGGGCTCAACAAAAAGCACTAAAAACTCCTACTTGTCTATTAATCATCTTGCATGGATATCACGAAAATAGAGGCAAAAGTAATTTTTAGTAGATTTTAGGTGACAGAAGCTATGCTTCTTCTGATCATGATTCAACACATCCCTTCCACCAAATGTCTGGCTAGAACCAATTGATGTTGTTCCACTGTCTCCGGTGCTGATCCCCACTAACCATCAAAACAGGTCAATATTTTTATGTTGCTATCTGTATCCTATGCCAGTAGATGCCCTAGATTTAAACAGAGTTTACAAAGTAGGCATACAGAGAAAGTTCTGGTAGGATTTATGGTTATCATGAGGGTAAAGGAAATTGACACTCCCTTTCATTGTTGCTCTCTGCTACGCAGATGTGGTAAAGACCAATCCAGGTGCATCAAGTTTAGTATTTGCATGTGTCTGGAAGACTGAGCCAAGAAATGGACACTCCAGGAGAACCACCTACCACCTTCTGGCCACCCGGGATTCACATGCTCAGCTTACAGGAGCAACAGAGATTCCCTGACTCCAAACAAGCTGGGACATCCGGCCAGAGTGATGGAGGCCTGTATGGAGAGACTAGATTATTCTGAGGAGCAAGGAGAGCCACATCAGCATGGCCCATGGCCAAGCCCAGACAGCCTCCCAAGCTGCTTGGCTCAGCTGTGGCATCTCTCTGACACAACTGCATCCCTGCAGGTGTTGAAGCTACCTTGAGCATCTCCACAGGGCGCTGCATCACACAGGGTAGAGGCACTCAGAGGGATCACAGTCTAACAAAGGACAGGAAAGGGAACAGAGAGTCACTTACCCGAGGTTACAGAGCCGGTTACAGAGCTGGTTACAGAGCCACAGAGACAGGAACTGCCCCCATCTCAGGCCTGCTGTCCACTTGACCACACTGTCTGTCTGCCAGCAGAGAGTTCAATATGCAGTTTAAGCTGCTTGCACAGATATGGTTGTTAGCACGTGGCTCAGGAGGAGGAAGATAGTAACAGACCATCTAAGGATAACATAATACTGTATATCAGAGAATGCTGAAAGGGGCCCAGGCCAAGTAAGGTTTTTTTCCCCTCTTCAATGGAATTTTCTTGTGCATGCATGTTTTATTCTGAAGATGATATCTGTTTGCCTAGAAAAGGAGATTATTCTGCATACTATCTTCTTTAAAGAAGAAAAAAAGAAGAATCTTCCAGGTCACTAGAAAAATGCACAAGTTTTGTGAGTTTTTTTTAAGAGAGAGATCAAACATAAGAAAGGCACACAATGAGAATATAATATATATATATATAAAATATATATATATAAAATAAAGTGAAATAATGGAAATAATGGGAAGAAAATAATCCCTTAGGTTTTCAGATTAACCCTGTATTTTCTCAGCCATGCTTAATTCAAGCATATTTTAATATCCTGGTTCTCTTCTGCATCCAGGTCCCACTGTCCCTGCCAGAGAAGTTCCTTCCACACTTCACCACTGTTAAGGTGACACCTGAACAAAAACACGGATGAGCAGTTTTCGTGGCAAGAGTATGCCTTATACTCTTTCATCTGCATGACCTATTCCCATAGTCAAATCACAAACTCACCAGGGAGAGACATGTTCATGGGGGAAAAAAGGACCTTTTCTGTTCTGTGTTTAAGAACAGTAAGCCCCACTGTCATTGACCACTAAGGTCATTTTGTGTAACCATGCTCACTGCTTCCCAGCCTGAAGATTCCTACTCTATGTTTCAGCCATTTTTGACTGCTGAAGGTTCTTCCAGTAGACACATCTTCTGTACAGTAAATGGAAACTCACAGACAATATATTTACTTTTCTTATCAGCCTTTCACCCCTAGACTGTAGTTTTTTCAAACATAGGTCAAAAACTGCTTATCTAGTTTCTCTCCCTTACATCATTCCAGCACTCAAGCAAATTTGATCTTATTTATTGTGCTTGTCAACCATGTCTGAATTTTTTATAACTTTGCAATTAAGTGTTATTTTTAGTATCATCACGTTCTTCCCCTACACCCCAAAAAGTGGTACATCTTAGTATCAGAGACCATTTCAAATCACAAAGGACCTCTTGAAATCATCTAGGCCTACATCCTGCTTGAAGCAGGGCCAACTAAGAGCAGTTTGCGCTAGACCTTGTCCATTCAGGTTCTGAATATCCCCAAGGATATTGATCCCACAACATCTGTGGGCTCCTATTCATGTATCCTACTCACAATCCTCAAAGTGATGGGCTTTTTTTTTCCTAATATCTAATAGAAATTGCCCTTTTTGGAACTTGTATCCATTGTTAACCACTGTCCGTCTCTGAATCAGTCTGGTTCTCCAGCCTCCTGTTGGGTCCTTCTAAAGAATATAACTGCTCATACAGAAATTTCAGTTTCAACTGAAGACAAAAGTTGGATTTCATCTAGGAAATGAGAGCAGTTCCTTCTACATCAGTATTTTCATTACTTTCAGCAAAGTAAAGCTGAATGCTAGAAGGACAACGCAAAAGAATTCCTAACCAAAGGTTAGCAAAGTAACTGGGAGTCTTCCCATCACTGTCATTAAGCTTTGAGTTAAACCCAGGAAGTGGACAGATACCACAGTGAGAAGAGTTTTAGAGATGCATTTTCTTAGTGGTGTAAGGCAAACTGTTTTTAAAAATTGTCCCTGCATGCATGGATTGCGCAGCAGATCCCTTTTTAAATCCTGCTTGAAAAAGCAACAGCAAAAAATTTCTCACAAAATTGTCATTTGGTACTTAAAGAATGCTCGGCATAAGTTGGGGAGGATATGGTATAATTTTTCATGAGTAATAAATGTTTAAGTCATGTTTGAAGTGCAAAATTCAATTCAACTTTAATTAGAGAGGCGTCACTAAAGCTCTTATTATGATTTTATAGACCACAGAGGAGATCAGTTCAAATTCTCAAGTTTCGATGAACAGGGCAGAAAAGGCAAAGAACAGACCACATACAGGATGATTCAGTTCATCAAAACTCCGCTAATTTGTGTTACTATTCTAATCTACCTGATCCAGAGATAACTACTTTTTAAGGATCTCTATAATGTTACTACAAAGGAGGGCTTCAAAAGCACTCTTGCCTGGCCTACACCATGCCATGGACTAAATCTTTGGGAGGAGCTGGAGCATGTAGAGCAAGCTCTGCTAGGCTATTAGCCCAAGTATGATCAGAAACCTTTCCAGCTGCAGCAGCATCAGTTTTGCCATAGTCTAAAGCTGTTGGTACCTGTGCCTCTTTTTTTTTTGCTCTCCTCAAAATAAAAAGGATACACCTGCACTAGTAGCATTATGCAAATATGCATACATCATCTTGCACAGGCATCATGACATGCCAGCTCTTCAGGATGATACAGCAGATCAACTGGCAGAGTGCAACCAAACGAGTGCAAAACAATCAAGATGCTCCTCCAAAGCACAGAGACAGAACCCCAGCCGCTGCTGTCAAGGGAAAGATACAGAAAACATATCACAATGCACTACCTGGATTGTTTGCTGAGATTAGGAAATAATATTTCTGCTTTAAAATAAAGAATGGGACTACAGGGAGACAGACACAGGTATGACATCACTGGTGACCCTCAGAACATGCGTTACAGGGAGACAAGGTTCCACCATTTTTTTATTTCTTCTGCCACTTAAGGCAATAATTAATCTCTAAACTCTGTCTGAAGACATGATTTTGTGGGAAATGCAAATCAAGACACTGCATGACTTAAAGGCTGACAAGATTTTTTTTTTTTAATTAAATACTTTCATTTTGAAAATATTTGGACAAAAATGGACATGTAATCAAAGCAAGTACTACAATAATACTTAACAGTTGTTCACTTTTTTGCATGTGCTGTAAGAATAGCTATAAGAAAAAATAAAAAGAAAAAAAGCAGAGAAATGTACAGTAAACCATAGAAAACAGAAGAAAAAAGGTGTTACAGAAAATACATCACTAGGTGTAGCAATGATCCAGTTAGGCCAGATCATGATAGGAAACTATACTTTGGACAGGTCCCATTAAAAATAGAGAGGTTCATGTTGAACAAGCCTATTCTGCAATTTTTGAGAAGTCAAGCAGTGAAGCAGGCTCTCCCTAGCTTCTGGGCTTCAAGAGCCACTGAACAACCTAGGGCAGGACAGCTGAAAAAAAATGAAAATTTATGGAAGGGAAGACTGGAGGGGAAAAAACAAACGCTCTTTGCTATTGATGCCTTACAAGACAGTACATTAAGAGGTGGAATTGTCCACAGGTAAAATCAGGGAATGACAGATTAAAATCCTTCCCTTCATAGTAAGTAAGGGCAAACTCCTAGTAGAAGCAGTAGTACCAGATATGGATTCTAGAGAGCAAGGTGTGGGAGAGGATATAAGTAACCTATCTTGTATATAGGTTCAATCTGCACAATTGCTGCTGTCTTTACTTTGAAGGAGCCATTTACAAGGAGAAGACACTGAAGAGCATTACCATACCAGGAAGAACAGAAGCTGCTGGATGTTTCCTTTTCATTATTCCTCCTTTCTCATCACATGCCTTTGCACTTACTGTTTGCTCAGTGACAAAATTCCTAGCAAGTATTGGCAGCAATATAGATTAGGAAGGTTATTCCCACAAAGATTACCTTGAAAGAAGCTGGTCCCCATGCTGGAATTGCCCTGTCCCATTCCACACACAGAAGAATGTATGCATGTTCAGCACATTTCTTGGCAAACTAGAGTCTGCAAATTTTGCCACCAAAACAGATACTAAGGCACCAGATGTTATCACGCACCAGAGCCAGGACAAGAACTCAGTGCTTTGATCCATCTCACCATCTAGATCCTGTTGCAACTTACCCCCCTTCAAGATGCCTTCCTCCTCCCACCACACATCCAATTTTCCATTTGGTTAAATGCTGTGCTACTACAGCCCCTCACTGTTGCTTAGACAAGGAACCAATCAGTTAAAGCAATGCGCTGAAACAATTGGTCAACTTGTTCGCCTAACCCAGGAGACCCGGCTAGTAAAAGAGAACTCACTGAAAAACTTTGCAGACAGACAGATATGTAAGAAAGATCAGTGTTTCTTACCCAATCTGTCTCCTGGGATCAGAGAGTACAGTTGTGAAATATATCAGAATTCTGTTTTCTTCTTTCTTTTCCTAAGTTTGTGTCTGAGGGCTTAATTTTTATTGGGATGCTGTTGCAAACAAGCCAGCCAGGGGCTTCAGAAAATGTCTCTATCCCTGATCCTTCACAAGCAACTCCAAACACTCTCCAATCGATCTTTGGAAATTATCTGAAGCAAAGGGGCTCTAACTCTGATGTGGACATGGTTAAAAGCTGTAAGAAGCTCCCTGGGCTGGACTGGCACCTACAGGCTTAATGTATTTACATTAATCAAGATTCAATCAAAGGCTTATTGGCACTCTCAGTCTGTGTGCCTGCATTACAAATAGCAATACAGATTTCTGGGAAGGTTTAGTCAGGGCCTTAGCATAACTTGCAGCTACAGTACAAAAATACATAAACCATATAAGGTTACACAGTTCATTAAATGTTAGCAATATGCTTAAAACTAAAACTAAGGCATGCACTTTATATACAATTTTGATTGTCTATAATCCGTGTCAACACAGCTGTGCTACAGACCTCCTAAGTCACTGTTAGCAAGTCCATCTGCTTCACTGAACTGTGTCTAGTTTTCAAATAATGGCAATTTCTTTAACATTTTATGATTCCTGACTGTGAAAACTGCCTCTTGCGTGAGCCCATGTCAAAATCTAAATAATGTTGCAAACTGTGTGGTGCAATGAGATTTTGTTGGCATTTGGAGAAACATAAAAATGTTAAGACACTTCACAAAAGTTCCACAAAGGAGTCACTGACTAAATCTTTTAATCTCAAGTAGCACGTACTTCATTACATCAGCATTTTTCAAGGAATGTTCCTATTGTCAATGAAAATTAGCTTCAAGAATCTGAAAGCAGGAGGACTTTACAAGGGAACCAGAATCCCAGAATTATGGCTTGTGTCAAGCATTCTGTAAAAAAACAGACTTCTGAAAAACCGGCTCTTCCGCTTTACAAACACAGGCCTTTACTACCCCAGTAAGACCAAAGCAGATAATCTTTACAGGAATATTTTTGAGAGTTCTCAGTTAGAGAAATGTCATCAGGCCCATCTGTTTTGCTGTGTACTATATCCACAGAAACTTCCCATCATCGGTGACAGGATTAGGTCAGGGACCTTAACTCCCAGGCTAGACTCCCTACATGCTGTCCAACAGTGAGTGTTTATAATGGTGCTCAGGTTTTTTGTATTTTCAACAACAGTCCATATCCAAGTTATTAAGGAGATTTAACTATGCAAAAGCTTTGAAGAGCTGGTGGCAAGTTTCTGAGTAGAAAGGACACAAATATCAAATTCTTAAATCAAAATAATTTCTTTCTAACCTAGTGACTGAAGAACTATTTTTTTCCTCCTCTGACTTTATTCAAGTGTTGTCATTTGCCTTCAGAATGGTCTGGCAAGTTTAAAATCAAACCTGGTTCTCCCAAGGCTTGAGAAAAGCTGTAATAGAACATTTTGCATAGAAGCAGGTTGCAACTTGCCTTATAGGAAAGTCAGCATTTCTCTCTAAAAACTATGTCTTTGAATAACAACTCGGTCACATAAGACAAGAGGCCATGTCGCTGCCACCTCTTAAAAGTACCCTTTATGTGGCAAACTAAACAACAAATCCAACCTATTTGCAGACTCGGCAATGGCTATGGACGTTTGTCTTGCCTGATGTATGGGCCCTAGTCAGTGCGGTAGGTAACCTCTCAGAGACAGCCTGCTGAACAGTTACTGTATGCTTTTTGGACTTCTTCTGCTCCTTACTGGAAGCATAGATATTTATACCTTCAGTAGACATCTCAGTTATTATTTCAAATAAAATGAATAATATCTGGCCAGCTCACTGCTCAAGTGAGAGAACCAAGAAAAGTGATGCGAGTGAGTCAGCAGTAGAGCTATTGCTCATATGTGGATATTGAGTCTACGCCTGAGACTAGTGTAACGCATGCATGGAGGTCAGTCTCCCTGTGCCACGTGCACAGTGGGCTGATCATTACTAAAAAGCCGTTCTCCTTGCCAAGGACTAACTTGCAGGGTGACATAAGTTCTCCTCTTGGCGTGAAGGCCAAGGTGATGCTACAAGAACTTCACAGCTTAGGAGGAGGTACCATCAAACACAGAGCAACTCTGGGGAGAGAGCGTTTCAGTCACCTCTTCACTCTCTCCCCATTTCCGTGTCCTAAAGAGAAATCATCCATTGCTTCACCCTTTTGTGCAAAGCAATTCCCCCCAACATGGCCCTCTACTTTTCTCTTTGGAAAAAGAGGGGCAGAGCAGCCAGAGCAGAGGCCCTCTTCTCTCCTCCACCCACCTAACTCACCACAGGGAGACGGGTGACCTGTCACTAGTGGGCTCCATCTTAGGCCCTGCACTCCTCAACATCTTCATAAATGACTTGGATACAGGACTGGAAGGGACACTAAGCAAGTTTGCAGATGACACAAAACTCAGAGGAGTTGTTGACTCCCTTGAAGGCAGGGAGGCCCTGCAGAGACACCTCGACAAATCAGAGGACTGGGCAATCACCAACAATTATGAAGTTCAACAAAGGAAAGTGCCAGATTCTGCACCTGCGATGAGGTAACCCTGGATGTACATACAGACTGGGGAATGAGATGTTGGAAAGCAGTGCCATGGAAAGGGACCTGCGGGTCCTGGTTGAGGACAAGTAGAATATGAGCCAGCAGTGCCCTGGCAGCCAGGAGGGCCAACCGTGTCCTGGGGGGCATCAGGCACAGCATCACCAGCCAGTCAAGGGAGGTGATTGTCCCACTCTGCTCTGCGCTGGTGCAGCCTCACCTTGAATATTGTGTGCAGCTTTGGGCACCACAATATAAGAAAGATGTTAAGCTACTGAAGAGTGTCCAAACGAGGGCAATGAAGATGGTGAAGGGCCTTGAGCAGATGTTGCATGGGGAGTACCTGAGATCACTTGGTCTGTCCAGTCTGGAGAAGAGGAGACTGAGGGGAGACCTCATTGCAGTTACAACTTCCTTGTCAGGGGAAGACGAGGGGCAGACACTGATCTCTTCACTCTCGTAACCAGTGACAGAACCCAAGGAAATGGCTTGAAGTTGTGTCAGGGGAGGTTTAGGTTGGATATTAGAAAAAGGTTGTTCACCCAAAGGGTGGTTGGGCACTGGAACAGGCTCCCCAGGGAAACGGTCACAGCACCAAGCCTGCCAGAGTTCAAGAAGCGTTTGGACAATAGTCTCGGGCACATGGTGTGACTCTTGGGGATGGTTCTGAGCAGGACCAGGAGTTGGACTTGATGATCCTTGTGGATCCCTTCCAACTCGCCATATTCTGTGACTCTGTGATCTTGACCTTCAAGCTATGCTGTGCAACTTTGTACTCAGAGCAGGAGAGCATGCTTGCTTCCTGGCACAGCTGTCACGTGTGCCAACGTAGCCCTTAACTACAGCTGCTTTGTTGCACCCTAATTGCTTCCCTGAAGGCACACAAAGACAAGCTGAACCATTGAAAAGGGATAATTCAGGGAACAAATTACTTAAATGTCCACCTCTGTTCTGCTCTTCTACTTTCTTCACCCTTCTCCCTTGTGAATAAATCCATCTATAACTTCCCCTACACTGACACTTTGGATACCCAAGGTAAACATCTCCTGGGAGATCCCAGCGTGCCTGGGTGCTGGGAAAACATCAAGCACCCAACTCTGCCACAAACCATAAAACCACCTCACCAAAATGCTTTTGCAGTTCTCAGAAAGGGGACGTACTTGGAGTAACTGGAAAGACCTTGACCTGGATGCAACGGCCCAGTGGTACTGCTCAGGCTGGGATCAGAGAGAGGCGGAGGCAGCACTCCAAGAGGACTGTGCTGTGAGCCAAGATACACACTGAGACTTGGGACCTGTTTTAATTATTGTTTCATTTCTTTCACTGCTCAGGAACATGTAACAAGCTGAAATGTGCCTTGTGCCTGTAAACATTTACTTTCTTTTGGTCTTGTGCAATGCTATGTCTCATTCTCTTGGATGGTGCCTGGAATGCAGGAATAGCCATAACACATTGGCTGAGTGACTGTCGACTCAACCGTCCATCCCGACAGTGACCAGCACAAGCTGCTTTGAAGGAAGTTGCTAGAAACCCCACATCAGACCATTGAGGATTAGGTTGCTCCAAGGGAAGTTTCTCTTCTCTGCCATGCAATTTGTGTTTGACTCATGCCCTAAAAAAATCAGGGAAGTCTGCCTGCCCATCCAAAAACTATTTTTTCCCCATGCCAACTCATGCACTGGGAGTGCTTTTCACACGTGCACTTGCCAGTTCCTCTTGGTGGTGCATGACACAGAATCGTGCAGGTTAATCACACCCTGTGCAGAGAACGACATACCTTGAACAGTCAGGCACGTGGGGCTGCAGTAGCCGTAAGCCTGATGGCACACAGACACAGAAATCTGAGTCAGTCTCAGCACGCTCTCTGCAGATGCACTCTGGCCCTTTGTACTCACAGCCTGTGAGCACAAGGCATTTGGGGATCCTGCCCCTCTTGCTTGCAAGAATGGTTGTTTCTGAATGGCGCAAGAGAAGGGGCATTCACATCATCAACAACTTGTGATCTTCTCCAGGCCTTTGGCAGAGAAATTATCTCGCAATTTGGCAAACCTCACCAGATGCACAAGAGGCCGGCTGGGGCCACAGTAAAGAGTAGGCTAGTCCAGGAGCGCCGGCCTCCCCCACCCCTCCGGCAAGGCTGTCTGCCTCACACTGAAAGGAAAAGAACCTTTGCCCCTTCTTCTGGGTCCGAAGGAGCATCTGCAGGACTGAAACCAATCAAAGCCAGCTGTGAAAAATGAAGGGGAGAAGGCAGGGAAAAGCTGATTATTATGACTAGGAAAAACGCTATTAAAAAAATAAAGAAAAGGGAAAAACTGATCCCATATGGGAGGCAAATGAAATACAAATTCAAAACAGGCCATTACGCAGTGTCTGTTGTAAGGCTGCCGCGCTGGGGGCTGCGTTCATGTGTCAAGATGCAGTGCCCCCGGGACCTCTGGAGACACCCCTCCGCTCCGCGGCAGGGTTAGTGTTACCTTGGAGCATCCTGGGCTGCGACTGGCACGGGACCATGGATTAGACAGTCTCTGTAGACTGACCAAGAAGTTATTCAACTCCCCCGCAGACACACGCAGAATAACCTCAGGTCTGCCAGACCTAATCATTGCACAAACCCTTTTCTGCCTCAGCCTCTTATTCCAGGCAATTTTGCTGCTGGCCCCTTGCTCCTTTTGAGATGAGTTATTGCCCTCCTCCACTCCAACAGGGTCGACCACGTGTCTGCCCTTTTATCACTCCTCTTCTCACTCCACACTTCGTCTTCTTCAGCAGCTCAGCTCCATCACCCGCTCCATCTGCCTACCCAACATGTGCCCTTCAAGCTGTTCCTCAGCTACAGCTAAGTCCACGAAGCCAGGCTCTCTGGGGCAAAACATCTTCACCAACAAGGAACCTTCTGGGATGCAAGCAGCAAGCACAGTCCAAGCTCAATACCCTTTTACACTCCTAGGAGGGATGGAAATGCCCACCCTGTACCAGCCATGCTACAAGGCTCATTCACAATGTTTCTGGACCAACAAGGCCAAAAGCCACCTCTCTTTTTCTTTTTAGGTGTTTCTTCCACCGCTGTTGAAGCACAAGGAGATTCAGCGCAATGGGGGCTCATTTTTGGTAGTGGTGGTGAAGATTGTTCATCCACAGAACGAAAAACTGAAGGATAGCAATATGACTTCCCATGTCTGTACGCTGTGCTCCTCAGACATAAAAAACTCTCCAGATCTCAAGGGACAGATGGTTAAAGGGTGGGTGGCTCAGTCTGCCCTGCTCTTGTGATTCTGTCAAAGACTCACAATATTTGTACTTGCCTTTTTTTTTTTTTCCAAGAGGCCCCTGCCCATATGTAAGTCTCAGTCAAAGAAAGTAATTAAAAAGACAAAGAAAGTAATTTAAAAACTTAAAAGACAAAGTAATTTCTTGCATACTATAGTGGAGAGAAAACATAAAAAAATGTGAACTTCAGAGTTCAAACCACAGAAAGAAAAATTAATCCCTTTAAGAAAATTCATAGGAAGCCTTCCCACTATAAGTGAATCTCACATTTTTGGAGTCCAGCTCATATGGAGTAAAATCCCTCTATCTGCTAATGTGAGGATCAGAGGCCATTCAGAGGCACAGCCCTACAGACCTCCCCAAGCCTGGCTTCTTCACACACCCTGTGCCAGGGCCTGGGCAACATGGACCTGCTTTTTGAGAACCAGCTCTCTGGTGTCTGGATCTGGGGGAGAAGTGGGAAGAGAGAGGGCCCTGAAGACACTTCATTTCTCAGTACTAGAGTGTTCCACAACATACCCAGGGCCACAGCCAAATGCATTAGACCACAGCACTCCCAGATCCTACTCAAGAGTCTTCATAATTCCTCTTCTCAAGCCAAGAAAAACAGCAAGCAGAAAACAAATAACAGTGGGCAAGCAGGAGTATTTGTCCCTTACTACAATGGCCTTAAGCAATCAGAGAGGTAGGGCTGATGAACCTTTAATTACTTGTGCAATAATGACCTCTGTTTCCAGCATTCCTTGGCAGGCAGGAAGTGGCTGGAGCAGTCAGGGACCTGTTATGCTCTTCTCCCCAGGCTTGAAATTGATATGAAGGCCCCTCACCCAGCTGGTCACAAGTTTCAGGACAGGCTCCACACAGAGGTTGTTTATAGCTATTAAGACCAGTGAAACAAAAGTACAATAAAAATAAAACAGCTCTTTTACTAAGGAGGTGTTACAGCACGGCATGGCTCTACAGCTAAGGTGTTCAAAGCTCCTCTGCTACTTTTCACAGATAGCTAAGAGTGATTAAAAAAATAAAAAGCCAATTATGAAACCAGCCTTCAACCTCAGTATATTAATATTTTGTGTAGTGTATCATACTCCACCACAGAAGGACTGGAGAGAGAACTTTTTACTAAGGACCCCTAGATATTAGCCAGAAACACAAGCGGGGTCCAGAGGAGACTGATCATCCCTAGTTAATTTATATGACACAAAATGAAGGTAAAAAGAGATGTTAAGGAACTGAGGAATTGACCCAAGCTCAATTCAATACAGTTTGGAAGTTAAGTTCAGTTAGTGATTTCAAGGCCACTGAAATGAGCTTTCTTTTGGGGGCAGGGGGGCATCTTGACATTCACAACTGGCAGAAGGCGGTCTACTTTCCCACAGGGTCTACTACACAACTAGACATATTGTAGCTGAGACAGCTGCCAAACCTGCTGTCTGTCCCAAGCTCCATCTCGGATGGGATTCTGCAACACAACAGAGGCTGATCCAGAGGTCAGAAAAAGAAACCCTGCAAGAGACAGCTCACAGGCTATTTCACTTCCGAAATAAGTAAGTCTCTTCCTATCCCCATCTCTGACTGCTGGAGTCAGCTTGTGCCTTGACGCATGTGGCACTGACAACTTCCCAAAACTCTTATTCTTTTAATATTACCACTAGCTCTCCGATATCTTGATTATCCACAGAAACAGTCAGAGTGTGTCTACATCCAGCAAAGTTCTTGGCCCTGATATTTTGTGGCAAAGAATTGCACAACACTAATCTAACCCAATGTTGAGTGAAAACATTTTTATGTCAGTTTCTATCTTGCCTTTTTTTTGTTTCTCTGACAGTCCCCACTCCCATATATCGTAAAGGGAGGTGGTTCTGGATAGTCCATCTCTAATCATGTTGCCTCTCACTTCTCCCTCCTCCAGAATTAATATTTACAGGCTTTTCAATGTCTTTTCACAAAGGGTCATTTTCTGTTTCTTTGACTACAATCACAGCTGGCTCCCAAACTCCCTCTCCTCTTGGAGACAAAGTGGTCAAAACAATATGGTGTGTCCCAGTATTTAAGGGAACCTTTACAACACAGAAAGACATCCTAAGATTGCTGAGCAGCTTTCCTGTCAATTAAAACAGGGAACATAGAGATAAAAGGAGTCAACTTCCTCTGCCAATTGAAACTTCTCTGCTCTGCTATGCGTTAGGGCAATACAGAACTAACTTGGGTTAGAAAATAGCTGCTTTGAACACAAGACCGAGGTTATGGGCAGACCCATCAGTTCCTGTCCTATTTCACCAGACAAAATGATAAGAAAACTCCAAATGGCAGAACAGAATATGACATACTCCAAAGTCTGCTCCACTGGAATTACCCATTGCTTTAAATAGCTGTTCCCTTCACCTGCCTCTCTGCAGCACGCTCATTGCCTGCCACATGCCACTGCTCTCACTGCCCATAACCTAGAAGAACGTACATGCAAAAAGTATCCCCAGGGATGCACCCATCTCTTACCCCCAAGACATTCACCTGCTTGTGCAGCACCCTTAGTTTTCTCCCCACTGTCCTTTCCTAGTTGTTACAGCACCATAAGAAATGGAGAAGATCCAGCTGGACAAAGCTGCCTCATCTACTGAGATGCCACGAAGGAAAAGCAATAGAGATCTCCACTTCACCTCCTCTGTTGGATCTCCAGTCAGGTCACAATCACTATTAAGCCCATCTGGAAAAACGGAAGCATTCAGAACTTGACTGAGTCATCGAAAGCAACAAAGAGAAGCAGCCGTGGGCTGCCACACAGTTCTGGAAAAGTCCCCTTCAAAACACTAAATCCCTGGAATAAAGGGCTGCATTGGCTCATCCATTAGAGTATTTTAATGGCACGTTCCTGAATTAATCCCAAACTCCATTCAGAAGAGTAAAAAGGGAGGTGGTAGGAGAGAGGAGCACCGACTCCAGTTTGAAAGCAACCTTCAGGAGAGATCCCATGGGCAGAGTAGGGGGCACCATGGTGTTAGCTACTCAGAGTTTCAACATCAAGTCTTAGGGCTTATTAGGCCTCCTTACAATCACTCTGTATAGACTTGCCTGAACCAGCCCTTAACAGTAGGATCCATCTGTAAGTCCAGGGCCGAGCTATGCCTGCACAAGCAGTAGCAGCATCAGGCCCAACATGCATTGGGCAAAGAAGCAAAAGAAACAGCCCACAAACTCTTTCACCTCTGTTTCAAAAGGCTTGCAAGTTCCTCTCCTTCTCTTCCTCTAACCCTTCCACAAAAACTTTGCATGCAGAGAAGTGTCTCTTGGGTCCCTCATTCTCTTGAGCAAAGTAAACAGACCTCCCGTGCAGCAACAAATGAACAACAAACAGGGGAGGGAAGAAAAAAAAAAATGTCACTGCCAACTTGAAGATTTTTTTTTGGACATGTTTAATTAAAGAAAAAATAAAATGTGCAAGCTATGCTCCCAGGGTGACCCTGCATAAATCTTTCTGGCAGCTCCAGTGTCCTCCATTTTCCCGTCACATCACCACAGTCACCCCATCTTTCCCCGTGTTCTTCCCTTGATGCACACGCACACATACAGAGCCCTAAGAATCCTGGCACCCAGACGGCTTTTTCTTTTCCAAGCATGCCAAAACAAGCTAAGCTCCTAAATCCCTTTTAGAATCTGGACTTGTGTGGAAATGTGTTTGCCTCCATCCTATGTTTATTTTCTTTTGTTTTCAGGTTTGTTAGCCCAAGGGCAAATGTTGTTCCTAGCACCAGTTTTGGGGTTGGGTTTTGTTTTGGTTTTTTTTTTTTGGTATTTATCTTTCAATCAAGTGTTCCTCCTTGCAAGGATAAACAGGATGTTTAGAGACTCTGGGTATGACGACCAGTCTTTGACAGCTGTTTTGACACACCACACACTGGGTTTGCCATGTGTAGAAGCGCTGGCACGGCTCAATCTGCAGCAGGCTCTCTTCATTTGAGGAGATGGACTACATGACCTAAGAGGTCTTCAACAGCTCTATGTTTTCAGCGCAGGCTCACGAAAAATGCACCACATAGACATGATTCAGAACAACCCCCTAGCCTCTCCCTTCACCTAGGAGGATATCACCTGCCCACCCTACAGCATTCCCTTTCTAGTCAGCTCATTTCACTCGTTTTGCTACACTCAACTATGCTCTGCCTCTGAGAAATTTTTCTTTTCCAGAAACACACAGACAGGCAACCATCAAAATACTTCTAAATTACAATTCAAGAGAGGGAATTTCTCAAACCTTTTTTTAGGAAAGGAAGTTTTCCAAGCTTCGAATCACTGACACTGGTCTGACTCCTAAACCAAGAACTTTGGAAAATGAAGCATAGATAGCACTAAGGGCCAGATCCCAAGCAAGACCTACCTACCTAGAATACTGTGTGTGACCTCTCTGAAGTCCCAGTCACCACAGAAGAAAATGTGGTGCCTAATTCTGCACTGCACAAATTCTCCAAAATTTTAATCATTTTTTATGTGCAGCGTTTTCTAACAGCTGAAGGTGGGAAAGGTTGAGACTGATAACTAGTCCCGTTTTGTAAATAAAAGCAATTTTGCATCAGGCCCTAATTACTGTGTTCTCAAGCCACAGAACAAGTGACTGAGATATATTTCCCGAATTCTGCAAGCTGGATGTGTCCACAACAGCAGCACACAGTTTGATAAGCCATGCTATAAACAAAGAGCAAAATGCTGTCTAAACAGTCATAAATCACTCTAAAAGAAAGGGCTCAGCCACTATGTCACCTTAGCTAGTCCAAAACCTTTTGCATTTAAAGAAAATAATATTTATAAAAATTACCTCTCTTCTCTACAAACACGACTCCTAAGCAGCAACAACGATCAGTTTTCCCCATTACAAACACTTGACGTAATTCACAGGACAAATGACAACATGTTGGTGACTTTCATGCTGTTTGCGGCCAGCTTATTCAAGGAAACTGACTTGGTCCTACAATGCTTGTTAAGTTCAACCCTTGAAATCTATTCCAGGTAACATTCCACCACAAGCTTCTGGCCTACTTACAGAAAGTACAGCATGAAATTTTATGGTCTGTGTTATTCAGGAGATCAAAAGGGATTATCACAACGTTCCTTTTTAGACGTGGTACCTATGAGCCTTGGCATATAGGCTACCCTGGAAAGCCATTCTCAGACAACTGTTTTAAATTGGATTCTGAGCAGTCCTTGAACTCTACTTCAGGAGAAAGCAGCATTGTCAAGATAACGGTTTTACAGCTTTCAGTCCTCCCAGGAAAAATAGTGCTTGCTTTGTGTACCTTGCCCTGTTGCACATACACTAAGCAGACGTCCTCTATCCAACCCCTACCGCTCTCTAAAAGCCGTTCCACAAACATGCTGGAGCTGAAGAAGCAACAGTCTGTCCTACAACATGAAAATTCAAATAAGTAAAATAGTTTTCCTGAAATAAAAACCCCAACTTTGATGTAATTGGGATAACCTGGATGGAGCAGGAATTCCCCAGCCATGAAGACATTTTCCACAGCAAGATAGCACTGGATAAAGTAAGCAAAATTTTCCTACTGCTTCATTCATTCATTCAGCACTGCTAATGACAGTGGGTTAACAGTAGATCAAATCAGTGAATACATCTTTCTCTCACCTGATGCATAATTTGGAGAGGTCCATTATGGGAGTAGATATCAGAAACTCTGATTACTCATTCTCAGGCATGTTCAGCCATCTACCCTCCCTGTACCTCGACTTTCCTTTGCCCAGAACAGGGATATTTGTTAAACAGTTTAGCATATACCTTTTCTGGAATCCACCACAAGCTTGTACTTCTTTCCTGTAATTTAGCCTTTTCTCTTTCAACCACCAGTAGCCTGACAAACAGGGAATGATGGACAGGACTGTAAAACTGGCCACTGATGTTGCAGGCTACACTTAACCTTTAACAGGGGTCCGTATTGGGACCAGTTTGGTTTGACACCTTCATCAGTGAGATAAAAAGTGGGATCAAGTGCACCCACAGAGTGTGCAGACAACACCAGGCTGAGAGATGCAGTTGACACGCCCAAGGGACGGGATGCCATTCAGAGGGACCTAGACAAGCTCAAGAAGTGGGCCCCATGAGAACCTCGTGAGATTCAGCAAGGCCAAGTGCAACCCTCAGTTGGATAATATTAATACAAGCTAGAGAATGAAGGGATTGAGAGCAGCCCTGTGGAGAAGGACTTAGGGGTGCTGGTGAATGAAAGGCTCGACATGAGCCAGCAATGTGCACATGTAGCCCAGAAAGCCAAATGTGTCCTAGGCTGCATCAAAAACAGCGTGGCCAGCAGGTCAAGGGAGATGCCACCTGGAGTACTGCATCCAGCTCTGGGGTCCCCAGCACAGGAAGAACATGCACCTGTTACAGGGAGTACAGAGGAGGGCCATGAAGATGATTAGAGAGACAGAACACCTCTCCTGTGAGAGTTAGGGTTGGTCAGACTGGAGAAGACTCCATGAAGACCTTATTGTGGCCTTTCCTCACTGAAAGGGGGCCTATAAGAAAGATGGGGACAGATTTTGTAGCAGAGTCTGTTGCAGTAGGACAAGGGATAATGGTTTCAAACTAAAAGAGGGTCGATGTAGATTAGATGTAAGGAAGAAGGTTTTTACAATGCAGATGGTTAAACACTGGAACAGGTCTCCCAGAGAGGTGGTGGATGCCCCGTCACTAGAAACATCAAGGTCAGGTTGAATGGGGCTCTGAGCAACCTTATCTAGTTGAAGATGTCCCTGCTAATTGCAGGGGAGTTGGACTACATGATTTTTGAAGGTCCCTTCCAACCCAAACCATTCTATGATTCTACAGTTTGAGTAACACACAGTACATAAAGCTACCACAGCTTAGTGTCTAACCACTTACCAGCTGTGCTGCACCCTCTTGAGGTCACATAGCAAGGCTCAGGTGACAAGTGGTGACAAGACACAGTGATTTTCTTACCTGCAGGAACCTGTCCCTAGCACCCAACTGAGCATGATCTACAACACAAAACTCATTTCAAAACTGCAATGTTAGGAGAGTCACTCGGATAGTCACCTCACTGTTTCTGCAATTCATTTTTGTTTCTAATAAAATTAAAAAAAAAATACAAGCAAAACAAAAAAGCAATTGTGTGTTCCCTCTGAAGTGTCCTGGTATTGCTGGGACAGCACTCATCATAGCTGGATGGTATTGCTGGGATAGCATCCATCACAGCCAGATGCCTTTCCCCACCAGAGTGGCCAACACAGTCAACTGCACATCCGCCAACTGTTCCAGCACGTTCCTCTCTTTGGGGGGTTGCACACGTTCAGAGGGGAAAGAAATTGCGTTCAGCATCTCCCTTGCACGTCAGAGAAACCAGCAGCTGCAGAGCTGCACATGCCAAGTGCAGGACGTGGCTTCTCCTGCACCACAGTGAACATCAGTCTCTTCAACCAAGTCATTACTTTGCTCCTTGGAGAAGCTTTTCGTGTGTATATCCATATCCTTGGCCCACAGGTAGGGCCGCTGACATAGCCAAGGACAGCTCAACACCTCAGACAGCAGGGCTAGATGTGACTTCATAGGATCTGCTGATCCCTTACATCACCCAAAACAAACATCAAGATGTGCTGGAAGGAGCACAGTATATTGAACAAAATTCAGAAAAAACTATGAGCGCCTGTCCTAGTTTCACAACTCCTTTGCTGTACTTCTCTCTGGTACATGATACAATCACTGCCTTCGTAATGAAGTATCGTCTCTGTTATCTTTTAGTCCACCTGTACAGCTTGGGGAATGGGATTTGTGAAGCATTGAAGCACCAGATCATAATAATCACTAGCACTTCCTCAAAAACACTGATCAACAAGGGACTGCGAAAGACTTGAGATCTTCTTAATCCCACTGCCATGGCAATCAGGAGCATTTAAGCAAAATAATGTTGGGTCAGGGACTTTGGTTTTTCTTTTTTTTAAATCTTGCCATAATTTCACACGAATACTGTTTTAGAGGTAGCTGGTAACATTGAGGAAAGAGTCTCTGCCCATGACAGGGGTTAGAACCAGGTGATCTTTTAGGTATACCTTCCAACTCAAACCCTTCTGTGATTCCATGACTGCTCTCTTAAGCAGCTTGAGTATCTGCCAGAATTTTGTGGCAGCAACTTCATATAGATAAGGGTATATTTGTATCTCTGTTTCTTCCCTTTTATGCCCTTCTAGAAAGAAACCTGACTTGAACATGAGCTAGAAATTTATCACCCATGGAGAAATCACAGAATAGCAAAGCATGGTAAACCTGCACAGGGACTTTTGATACTTGCTTAGCTTAGAGCAAATAAACTCCACTCAGCTTGGGTCCTCAGTGCCAGTACAGAAGCTGGAGACTCCAACGTCTCCTGAGGATCATTTACAGAGGGGCTGATGGTTACACCTAGTACATGGAATACAGCCTCATTTATCCAGAACTATCACACACCGGACTGTTTGCTTGCTCAAGGCTGACCAACCAGTTAGGAAGACATATGGCAGCACTAGATCAGTTCTTTTTATCTTCACCACGGTGAAAAAGACTTATCTATATTAAAGGTAACCACAGAGGAAAGCAGAGAAAAAATAGCAAACTCCGTAACATTATATTGTAGGAACAAAGTCCCAGTCCCAATATAGATCATCTCCATGCTGATCTGTGAGTTTGAGAAACAGCCCCTTTAAAAAAATGTATTAAAAAAAGGAGGGGGGCGAATGGGAGGCTGTGTACAGCAGAGGCAAGACCCTTGAGCCCAGACAAATTCAGCCATCCTACTTTAAAACTGCAGGCCAGCTCCTGACTTAACCTGGAGTTTCACGTCACTACAAACACTCTGGAAGTGTTGCCCTTGCAGATACGCCAAACATATGAACTGTTTTCAGTGAAGTCAGTATTTTTCCACATCTACTATTGTAACTCTGCTGGCAGGCTGGGAGTAGCAAATCCTCCCTTATCTCCCTCCTCTCTGAGAGCCATCTCTCTTGTTTAAACACTGGCTAACTTAGATCATACACGATCCCCCCTCCCTTGGATTCCCCCTTGGAAAGCGGACAAAGAGGAGGGTGGGAGAGTCACTGGGGTTGTAAGCAACAAACCACAGAAGATGGACTGTCGTGCAGGAGGGAAGTAGCAGGGGGAAAGAGGTGACTAATGAACAGAAGGGGGTGCGTAAAATCCTACTTGGATTGCCTCTCTGGAGAACAGCTGTTTCCTTGTAAACATCTTGCTAGCTGTCCAAACAAGAAGTTCAGAGACAGAACAATAAAGGAGAGCACCCGGGTAGAAGCACTGAAGGCATGGACTCATTCACTACCTTGCCAATTGCTCCAAGTGGCAGAATTCAAAAGCCAGGGAAACATTAGCTAAACATTTAACCCTGCATATGCTGTGTTGTAGAAAATGGTCTGCAGAAATATTCTTCTTGATCTGTGATGAAACCCTCCCTAGCCCTCCTTTTCCCCCATTGTTTCTGACACAACAGCAGAGCACATTACTTGACAAAGGAAAAGAGGAAATATCCTCAATAGATCAAGGAGAAAGAGCCACAGAGCCAAGAAATGAAAAAACTTAATGTGGCAGCCCTGAAGGCCTTGAAAAGTTCTACCACTGCCCTGGCATCTGCAACTTGGAAGTAGAGAGAGTTACACCAGAAAAAGCAAAAAGAGTCTTTTTATTAATCCTCAGCACAAAACAGCCTACACTGGCAGAAGCTTTTCTATGCCAATACAACTGTGTCCACACAGGACACTTGCCAGCACTTCAAGGTAGCTGCAAGATAGGGGAAGGAATACCAGCACAACCATGCCAGTAAACATTCCTAGGGCAGGCAGGCACAGAAGGCAACTACCTGCACTGCACAACAGCAAGTAGTGACATGCACCACCTTTGTCTGTTCCTTGATGCTTCTGGGGATCAAACACATACATGCCCAATCATAAGCCTGTCCTATAAACCCTGTCCCCAAAATGCCATACAGTTGTTATAGGATTGCAATAAGACCACACACACTTCTCCAGGAAAGAAGGGATCACTGCAAGGAAGCCATTATACAGGATAGTAGGACATAACAACTAATAATAAGGGAACCCTATGTCCTGAGCCTATAGTCCCGTTACCTACACTTTCATGTTTACATCTGACTAACCTATCTTGTCTTTTATACATTCTATTCAGTGCAAACTGCACGTATCCTAGGAAATGAAATGCCTCCTACTTCTACCCAGAACAACCCGTAGAAGCATGAAGAAGGTAAACACAATGATACTCTCACAGTCAAAAATGACAACAATGAATTCCACACTTTAGAAATAGTCCACAGGTTCACAGGAAAGTCCTGATGCAGTCAGATTTATTTTACCTTTTTATTTCTTCGAGCCATTTTGTTGTAGTCATGCACACACAGCCAGGAAAAAAGACCCCCTACACAAGGACCGTTCAAGAATAAACATTCAGTCACTACAAGGAGGGAAGAGTGCACATTGTGTTAATCAAAATCCCTCTGAGCCTAAAGGAAGGCAGCTGGCTTGTTGCATCAAAGTCCAAACCAATCAGGGACTCCACCTCGTCTGGGGTCACCTTCCTGCTTCTGCTTCTCTTTCTCCATATATTTACTCCTGAAGTCATCAAAAGAGCGAGTTTCTGTATCTTGTTCTTTCTCTGGAAATAGGTTGGGAAACTGAAAGGTTTGTCCTTGGCCCTAAAGAGAAAAGAAATGGTCAGAGAGACATTCCAGCCTTTCTGCAATACCTATGATGCATATACTTATAATGAAAGACCACCCTGAAGTTTCAGCTAGTGCAAAATGGTATCTTGTAACCTTCCAAGATCTCTTTCCACCCATATCCCCAAGATACTTTTATATCCCTGACCCCCAAAAGCTAACTTCCAGCCTCTCCTCTTTTGTGTGCTACTTAAGACACTGACATTTTTTTTTTTTTTTACAGATGAATGATCGGGAGATGGACACCTTTTCAACGACTTTGAACCAGCTCAGAGATGCTGTGTGAGTCATACAGTAAAAGCAAGATGAGCGAAATAACTGATTTTGTTATAGTAACACCACTGGGAAAATACATGGTGGAGCAGGCATTCGTTAAGTTAACACTCAGGATATGAATAGTGGTTGTAGTTGTTTAGATCTTAGCTAAGGATAAGACAGAACATTCCTAGCAGCTGTTATTGTAGGGTGTAATCTGAGAATACAGAATAACAGATATCAGAGGTTTCTTATCAACACACATAAAGACTAGTGTAAAACAATTACAGTGGGAACAATATGCCTAATATATCACTAATGAGATTAGAGTGATTACATCTGCATCAGTCATTCTGCTAAGAGACAAGTCATTTAGTGAAACATCATCATCAGATCTATGTCTCCCACTTGGAAGATAAACATTTGCTTGGTCTCTGGCTTTTATCTAACAGCAGGAGAACATTATTCTGTGGAAATGTACTATCCCATTAACATTACCTACTTGCTTTTTAATGGTAAGCACAACTTCATTAAATTCAACAATATTGGCCCTTCCATACTGTATGGGACCTTGCATAATAAAACTTGTAACTCATCACTCATAACTCTAAAATTACTCCCCAAAATAATTACAAACATTACCATACTTTAACTCCTTTGGCAGCATACTGCACACAGAATTCTCAAGAAAACCTATTAATTGCTTCAGATGAAAACAGGTGGGTTTGTTTTTTTTAGATCAGCCATTCTTTACATTTGTGCAATAAATATAACCAAACAAGAGGCCCAGTTATGAAATGGTTCCACAAAGGACATGAAAGGAGCCCTCCACAACACGGCTACCTACCCTGCATTCTGAGATCAGAAATATAACATAATTAAATCCAACAGAACCGTCACCATGTCCCTGACCCATCTGAATGTGTGCTATGTTTCATTTAATCATATATATTCAACCTGGTAAATAACAGGTGTGAAAAAAATCTAAACCTCAAGCATACGCTTTGGAGAGAAAAAACATGACTTATCCCAGATGAGATTATCCAGACTGGAATCTACAAAATACCAACTCATACCCAGCAATGCTCTGGTTGTTTTTGTAGTGCATACTTCTTGGGGGTTTCCTAAGAGCCTGACCATACTACAAAAACAACAAAGGAGCTGCTGTGTACATAGCTTGATTCCAGCCTGGACAAGCTCAACTGGAACATATCAAGGTTTTCCTTTCCACTGGTGTACACTCTGGGGTTTCAACTCTTTTGTACCTTTAAATTACCAACAGGTATGCTTTTAATAGCTGTCCTATGACAAGTAAACCATAGTTCCATTTGACGGCACAGAAACTGGCCTTGAGCAAGCCCCTCAGTGTCCTTGAGCAATCCCAAAGCTGCAGCCCACTGAAAACTCTTCCTTTAGCTGGACCAGCAATAAGCACTGTCCAAGATTTTAGCACACCAAAGCATTTGGGAAATAATCTGTTTATATTACAAAAATTACTGTGTTTTAACACAGTGTCACTCAGCCCTGTGGTACCTACAGAACAGACAGGGCCGATACTGAAGACTTGTCTGCCCGGGAGAGGAAGCCATTTTAGTCAAACAAGTTAGAAAACAATTCAGGCTAACATGGCAGGCATACCACCTACACTGAAAATCTGAGAACTATTTATATTGGTAACAGTGTAGTAAGGGACTGTTCTTGTTATGCAGCACTTTCATTCTGGTATGCTTCCAGGACCAATGCATTTCCCTCATTGGAGAATGAAGGAAAACTGTCCCTAAAGCATACTAACATCATCCATGGTAATTCACTAAGCATTGCAAAACAGTTATTATTTTAAAAATAGGGAAGAAAACAAAAAAGATATACACAGAGGCTGTAGCAAAATCAGACAAACCTTTAAGCTGTTTATCAAAGTGCTCAGAGTTCCCATTTCAAGGCTGGTGAAAGTCAAATATTGAGCTGAAAATGTCAATCTGTATCTGGAGTCTTTTAATAAATCAAAATCAGCAGAGACAAGTTGGCTCTTTCCAGCTCTTGTTTTGTGAAGAAATTCTGATTTTGGCTGGCAGCCAAACATGATTCGAAACAGCCAAGACATTACACCCTGAGAACTGAAGGTTGATAAATCTTAAGTAACAATACTCTGCAGTAATACTGCACTGTAAGGCTCTGGAGTGATGAAAACTGTATGAAAAATAGCTGTTGTGCATGCTCAGTAGCTAGTTTTCAGAAGATGCCTGCATCTTGGGTATTTCAAAATTTCAAAAATACCAAAAGGCATCAACTTACATAAAGGATTGTGAGTCTGTCCAGGCATATTTATACTCAGTGCATCTTCCACAAGATGCCAGAGGCTACTGAGGTTCAAGCTCATATGCCACCTCCTCAAAAATAAATGCCCACGAAAGGAACAGAGGGATTGGCACTTCTTTACACAGTGCTGCTTTTTCTTACACTTCTTTGTAAAAGTCTTCCCTTCTATAACAGCAACCATTTGACAACCATACGATAAATGCATCCTCAGAATGAAATCCTCACTGGAATAAAGTAAACAATTTTTACTAAGTTCATCAGGGTTTTTATGGTTTGCAAACTGCTGGAACACAAAATGCTGGCACATTCAACCAGAAAGCAAAATTCTGGCTTACTCAAAAACCTTGCATTTGTTTACAGTTTTACCTTTGGCAAGCTCTTTATCCGCAGTCATCCTTTTAATTGCTTAATTATTGAAATTCACGTAAGCTGAAGTAATCTCTAAAAAGGCTAGGGCTTTAGAACTTTAGAACTTCTGCCAGCATAATTACCTTGGTTAGAAGCACAGAGAAAGGGGGAGAAAATAAGAACACCTTTCTACCCAATACAGCTGTGCTAAGAGAAAATCCTGTAGAAAAGGACAGGCACCCGAAAAAAAATAATTTTGCTCAGATAATTTAGTCTATCTTGGAACTGGGTGCTGCACTGCCAGCAAAAGAACTTTTTCACCAATGTGAGGTGATGCAGTGATATTCTGTCAGGGTAAGCTCTGCCACCACAGCTCTGCCACCACAGACTCCTACATGTAAGTGAGGCCTTAAAGTACAAAAAAAAAAGAACAAAAACCCAAACAAAGCAAGTCAGAGAGGCAGTATTGAAACACCTAAAAAAAGTAAAGGCAATATGATGATTTTATGCATTGCTATTCTCAATTTAGGGTCTTCACAAAGACCTTTTTCTTACAAATTCTAAGGTTATGTACAAGTGAGATGTGTGGCCCAGTGTTCAGGTAACAGAAAAGGAAGGCATTAAACTTCTTGTCCTGCACAACTCTAATCCTCAATTCAGCACTGCCCAAATATACAAGGCCTCATGACAATTCATTTGTTAAATGCTAGTAACATCCTTCAAAATAAATAGTGACCTAAGCATCAAATATGTATTTTCCCTTTAGATTTCAAGCCTTTGTCATTAGAAAGGGTGAAAACACACCTTCTTCTCAGAGTCTGTTTAAGAAGTTATCACATGGAGTGGTACAAATTGCCTCCATTCATTTTTTAATGAGAGGTTAAGTGAGCATAATTGGGCCTATGAAGTCAAGTATTAGCCTTTCCACTGCTGAGCCTCATGTCACAAAATTGCTGGAAGGATTATCCAGCACAAACTCATTTATACTTCTCTGACCTCTGCGTCCCTTGAAAAGTTTAGAAATGAAAGGTCAGCACAGATGTTACTGTGCAGAAACGATGCAGCAAACACTGATCATGTAAACAACTGTGAGATCTTCTGATTAGATAATTGAAGCACTTACTACTGTCCTTCAGAATTAGCAGAAAAGTGATGTTTATAATATCATTAAATAAAAAAAATGTTGGACTCCCAACAGCATGGGATTCAGTCCAGCAGTAGCAGCAAATGCAGCTAAGTTTAATAATACAGTGTATCTGAACAATTCTCCTACTATTGCAGTGGTAACGTCTGATGTTAAAATGTATAGCAAAACAGCCCAGAAAGCAACTTCAAAAATCCACTCAGGAATGACACTGCACATGGAGCATCCAAGTCTTCCCTGAATTCAAAAGAAAACTGCTCTCACATCTGATGTGCAAATAGGTTAATTACTGTGAATGTACAGGACACTCTAAACAGGGCTTGAGGAGAAAGCATTTGCAAAAATGTTCCCGCCAGTGCCATCATTCAAAAAGCTAAATAGGTGTTAGTCCTAACGTTGACAAGGTCAGACTCCTTTTTACAGCCATCTCTGTTAGATTTCTCAAAACAGGTTTAATTAAAAGTAGGTCTGGATTGCAGAGGCTTGTCTACAGTTGTGCTCCCACGAGTGCTAACACCTGTTAGGCTAAAGCAGTGAGAATACTGAAAGAGGAGGAGGAGGAGGGGATGTTGTTGTTGTTTTTAAATTTCGCTGATCTTAATGCAACTGTAGTTTCCCACTGGCTTTCTTTTCTTCTTTTTTTCTTTTCATTTTCATAATTATAGCTGTATTGGAGTAAGGAGAAAGGCTGCTGTATTACATTTTTTTATCTACTCTGCAAAGATATATAGCTTTGGCTTTAATTTAAAAAATAAAACAATGTAGAAAAGTAGCATTTGATATCTGAGGCCATAAGTCTCTAACTTAAACCTTTCTCACCACATTCCAAAAGGGGAAAACATGCAGGCAGGCTCTGGAATGGCAAGATATTGTTGATCCACAGCCTTCTATGATTTGAGGTATTTTTTAGTGTGAAAATATTATTCTTGGACAGATCATGTATTTGTCCAGTTACCGCCTGAGAATAAAGTAAACAGCTCTGAATCTCCAAGAAATAGTATTTGGAAAAGAAAGGACAACAATTCTTACATCTGGAACAGCTGGGGTACTACTCTGACACCTAAGGGTGTGTTGACTGTGACTTCATACGCCTTCCACCTTTGAGACACTTGAAGTAAATTAATGGATATGTATCGTGTGCTGCAATACGTAAGATGATGCTTTATGAAGCAGGGAAACATAACTGCTCATGAGAATATACTCAGTTTCATTCAGGTAAACTGCACCACAGCTGCCGCCAAGTCACACTGGAAAGAGCAATACTTCCACCTAGTGGGCAACAGAAAGATCTATGCAAGACCTACCAAAAACTCATCCATATTTTTCCAGTCATAAGCAGTTTTAACTTGAAACTGGATTAATGAGAGAAAACACAGCTGGCAAAAATGGTGGGAAAGCCCAGCTATTCTGACTCATGGCAGATGCAAACTAATTCTCATGAAAATAAGGATTTTACAGTGGTTACCAAAGACTTCCCTAAATTAGGCAGATATTAACAATGGACTGCATGGGGCCTGTTACGGCCTGAATCACACCATGAATGAGAATGAAGGCAAACCCTTCAGATTCAGAAATGACACTGGATTTCTGGCTTCACCCACTGTTTAAAGCTAGTGTGAACACAGGACTGGGAGCTAATTGTCTGAGACATGACAGCTAGTGATGAAAAGCTACAAACAAAAGGAAAAAGAGAAACGGGAGGAATAAAGAAAAAGGGGGACAGACAAACCTAAATGTTAAAGGAATTAACAGACAACAACAATAGGAAAAGAAAGAGAGCAAAGGGACTAGGAATGAGGTCAGGAAAAAGCACACAGACCAAGCTTTACTGACAAGAGTTTAGTAAACGGCCAGGATTCCCTCCCTTTAGATGAAATACAACACCAAAAGGTGATCCCCTGATCCTGTTCACCAGACAGATGGAAAGAACTTATTATGGTAACTATATCATAGGGCAGTGCAACAAGGGACTCTTGGCTGCCCCCATGTACTAAGAGCAGTCCTCAGCCAAAGCACGACAGGGCTACACACACTGCCCAGAAGGCAAAATGGGAGGCTGGAGGAATGACCAGAGATCCTGCTGTGCACCTGCCTTCAGTACCAAACTAGTTTGGGTGAAATCTCCACTCCTCTGCCAAGCTACCCTTAAGGTAATAGCAACTATCCTAGGTCAAGAGGTTTGATGTGAAAGAAATGCGCAGAGGCACTGCCTTAATTTTAAGTGTCTTGCTCCACAGAGGAACAGCATTCTGCTTCCCATTCCTTCCCCCCAAGTATCTGTGGGTTGCAGACTACCTCCTTCTCAACTCAGCAGACAAGAGAAAAAAAGACTGCATTAAATACAATTAAATAAAATTTGAGAACTGACTACAGTTCCCTAGAGACCAGTGTCTACTTCAGTTTTGAGAAATGAGTTTGTAAAAGCAAAGAAGTCACTAGCAGGAGGCTGTGATAATGGAAAGTGCCTGTAATTACCTGCTAAGGAACAGCACTCAGAGAAAGCAACTTGTGAGATAAAACATCACTCCAGGCATTCAATTCCTCAGCTGTGTTCTTAATGAATCATCATACAATCCTGATCTCTAGCAGACAAAAACCTAGCACAGACAATCCAGTTGGGAGAATTTGCCCACCAAAGCAAAGACTCTTCCTTGAAAAAGGAATGTGCTCTTTAGCCACTGTAATGCAAAATCCTCACAGAGATGAGGTTACATCTAACTTCAGCACAGTAAATCAACCTTAGTCCTTATCTAAATACAACTCTGTTACTTTCTAGCAACATTCTACTTCATACTGTTGTTTTAAAGGTACGGGCTGTCTAGAGAAACAGACTCTCCTCACTTTTCTTTCCACTCCCCTTCCCAGAAGGGGCTTAGAGGAAAACTTCTAAACACATTTAAACTTTAAAAAATTAAACCAAAAAAAGTCAGAATTCCCATTGTCTGCGCCTCTCAACTTTGACCCCAGCTCCATATGAAGTCCTTGGCAGTCTTTAAGATCATACGGTGCTCCCACAGCACTGAATCCCTGTCCAGGATGGAGTAACGCCGAGGTTGTGTTGCCAACAGCAATTTTGAGCTTATGGTTTTACAACCATAAATAGCATTCCTTTAATGTAATTTTGGTATGTGAAGGGGTTTTCTGTCACTGGTTGCACTTCTTTTTTGCGTAACGACAGGTAAGTCCAAGAAAAGTCGAAACTATAATGTGCTCCTGTTGTGAAAGAAACTTAGATGCACACGAAGCTCCTTTTCCACTGGGCAACCAACATGTTTCAGAACCTGGTTCAGCCACAAAGCATGCTTGTTAGACATGACTAAAGGCTCTCCAAGGAATATGCCTTAGTCTTCTCTGAAACCTTTAATAAGAAGTTCCCTACCCTCATAATATATTCTTTCACTTACTGGACGTTTCAGCAATCAACCACACAAGTCATGAACCTTCCAGCACACAGAGTACAGGGTCAGCGTGAAACTCACTGGCAAAGCAGCACCATATGACATCAGACCACAACCTAACACACAGACCTCAAACCAGTACGGGACTTGAAAACTAACCATTTGTTTGAATTTGATCTTCAGACTGAGTCATTTAAGTCTCTTTATATTCTGGAATGTATTCAAGAAACTGTCATTCTTAGAGAATTGGCAGAAATATTCAGCCAACCAGGACAATTCACTGGACACTACTTCTAGCTTGGCTGGTTAACAGTCCTTTTCTCTTTCCTCTCAAGTATCCATATTAACTCACCAGCTGTACATAGGCGACCTTGTAATCTGGTTTCTTCTCTCTCTGATTCTTGTGATTCCTCTTGTTGTTTGCACCTGCAGAAATGAAGAGAATCCCACCTTTTACTTCCCGAGGCTTCCGAGTTCTCCAAAGCAAGGCCAGGCTGAAAGGGTGACTTCATTAGTTCTGATTTATTGTTAAGAGGAATATGCTTCCTTCAGTATCAGCACAGCATCACAATTACTAAAGTGTACTGAAACTGAGGGACACTACTCTCCTTATTTACAAGCAGGGAACTGTATCACCAGCCTACTGACAGCCACTGCCTTCACCTCACACACAAAGTCTGCAAAGTGAGGAGCTAAGTCTCTTGAGTAGGGGGCTAGGAGTGATAAACTGTCCTGCCAACATCAACAGCTTTAGGAAGACAGGGAGAAAATTACCACTAGACAGTTTTAAACTTGACAATTTTTCCTACCCAGCTAATGTGCTGGATCTACTGTTTATACACCAGGATGCTAATACCCCACATCCAAACAATACAAAGCACCCCAACCTTCTCCAAGTATGCTGGTCACAACTGGGTGGGAAGTACAATTTACTCCCTGCATGTTAGGCAGACATTAAAGCTCTCAAATGATTAGATATTCTAACCCTCTTTTATCCCTGACTGTATACATGCTACCATGACCTAAAATTTGCAAAGAGGGACACGATGGTTATAAGGACAAGCATGACTATTTTTCAGTACTGTTTGAAACCACATGTGTTATGTATTTAAGACTTTATTTAATTCTGGTTTGCAGATAAGCATATGGTATTTCCAGTTTTTTTTTCTTCTTTTACATGTTCTGAGTTTTACAATCTTATTTTGAAGCGCTTTTTTTTCATTTTCCATTTTTTACTACTACTCTTTTTTCCTATTCTTTTTAAAATGATCCCTAATCTTACCATTACAAACACATAGCCTATTACACCATTATCTACTGGTCTAACAGAATACTTTAATTTGCTCTACAAATTTTGCCTTTTGTTAGACCATAACACCTCCCCTGTAATTGTGCATTATCTTGTGCATGCAAGGTAATCTCAATTCAGGTTATTGTTTTAAAAATGCTATGGCTAAAATTAAGTTTAATTACTAATTGTATCAAAACCCAAGAAGCAGTTCCTTCTGAAGGGAGACACCCACTGGTCTTCAAGGAGAAATAGTACCAACTACAAAAGCACAAGCTAGATAACTGTCAGGACAATAAGGCCTTTTAAATTCAGATTTTTCTTTTTAGAACTAAACTTACATCATAATTTAATCAACACGTTCAAATATGAAGTGGTGCATATTCATCTGAAGGGATGAATAAACAACTAAGCTGACTGATGTCACCAGCTAACCCCCTGGAACCAAAGTTTGCTGAAACCTAACAGACCTTTTGATAGCTAAAGTCCATTCTGGCTGCACAAGGATGCTGTATTCATCCCTTTGGATTACTCAACTGCACTTACCATACTGTATCCTGGTCCTCACAGCAGCTACCGGCACATTGTATATTCTTTCAAGGTAATTCCTGATATCCACTTTTGTCATTCTAGGCAATGCAAAAACATTTCGGGGAAAGAAAGAAGAAAAAGTGTAAAGAATTTTTAAAAATAAACCAGAGACTGGTTGATACTCAGCAATAAATATGTTTTCTTCTTCTTTTAACCAGAGTAGCTTTACTGCACAAAAGTATAAACTCAGCATAGATGACACACTACTACAGCAATTCATTAGCCATAAACTGTAACAACTGGCAAAATTTTACCCTCTGTAGCCTCAACAGTCGAAGTGCCAGATATATTCTGTGTTCAGCAAGCTTTTTCACTGCCCAAGCTGAGAGCCCTTTCTTCATCTTCTGAGTAGCAGCTTCTGGAATTATCAGAACCTGCCACAGGCTTGTGAGCTCTACTGTGTGCAACAAGACCGGTCAGGCCGGAAGAGTCCTCACAAACACCTGGACATCACCTTGCTTCCTCTGGATCGAATTCACATGCACTTCCTTCCTCTAAGCCCGTCCCCGGGAAGGCTGAGCCTCACCAACCCTCGGCGAAGGGAGCCACACAAACCCCCGGCACAAACGAGTGCCCTTGCCGCCTTCCACAAGGTCTCCCGCGGTGCAGGAGCCCCTTCCCGCTGCCCACGGGGGCACCGCCGTGCCCGCACTCACTCCATGGAGACGCGGAACTGGACGGTGTCCTCGGGCTGCGGGACGCCGGGTCGCACCGCCAGCATGAAGAAGTTGGGACGGAAGATCCGCAGCTGAGGGCCGCCCCTCTGGAACAGCGGGTACCTGCGGGGGGAACACGGCAGCGCACACTGACCGCCTGACTGACCGGCCCCACACCGCGCTGCCCCGGACCCTCATCCCCCCCCGCATCCCCCCGCGTCCCCCCGCCGCCCGTCCCGTCCCGTCCCGTCCCGTCCCGCTCACACGACCCTCCTGGCGCGCGCCGCCATGGCCGAGCCCGGCTGGAAGCGGCGGCGCCAGAGCGGCCCCCGGCGGCGGCTGCTGCGCCCCCTGCTGGAGCGGAGGAGCGCGGCGGGGCCGTGTGAGGGGCTTTGGGGGTGTCCACGGCTCCGGCTCCGCGCCACGGGGAGCGGGACACAGCCTTGGGGCGAGGAGGGTCCTCTGGAAGAGCCGCAAGGCCGGGGCAGGCGGCGAAAAGTGTCTGCAAAAGGCCACACCTGGAGTACCGTGTCCAGTTCTGCGCTCCTCGGTGCAAGAAAGAGAAGGAGCTGCTGGAGCGGGTTTAGGGGAGGGCAACAGTGATGATGAGGGGTTTGGAGCATCTCTCTTACGAGGAGAAACTGCGGGAGATGGGGCTGTTTACTCAAGAGAAGACAGAGGGGATCTCATTAATATGTATAAATATCTCAAAGCTGGGTGCCCAGGGGATGGTGTCAGACTCTTCAGTGGTGCCCAGTGACAGGACGAGCAGCAATGGCCATAAACTAAAACACAAGAAGTTTCACCTCAACATAAGAAAGAACTTTTTACATCGAGGGTGTCAGAGCACTGGAACAGGCTGCCCAGGGAGATAGTGGCGTCTCCTCTGGAGACATTCAAAACCCACCTGGACACATTCCTGCATCACCTGCTCTGGGGAACCCCGCTTTGGCAGGGGGGGTGGACTGCATGATGTCCAAAGGTCCCTTCCAACCCTAACAATTCTGTGATTCTGTGAAAACGTTGCCTCTGTGGGACTTAGCAGTGCTGCTTACCTTTCACAGGATCTTGAGGACAGGCCACTTCCTCCTGTCCTCTGCACTGGTGAGACCCAGTGGCAGTGCAGTCCAGCCTGAGGGACCTCAGCGCAACAGACATGGAGCTGTGGAAGCAGGTCCACAGGAGACCACAGAGGTGCTGGGAGGGCTGGGATACCTGCCATGAGAGGACAGGCAGAGAGAGCTGGGGTTGTGCTGCCCATAGAAGAAAAGGCTCCAGGAAGCCCTCATTGTGGCCTTTTAAAATGTAAGGGGTGCTTATAATACCAAGGTCTGTCATGATAGGACAAGGGGCGAGTGCTTTAAACGGAAAGAGGACAGGTTTAGATTAGATATTAGGAAGAAATTCTTTGCTGTGAGGGTGGTGACACTCCGGAACAGGTTGCCGAGAGAAGTTGTGGATGACCCATCCCCTGGAAGTGTTCAAGGCCAGGCAGGATGGGGCTCTGAGCAACCTGGTCTAGTGAAAGGTGTCCCTGGGGTGGGGGAAAGGTGGCAGGGGGTTTGGAACTAGATGATCTCTAAGGTCTCTTCTCACCTAAATCACTCTTACAAATCCATGACACCACTGCATGTGCCAACAGAGAGCCCAATGTGCACATAGGCACCAGAAATAGACAGAAGAACCAAGAGGGAGAACCATCATCCCTGGTGGACTAGCCTCCAAAAGGGCATTTCAAGGGTTGGCAAAGGCAAGAGGCCCTACAGAATAGCTCACATCTCAAATTTGGTAACAGTCGCTTTTGTTTTGACATCTACATTGAATTAACCAAGTGATTCACATTTCAGTATTGGGCTTTAATGTTGTATGCAGGTTAACGGCCTAAATAAATATTCTAATATAATATTCGAATGTCATTCTCTATTTTGCACTGTGATTCATCTGCATCTATGGAAAGGAATGTGCTGAAAACTACCACTTCTATTCTAGACATTTTTTCCTTTATTCCCAATTCTCTGATTCACTTCATCACTCAAACTTTTAAGTCGATTGTAACAACATTTGGCACCCAGATTATGAGCTCCCCCAGAATAGTCAGCTTTTGGTATCTGCCTGCATGATGGCTGTAAAACAGGTCCCCAGTCCTGGGTCTTTGTTGAAGATACTGATCCTCATTCTCAGTTATAGAGCCAGATCAAATGATATTAAATAAGGATTTGGACCAACTCCAAAATCCTTGCAAAATGGGATGGCAGTAGATAAAATATGAAACACCACTCCAGAGGGCTGCCATTGGAGTAGGTACTGGTTGTGCTTTATTTACAAAATCCAGAGATTTGTACACAGCAATCTACAGGAGAGCATAGGGCTGGCATCAGGAGGATAAGGGACATGTTCAGCAGGAATTGAAAATGCCAGCAAGGAGTCATCTCAGTTCCACAGGGAACCTGCTTCCCCTTGAGGAAGCCACCAGACCCCTCCAGGAAGAAAGAGAAGAAAAGCAGCAGCAATAGCCAATCCAGGCTTATGCAATTTTTGTTATCATTGAGGCGTGAGAACACAAGTGATCGGTGAAGGAAGAAAGAGGAGACCAGCAGGGTTTCAGCACACCACTAAAGGCCATCCTGCCTGGTTCTTTACTTCCAGCGCCCGCCAACCTTGCCCTTGGCTCCTGCCTTCTTGCTGCTACAATACAAAAGGAAAGAAAAACATGTCAGTATAATGGAAGTGGTGGGGCTCTGTGGCCACTCTGCATTTCTGACTCTTAGATTAGGTTTGAGCTGCTTTCACTTCTAACACATTGGGCACACCTGTCATAGACCACATCCTAAGAAAAATATTGTAAATACTGTGGAAAGAGATTCCCCCTGAGGCTCTAAGTGAAAGACCAGCACGTGCATGCCTGAAAGAGGTGGACCCTTTCAGATTTCCTGCATTATCAGGGCAGAAATCCAGGTGGTCTCCAAGCTAAATAACAAGCCAACCGCAGACTTGATGTTTTCTGAATGCAAATCTGCTATGATTTGAATTTTAGGATTTAGAGCTCTTTTTGGAAAAAATTCCTCAGTATCAAAGAGCTCTGATCAAATTCCCCAGATGCTTTAATCATCTAGTAGTAGAGACAAAAATCTGAGCACTAATTCAAATACAGCTGAGAACTGCTTTGCATTAGCAAAGGCAGAGTGGCTTCTAACTTATATCATGAGAGCAAGAGCCTCCAAAGAAATCCAACCGGCTTTTTAGGCCTCCTCTCATATCAGTATCCCTGTCTTTCTCATAGTGTGCGGGAGCAGTCCAGCTAAACTCCCCACTCAAAGCACCTGAGGCAAACCCTCTCCAAGAGTATCTTCTTGCACACAGAAGAGCAATCCTACATGCAAGCCACTTACCTTCTGACTGAGAAGCAGACAAGCCTGGAGTCAGCCTGGGCGAGGTGTGAAGTTAGTGAGTTAGATTCTGCGCTAGTTCCCATCAGCAGCACTGTGGCTTATGGGGCTTGGCACACCCCCAAACCTTTTCATCTCACACACACACTGATGAGGCTGCTTCTTGAACCAAAACACATGCAAACTGGGGGCAGCTCTTTGATCAGAAGAGCATGGGCTTGTGGGCCAAGAACAAGGTGGTAGGGCCTTGCTATCAACAGAAAGGTCTTCTTCAGAACCAACAGTTCCTCTGGGAGCAGAAAAACATGGGGATGTCACATCTGGGGACATTTTTGTTGTGCTGCCCCATGGATTGGTTCAAGAACACCAGCCAGATTTATGAAAGGACGTAGCACAGTGACAGAGACATACACATGTCTATACTTTACCTTTAGACCAAGATAGGCTTGGTCTAGTTGAAAAAAATTAGCTTTAACGTGAGAGAGAGCATGCTTTCTCTGTTTATCTTAAATTAATCTCAATGTCCCTTTTACCGGCCTTTCTGAAGGTTCAAAAGCCAGTATAGTAACTGCATAGCTCCTCAAACAAAGGGAGAGTCCTTTTATCTTCACAAGCACCTGTGATGTTTGATGTTATGCCTAACCTTTAGACTGTGCTTAAGGAGCCTTAATAATGTCTGAAGCAAAAGACTCACTTAATCCTTGTATAACACATTAGCAGGCAATGCTTTGGAATGATTGTGTCTACTGTGGATAGAAATTCAAGCACACAGAAATCTCATGAGCTATGGACTTCTCAGTGCAACCTTTTCAAATGATGTCCTGAGAGAGTATCATGTCTTTTGGGGGAGCAAGCATGCAGGAGCCTGTTGTGGGTGGTGTGGTAGTGCCTCTCAAGAGCAGCAATGTCGAGCCAAACCAGGGCATCCTTCTGCAGCTGCACATTCTGCTGAGGTTTATCAGCCTACAGCTCTGTACAGAAAATATCACGTGAAGGTCAAGCGTTACGTTTGGCATCTACAGACAGCCAAGCCCCCAGTGTTACATTTATCTGTTAAAGCAGGGCGCCTTGGGGAAGTGGGAAGGTAGTGTCTGGTCACTCCTATCATCCAAAGATGTCACCAAAGACCACTGCTTCATTCCTGGCATGACTTTGCTAAGATACAGAAGCACAGAGAAGATCAAATCCCACCACTGGAGAGCTCTTCTCTTTTGCTTCTCTGTGGCTGTCAGTTTTCTATGTCCTAGCCCCCAGGTTTTGTCTACACCTGGTCTCTCGTAACTTCATTAAAAATACCTTGAATACTTAAAGATATAAGATTCAAAAAAGTCTAATGAAATAGTCTTGCAGTGAAGGAAAGCAGGAGAGAGATGATGAGTGAAAAGAACTCCCATGATGTTAGTCTTGTTACACACCATTCCTTGTAATCCGAGTAACCACTTGTTTACCCTTTGTAAACAAGGGTTGTATTCCCTCAAGTAGTCAAAGCATCTCAGTCAGGTGTTTGAAAAACACAACAATAAGCAGATGAAAATTTTGATATCAGGGTGTGAAGAAATGTGGTTTTTTTCTTGTTAGGTATTACATTCACTTCAGTTTCCCCTTCATTTTCTCAATGTGAGGCAGGATGGGAGTTGCCCTTCCATCCCTAGCCTCATTCCATTGCAACAAGAAAATGTCGGTGTTGAGGTTGAAGTGACTAATTTGAACACTGAGAAGATATCCCCAATCCTGGAACTAGGAAGGGGATATAAGTACTTACTGCTTCTGGGCCTGATCGATCCGGTTCCTGAGGGTGACAATCTGCAAACAACATATATGACCAGGATTTTTAGAGATAAAAAAAAACTTGTTCCCTCAAGGAGAGGGGAGTTTTACCTGCTGAAGTGCTGGAAACAGGTGGCTATAGTAGGAATCAATACCTCCTTTGAAATAAAAGCTCATCCATAATTGAAGGAGAGAAACATTGTTTCTTGGCAATAAATCTGCAAGCCAGCTTCACACATCAAGGGAAAGAGGAGCTAGAATTTTATAACCCTTACTAGAAGAGTTTTACATATTCATATTAATCTTCTACGAACTCACATGTCAAACTGTAGGCAAGTGAACCAGAATGAGTTCTGGTTTCCCTGCTGGAAATGGATGCCTCCATCACCTCCTCACTTTTCCCTTAATCCTACAAATTATGAAGTGTGTAAGCTCAAAGAGCTCCCATGGTCTTTGGATGGGGACCTCAAGAATGGAAGATGGGTGTCACAATCTGCTGGAGTATCTTTGCTGGGCTGGCAGAGCAGGAGGCTCGAAGCTTGCAGCAGTCACCACCTTCCCAGCCACTCATCTAATAAGAGAAGATGACTTTTAAAGGAGCTGAAGAAGAAAATACTCACAGGGAGCCTCAGGAACATGAGAGGAAAGGGTTGAAGTGGGGGCTCTGAAGACCTTCCCAAGTTCTGTTGATGGCTGCAAGCCTTTAGAGTGTCTGTCCTACCAGATGAAGCATCTCTTTGTTTAGCCGTGAGTAAACTGCATATTTCAACCTGATGCATGGGAAACCAAACACCTACCTTGCACAGGATGAGCACCTTATGGCCTGACTTAGCATTTCAGTCCTGGTCTGTAGGCCTAGACTTGCTACTGAAATCCTGGGATTCTTCCAGCTCAGATACTGGAAAAGCCCACAAGAAGACTAGGGTGTGATAGAGAGCCCTCTTTTGCCCCTTCACCCTCTCATTTGGAACTGAGTCAGGGTTCTACTTGTTTTTCCTAGGTTGGAAAAATGCCTTTGCCAAAATGTACACTTTGCATCTGCTTTTGGTGCAGTTTTAAGTTCTGCACTGACTCTGCAGGTCCAAGAACTGGGGACTCAAAATTTGAATATTTAAAGTCGCACTTGACATTCCCCGCATGCAAAAGAAGAAAAAGAAAAGTCATACGTTCAGGCTGTACCAACAACTGTTATTTGTTGGCTCATGTCTTTCCATGGCAAACAGAAAAAAAAAGAGACTGAAACATTACCAAGAACAAGACAACACAAGGAAGGAAAGATCAACAGATCACCTGCTTTTGTACTTACTCATAGAAATTTTAATATCTGCCTCAGCAGTTTGTTTTTTGCAACCAAGCATTTTTCCCAAGTGTGGAGGAGAACCAGTTGTCTTCAGTTTGACCCAAAAGACTCAAGACTTACCTTCAGTGATAACCTTGTGATTGTGACTATAACACTCACTCTTCGATGAAGCACCAAAGAGCAACAGACACTAAAGAACGGCTCCATTTCTGTGTGTCCCAGTTCCTTCCTTTGTCTCTCCCTTGCATCCTTGCTTGTGTCTCCTTCGTTTTCTTTGTTATTTTCACTTACCTTTCTCCTCAATTTTTTCCTGCCATCATCTTCCCTTTGTTCTTTCAATTTTCTTCTCCCATCTTAGCTGTGCATTTTCCTTCTGCTTTCCTCATTCTTTGAATTTTTTGTTACTGGATTTTCATCACCAGGCACCCATCTCTTTGTTTATGCAGAGGTTTCATTACCATATCATGTACCTGTCCCCTGGCACTGCCTTATTTCCTGTTTTTCCACACCCACTTGACCTGTTATCCTTAAGCTAGTCCTCTCTAATACTTTGGAACTGGATAACCATGTGCCACAAGGGGGAGAGGCTTTCTAAACCCTATACTATTCTTTTTTGTGAAGTCCAAGCTATTACACATGTATCCCTAAGCTTTTTTGCATGTGTCCCAGGTGCATCAGGGTGACACCCCCATGCACACAATATCAGAGGTCTGGATAGGGAATTATTTTAGAGGTGCTCTGACTGGGTTCCATGCTCACTTCTTCAGCCACATCCCTGTTGGACTCTCAGCTCCTTTCCTAAATTACCACTTTATATCTTTTCAAAAAATGGAAAGGGAGAGAAAAAGGAAGTGAATGGAGAGACACAAGATCCAGTTTTCTCTTTTCTCTCTGCACTTGGAGCCAAGTGCCTGTTCCCGTCTGGCACCTGGCCTCTGACCATGCGGCAGGCTCATGCATTTGGTAGCCTTTGCTGCTGCTGTTACACAGGCAAGTTCATTGTACTTACAACTTGGAAAGCTCCTGCAGCCTGCAACGCATTGTTAAAATCTAAGAGAGATTGAGATAGTTACATTGGTGTTGCTCACTCCCCGTCAGCATATGTCTGTGTGATTGGAAATTAAAAGGAGAGCGAGACAGAGAGAGATCCAGTAGGATTTCTCAGCCACTGAAACCTGACATGGGTGAGTGCAGCCCTATCCAGTGAGTTTGTGAAGGAAACACGTCCACTTTCTGTTACCATATGACACTTCAGTCAGATGCTCCTGTCTGGAGACAGTTTTCAGTGACTCCAGAGAGCTCGGCCCACAGGTATTCTGTCTGGGATGGAATAAAACTTACAACCTTCAACTTTGAAATCAAGGATGGATGTAAAAATGTTACTTTGCAATGGAGATGAATGAATTGAGAATTTCTGAATTTTCAGGCCACAGTTACTTATAGATAAAAAAGAATGAACGAAATGTGTTTTAGCAGAGGGCAGGGAGACTGTTTTCCTTTGGGATTGCCTTTCCATGGGGCACTGAAAACCTGAAAACCAATTTCAGCCTAAAATGTGAAATCCAGTTCAAGTACGTATATTAGGGGAATGCAGTTCCAAGCATCTTGCTGCTTAAATATTGCAAAAGGGCATTGGAGAACCAAATGATGTCACAACGTGGCTTTTGCCAGAGGAGTTACAGAAATTTTTACATTTTGGACCCAGTACCATTAGCAAAATGGTCTCTCAACTCACCTCATATTTTTTCCTCTTTATCTGCTCTGTAAAGTCATACTTTTCAGTCTCCAGCTGATACAACCAGTCCCACAGTTCCTTAGCCTTGTCCCTGTGTGTTTACGGGAAAAGGAAGATGGGAGAAACATGACATCAGATATTTTCTGTGGTTTTCACATCTCTAGTAATGAGGTTTTTTACATTTTATTTAATGCAGTTCACACATCTTCCTCTAAACCCTTTCTGTTCTCTGAAAGCTACTCACCATTTTCAAGGCCGCATTTTCCCACCTTCTCACCTGCAAAGCTTTTAGACTTGCAGTCTTGCACGTGTCACACATTAGCATAATTCCCCTAATTCTCCCCCTAGCTCTTACTGAAAGATAAGACTCCAGTGGAATCAGAGGAGAAGGAAGGAGGACTCTGAAGGTCACCCAGATAAGCAGAGCGACTGCCATTGTGCAGTCTTATCTGTGTCAGGGCTGAGGTGAGCCAACCTCATCTTTCAGTCACGTGTAAATTCCAACCTGTGCCGTCCAGAGTATCATCTGATGGCTGCTCTGCACAGAGTACTCAGCTTCCAAACCTCCAGCCTTCTTAGAGATCCACATTCATACCTTAGCAGCTCTAACTCACCCCTGGGAATGCTACAGATACCACTTTGTAGGCTTGTTCAACTAATCTCAAAGCTAGTCCTAACCCAATTACCAAACCTAACTATCAGGAAAGTCTAACCGAGCTATGCCAGGAGCAGGGCTGGATGGCTACCAATCCATTTCAACACTTCCTTGCATCCCCATTTCCCCTCCATTCTCCAGGTCAAAAAAGGGCACAACTTAACCATGTCCTGTGATGAATTTCAAGAAAGACTCCCTCCTCTACCTGATTTTGTCACTAGAAAAGACTTCAGTAAGATGAAAGTTGCATGGATTACATTCAGTAAGTTAGGATAAGCTTGTTACCTCAGCTTGTCTTCATTAAGGTGGTCAATGTTCAAGGGCTTGCGCCTCTCTGCCAGGACCTTCTTCTTCGTCTCTCTAGCTGTTTGCTTCTTTCCTCTCTTCTGATCAGCCTGTTTTCAGAATATTAATTAACATCAGACTGCAAAAATTAAGCCTGAATTAAACTATTTCAGTGACACAGCATGTAAGACAAGCTGCTGGGGATCCAAAAGAAGAAAAGTTGGGCTGTTTTCTCAACTTCTAATAAAGACTGTTCCCAGTCAACCCCGTGATTTAATGTTTTCATGTTTCTTACATTGATAAATGATTTTTACCTTAGCCAGATAACTGCTGTAATTTGCACCCATAGAGGACAGAGCCTTCTTCTTCTTCAGATCATCCTCAGCTTTTCTCTTGGCATCTTCTTCCTCTCTCCGTGCCTTTTCCTCCTGTGGAGTGCAACACACAGAGCAGGTTACTCTAGGGGATATTCCCAGCTTCCCCAGCAACCAGCGTCACTGCAGGGAATGTGATCAGAGAAGTATATTGATGAGAATTGGCAACTCCTGTTTTCCACCCTTGTTTTAAGAGGGTGGTCAGTTCATCTTTGGAGTGAGACAGGCAGAACCTGCCGTTTTTTCTGTCTCTAGAGATCTCCTCCAATTTGATTTGGGACAAGCAGGGAGAAGCAAAGACACTTACCGCAAGCCTTGCCTGACGCTCCTTCTCCTTCTCAGCCCGGATTCTCTGTTGCTCTGCTCTTTCAGCTCTGCGCTTCTCCTGCAAGAAGCAGTGGCAGAGACATTGGATCATCATGGTGGCTTTATCTGCCTTCACCATTACACACCATTGCCAAGAGCTTAGTTTTATAAAGAGTGAGCCACCTTCTCCCTTGCTAGAACATGCAAAAGGGTCTCATGTACAATTCCCAGATATAAAAAAAGAGGATGAGAGAGGGGACCGATGTGGAGAAAGGCCATTCAGTGGTGACTTGAGCAATCACTTCTGTACATGGCAGTACAGCTTTCTGTCAAAGTCTGTCAGTGGAGTAATGGATTCAGCTTCTCATCTACAGATTTTCTCTCAATCTAGTACAGGGAAAGGGCAGTTCAAGGACTTACAATTCTCTCCTTGAGGGCGACCAGCTCTTCCTCTTCCTTTCTCCTGGCCTCAAAGTGGCTGTCAATCAAGGCCTGCAGTTCAATCAGATCTTTATTCTGCCTTTTCTTTTGGATGTCCTAGAAGATCAGGAAAATGCATTAAGCCCATATTGCTCCAGGAATATGACCTGGACATTCCCTGGATAAACACAGAAACAAAAGCAGAAAGTGTCTGTAGATATCCACGGAAATCTATGGGGTTAGCTTAAAAGGCTGTTGGTGCAATTAATGAATCATTCAAGGTGACAGTCAGAAGCCCAGAAAGGTAAAGAATCCAAATCTCCCATTCCCCTGTATGGTATTTTATCCTTGCTTTGCTTACAGACTTATCTTTGCATATACTTAGCTTCCTTCTCTTTGCTTTGGAATATGAATCTGACCTAGAAAATATTCCTGCGTTTTGGGCAAAGCAAATAGTTCTGTGAAGGTTTTCAACACCAGAACTTCTTCAATTTTCTACTACTTTCTAGGAAGGTATTTGGATCTCTGTTTTTTTATTGTAGTTTTAGCTAGTTTTTCTCAGCAGTAGCTGAAGGCCTGCAACTTTCAAACCATTTACAAGAATGGGACAGGGGATCTGAGATCTCCTAAAGCACTTGCTTCTTCCTTCTTATATTGGCTTAAACTATTCAAGGAGAAAAAAAAAAAAAAAAGAAATACATGATTTTATCTGAGTCGCATTATCAGTGAATGCATCCAGACAGTTTCAGGGCGCAGAGAGCAGCTTTCTACTGAAAACAAGTGGCAAAGCAACCATACTTTGGTCCTTGACTTTATTCTCAGCAGTATCCAATACAGAAGGAGTTATGTGGATTTGCACATGTGTATGAATCAGGTACAGACAAACACAGCAAGTCTCAGGAATACTTACATCAAAATCTACTTTCTCACCCTCTGGTATTTTAGGAGCAGTTAGTCTGCAGAGAGTCAAACACAAAACAAAAAAGAAAATAAAAGAAAAAGGAAGGATTTTCACCTTAAAGAACAGGCAGCTTTTTAAATAGCATGTCCTGACCTCACCAGACCTGTCCTCAGAAAGAATGCTGATAAGGAGGAGTTTTGGTGGAGGTACAGAGGGGTGAAACAGCAAGTCAATGGAAAACTACTCCAGAATAGTCCTAAAAAGCACTGTTCTTCCTGGAAGGCCATGCAGGTCAGGTGCTACCCCTAAAAACCCTTTACACTTCCAAAGCCTATGGACATTCCCTACCACGTGCGAGTCCATCTGCACAGTGCTGCACACTCTATTCTGGGCAGCCGGCAGAGTGGGAAGGGAGGGTGCTGGGGCCCAGAGCCAAAAGGTCCATAGAAAGCCTCAGTTAAGCTTAGCTCAGCCCAGCCCAACATTTGCCACCCTTCCTACTGTCAGCAATCCTGGAGAGACAGATAGTTTCTCACAGAGGATTTACTGTTGAGCTGCCTGTATTTTGGGGTACTGTGAGAACTGTGTATTTCGGACACTTCTCAAGTTGTCTGACTCTACTCTTAAGACTCAGGCCAGTAACTGCTGCTAAGGCATCCTCTAAAAGAAGCATACATCCTGGAAAGGCATGCAGGAACAGATGGATGTTGCATGAGGGAGAGTTGGATAAAGGCTTCCATGGCCATTTGCCTAATAGACAATCTAAAAGCTGCTGCTAGACCAGAAAAATGATCCCAGGGTTCTGAAAATCCCCGCCCCTTATACTTACTTTATTCTGGGCTTCTCCTCTGTATTTGGAAGGATGGAGCAAAACAGGAAGGGAAAAAGAGGGAGAAAGTTAAAACAACAGAGATCATGCCAGCTGCTAAAGTAAAAGGAGGGAAGGGAAATATGATCTTAGGGGAAACATCCCAGAGAAACTGGTTAAATCTCAAGCATTTCCAAAAGAAATACACACACTCACACTCCCCTTTTGCTAGGAGTGAATCTGTTTTTACCCTTGAAACAGAATTTGGCAGAAAAGAATCAAGAGACTGTATAAAAGTCCCAAACATAGCATCTGGAAAGCAATGGTTTTGTGTCAATGCAAAATTATTTTCCTCAAATCATCCTGACCAAAGCTCTAAGACAGATAACTGGGCTGGAGGATAGAAGAAAATGTTGCTTTTTTCAGTCAGCTTTTCAATCAGCTTTCTTTTGCTAAAGGCAACCTGAATTCACAGTCATCTCAATGATAACTAGGCTTTACCAGTCTAGTTCAAATCCTTCACATGGAGGCCAGGAGGGAAAAATCTTTATGACACACATTTTTTCCAGGTTCACTGGCTTCCAAGACAGCTTAAGGCACATGTCCCTGAGATATCTTGGTGCCATGGGGAAGATGCTTATTCTTCTGCACTCTGTGGTGCTCCTCAAAGCCAGCTTGGAAAGGCCATCCTCTCTTAGCAAGCATCCTCTCCTGCTGAGGTACATGCAAAATTCCCATGGGCATCAATGGGAATGATCTTTTCATCTCCAGGAGAGGCATAATGCCCTGATAGGCAGGCTAACCCACCACAGAGACAGTCAACTTGGGCCCTCTGGCTGTCAGAATTGTTCCCTTGCAACAGGTGACCTTTACCTGGCTCTCCGAAATGTGCTGTCTTATGAGTTACTCGCTTAATATTTGTGCTTGTGATCAACTCCCATCCCTGCTCTGCTTTTTAAACTTTAGTTATTAACTTCAGCGTAATGCCAGCAAGTTGAGCACTGTTATTCTCACAAACAGAAGTAAATTAAACCTATGTGTTTTTTCTGGCTCATTCTCTCAGAGACCCAGGCTGACTTTCATAACCGCACACTATATTTGAACTTTCAGGGATACTGATGGATTCTGCATTACAAGACTCTCCCTGTGTTGGCTCAGTGGGAGGAACTGAGGTGAAAAATCTCACACCATATTGAATCTTTTTTTTTTTAAAAAAAAAAAAAAAAAAAAAAAACAAACAAAAAAAAAACAACAACAAAAAAACCCCACAGATTTGTAAAGTTAAAGTAAAAACAGCCTCCTCAGGAGTGGGTGCATGAGCCCTGTTATCAATATCATAATACAGAAAGATATTATGTTTTTTTAAAATGCTTATTTGCATTTTGGGACTGATGGAAGAAATTTGGAATAGCAAATGGAACAGAGTAGGATAAAATAAAATGGAACATTGGGGTGTCCTGCACAGGGCCAGAAGTTGGACTCAGTGATCCTAATGGATCCCTTCCAACTCAGCATATTCTATGATTCTCTGATTGTAAGAGTAAAAAATAGCAAAAATCTTACACTGGAAAATATTTAGTGGAGGAAATCAATTGTAAGATTCTTGGATAATAAAAATTTGATAATGGCTGGAAATGGATTACTGAGATAATTAAAGGAAAATACATGAAAGATGCATAAAAGAGATCAGAAACCAACCTTTCCTTTCTCTCACCCTTTCCCATATAAATTTCATTAATGACATTTTTGGAGGGATAGACTTTTCTCATTTACTGCAAGAACTCCGCCTACCAAAACCTATCTCAGTTGAGGCCTCTAGATGCCAGAGCAAAGCTAATAAAATAAACAGCGTGTAATTAGAAAAGTATATTAGACTGCTCTACTATAAAGGAAGTCACAAATTGCTCCTGAAGAAAAATACCATTAGCATGCTTCTGTATTTCTCCAGTTATATTTTTAATTGTTTAGCTTTTCAAATAGCCAGTGAGCTTCTTAACACAATAGTTAAATTGCCTTTTACCTGGAGAGAGGAAAAGTAATAATGATTAACCAGTCTATCAGGGATGTTATTTACACAGGATTCCCTTCCTTCTTGACATATCCAGAGAATTTCATCAACATTCCTGTTTAGCTTAAAGCTGCCAGTCAGTAACCCTTCAAAGAGAGGGGGGAGGAAAGTAGACAGGAAATGACTGGTTTTGTTTGTTGACCTCGGTTGCCAGGATCAACACCTGCCTGTCAAAAACTGTGAAATTGGTTTCAGCTCCCACTGAGTCAGCACTTTAAGCTTCATTAAACCAACAAACAATTGTAAAAATAAGAAGAAAAATTAAGGTTAGTTGTTCTTGAAATAAGAATTCTAGTTAGAACACTTAAAGGTACCTCCAGAAAACCAGAAAGGGGGATGTTTTATTAAAAAACAAACAGTAATAAATCTGTCCTTTGCAGTGCATGACCCAGCATTGATCCATACTGTATGCACCAAAAGCAGCCCAGAGATGAGCTTTGTTTTGAAATGCCCCTTCTTTAAAGAGTCAAGGAACTGGGCCAAAATTTTTTGACAAGCAGGAATTGTCATAACAGATTCCTGTTCCTATGGTGGATTTTGACATTCTGGTCATTCTGACTATGAACCATGGGGCTGAGACAAAATCCCCACATACAACCCTGCCAAAAGAAGGCAAGAGACACTGGAAATCCAAGTTCACTGCCCTGGTGATTAGAGAGTCTCTGAGTTTCTGGTTTCCAAAAGGCTAGCACAGGGAGGGGACACACCACCATAAATACCACCCCGCTTTCTTCTTCCCACTCTATGAGATATCCATGTGTGCTCCCCTTCTCTGAGAATCCGTCTGAACTGCCTTTCCTTCACTCAGAAATCCCTAAACACCCTCCCTTAATTCCACTTCTCAGAAGCAACATACCTAACTCACACTGTGTCCTTGGGAAAGAAAGAAAATCAATATGCTATTAAAAATAAAAGGAAAGAATGAGAAAAACAAGGAGAAAGAGGGACTCGGGAAGGTCCTCAGGGTATTTCCCTAAATTAGAAAAAAGCCTGAAAAGCAAGCAAGAAAATTAAAACAAATGAACCAAAAAAAAATTCTACAAAAAAACCCCCAAGGAAAAAACAGAAAATGCAGGGTGTTTTCAAGTGATGTTGGGCTTTGTCTTTTGAAGCAGCTGGCTGGATGTTCTAGGGGCTGGGACAATCAGAACAGAACTCACTTAAAAAGCTTCTAAAACTCCGTGACAGTCTTTCTGTACATTTAAACTGGCCAAGGGAGTGGCTAAGTTATCTTGTCCACATACATGAGCAAAACATTTAGATTTGATCCTTTCATATGTGTGCTCCAGCGCCCACTCAGCCAAGTATTACAACCAGACTATGTTAAGCCCAAGGCGTGCCCCACCCGTCTGAATAAATTTATCCACATTTGATGTTTAGCACGATTTTAAGTGTGTGGCTTGGGCAGAAGTTTAAATTTCTGTAGATTCAGACCTGGAGCCCATGACCTGCTCAGGCTGAGTGAGGATGGCATGTCTGTGCAGGGCTCAGCTCCATTTTCAAGTATGCCATATGATTTAAAAGATGCTTTCCTGATTTTGGGGGGATAGAGAAGTTTTGCTGATGAGAGCTATAACACAATAGGTTCCAGCTAAAAGACAAGTCCAGAGCAAGCTTCTGGAGTTTGATTTTCATCACGTACTATCCTGAGGAGGATGTAGAGGCTTTTCAATACACTATTTACCCCCCAAGGGTGATTGGATATGCACAGTGAGCAATTCTTTGCGGCAGAGATGTTTTGGCCCAGTTCCTGAGTTTAAAATCAAGTGAGGAACAAAAACAGACACAGAAAAGAGAGTGAGATGTTAGAAAGATGACTTTGTTGTCCTAAGACAACACTAAGCTACCATCATTGTATTCTCCTTCTTCATCAGCTGTAGGTTGAAGGATAAAAGAAAAAAAGAAGAAGCACAGTAGTCAATTCACAACCAGCACTGTTCTGAGAGCAACTGTCCCCACTCCCTTCCTGCTACGCTGGGAACCTTAGGCCCTCTGGGGATTGAATGAGAAGAAAAAAAACCACCTTTTTGGCGATCTGATTTGTCAAACATATGGCCCTTTTCTCCATGTTCATCCAAATCCATCCAGAAGGATCATTTCCCTCCCCTACTCTCTTTGCTCTTGAACAAGGTCAGTGTTTTTAACACTGTTTCCCCAGCACTGAAAGAGAAAAAGGTTGAGTCTGTAGGTGCATCACATACCTTCCTCAGGAGCTTCCTCTGCTGTTGTCACGGTGCAAGCAGTGATGGAAAGACAGGAAATAGAAGAAAAAAAAAACAGAACAGATATTTAAAGCTCTTGGAATCCCGAGAAAGAGACCAGGGAATGCATGAAGGGGGAAAAAAGAAAGGAATTAGTGAATTAAGGGACGGAGAAAAGGTATCTGGAGAGACTGTCAGGAGTTAAAGATGCTGTAATGTTAAAGTAGTAGTAAGCGTGGAGGTTAAAGGAGAAGAGGGCTGCAAATAATCATTGTGGTTAATATTCGTTTCTCTTGTTTTGTTCTCTTCTACCAGCCCAGGACTCCTGTTCTCTCTCTCTCAGACACACACATACAACTTTTGTGTTGCAACTAGGTGGAGTAAACCAGAAGTTGTGTCACATACCTGGCTCATGAACTTCAGGTGTGAAGTGTCATGGAACAAGTTGCGATGGAAAGCAAGAGAATGAGAACGAGAAACCTGTTATTTCACACACCAAAAGAGCTTTTGATCCAAAGGGGGGGCAGAGAGGAAAAGGGGAGCCAAGAATGCAGTTAAGAAGTAAACCTGAGGTAAAATAATAACATTTGAAATAACATATGAACAGAAGACACAGGACAGGAAAGGTGAAAGAGGCAGATTTGTGATAATAGTGTAGTGCTTAAAAAACACTTCTAAGCATCATATCACATAAAGCACAACCTGACAGCACAGTGTACCAAGGTTTATCTTGATTTGAAATATGCACATGAACATAGTCATCACTTTCAAAGCACTATTGGATTCACCTTTTACTACAGCAGTATTTCAGCCATTTGAAATAAACACAGTGTGGTTCAGAAACCTGCTGAAATACCTGCCATAACTCATCATCAACGTTCAGCTAACTTCCAAAGAAGCTCAGTTCCCTTCTAGATCTATGGCTCAGGCCATTTTCTTCCTTGAGGACAACTTTGATGTCTATATAAGTGTACTGCTGTTCTTCATATCCATTTGCAATGTAGAATTACAAATGGATTACTTCATAGGAAGAAAAGATTCATTAGAAGTCTGTGCAGGCCTACATGTCATTCTTCTGGGTTTTGACAAAACAAGAATAGCTCAGCAGTGTGAATTTGCAGGGCAGATTTTGCTTTTCAGCCATACACACAAACCACTGAATATATTGCAAAGCAGGCATAAAAATAACACAAAATCTCAGAGCGTTTCTATTCCCTGTGTACAGTCAATGGGCCAAATTCTGCCCCGAGGTTTGAAATAAATCCTTCCCTATAGGAATAAACATTCATTCTCATATCACAGTGCAGAATCTAACCCATGCCACAAGGACAATTTTTGCTGAGCTACACTTTCACAAGAGTACATGTGTTCCCCTAGTTTTTAGTAAAATATTCATGCAATGGGTAAGTTTCCTCCTCCTTACTGCTGATGACACTTTACTGAGAAAAAATATTAAACTAAAATAGAACCACCCCAAAGGCATGCAAGTTACAATTGATCATTAACTAATAGGTTGTTATCCCCTGTCACCTTGTGTTCACACCACCATCATTCACACACACCATCCCAGCAGACAGACAATGGGGAGCTTAGAAGTTAAATCACATACCTGGAGGGGGGGCTTCATTTAGTAGGAAGTGTCAGGGGAAAAACACAGGAAAGGAAGATAAAAGAATTAGATATAAGTTATTCAGGAGGGGATCACCTCAAACTTTGGTAAGACTAGGCTCAAGAAATATCATTTGCAGACCAGGTTATAGGGATAGACTGTTAATAAGAGTGGAAAAGGGGAGTAATTACAGTGGGATATAACGCAGATAGGGAGGAGATGCCATAGAAACAAAAGATAAAGGGAATTTGAATGTTGATGAATTGCAACAGTTTAAATCATGCGAATATATAAATCATGGACAAGTGTAGCAACACTGGTGATCCTTAAAGTTGAAATAAAACATACCCAAGAAAAGAGTTTTACAAGCATGTAGTGTTACCTAGATTTCAGCTATGTACATGCCCTTTTAACTATTAGTGCTAGTATGAGGATGTGAGGGTTACTGCAAGGAGGTGCTGCTTTGGATGTATATCTATGCCTGCATCTGAAGCTCCACCATCTAAGAATTCCTGCTGGCAGATTCAGGGCTTAGCTCTGCAGAACTGGAAATATTTGTGTCTACACAGAGCTGGTCTCTGCTGCAAGGGATTAGAAACTGCTCGAGCCTGCGTGCCAGGATCCTGCTGCCATCCACTCCCTGAGAGTGGAAGCAGCTCAGGTTTCTGCAGCTCAGGTACCTGCTCTCTGTCCCAACTGTGGTGTAGTCACAGCCCTAAGAGTTTGCAGGGGCACTGAAAAGTTTCTTCTAAGCTTCTTAGAAGGTGACTTTTCAGTTACAAACAATATTTATACTTCCTTATACGGAAAATAAATTTTAAGGAATCTTAAGAATGGATTGATTCTTCATGATTCTGGTTTTCTTCAACATCTTCAAATTCCTATGTACAGGAATGCTTCAGATTAATACATAGGAATTTAGATGTCACACACATGCGCTTGGTTACATGGAAAGAGTCAACAAGGAAAAATAAAGGAATTAGAGCAAGAACCCCACAACAGCAACAACACTGAACCTGTGCAGGCCAAAGCTGTGACTGAGAAGATGTAGTAGGCAAAGACAGCATAAATAACAGGGAAACTAAATAATCATGCAGTTATATGAAAATATGGCTTTATGGTTTATCAGATTATGTTAATACCTTGTGGTTTTCACAAATTTCAAGCTCATACATTTTTCAAAGCTCCAGACCAATACTTAAGTAATGAGTAGCAGTTCCGTAACTATCAGGGAAAATAGGTACAGAGGCAGGCAAAGCAGCAGGGATGGAAGCAATAACCCTTAACTTGTGCAAATCAAAGTCAGCAAAATTTTAGGTGCACATTAACAGACAAGAATGAATATGGTTAAAAGGAGAAGAGAAAGATGTGAAACAAGAAGTGATGAGAAGAGGAGGGATATGAGAAGCAGTGCACAGATGAATGTTGAAGTATTAAGTCATGTAAAAATCAATCAGATAGCTTTCACCAACTCTGGCAAAAGCATTGATCTGGTCTGAACTAAGAGGCTGGTCTCACTCTGTGGACAGCAGATTGAAATAGCTGGGGTGAGTGGCTGCTGAGATGTGACTGCTTTAATAAAGCTACTCCAAATGGCACAGAATAATTTTCATGGACAGTTTAGAGGATGCTGCAAGTTCAGTTTCTGGTTTTCCAGATAATAAACATTAAAACATTCCCTTAAGCACTGTGAGATGACTTTGAGTCCAGTCAGTGGCTATTATTGCAACTTATGCATTGAGATGTTTGTCTTCAAAGAATGTTATTACATTTTTCATGCAGCAGTTAGCTTTATCCTCATTATTATGCATCACAGAGTGGGGGAAATTATGACTGGTGGAAGGTGTAAGGAAGCCACAAGTTTCAGTTTATCATTAATATTTGATTTTTATGTTTGCTTCCACCATCTTTGAATTCCTGAGTATAATATTAGAGTTACTGGTATGATTTTCCAACAGAAATCATAGCTCAAATTTCAATATTTCAGAACTCTCATAGATTTAGATAAGATTGTGGTTAAAAAAATAGAAACTGTTTCACAACTATAAAAGGTTGCAGAGATATTAAAATCTCCGGAAAAAAACTTTTTCACTTTTTGCCTAGTGGCAATCTCTTATTCCAGATTTGTGTTCTTGCATTACACTATATATACCCCATATTATCCATAAAGGCAATGCTTCAGAAGGTTCTAAAACAGAATTTTCATTTCAAAATTTGGAAATCTTCCATAGAAGAAAGAGGAAAAAAAAAAGTTGGAACATAATGTTTTAACTAAATAAAAAATATAATTTTCAATAGCTGTCAAACAAGGCGTTCCTCCTTTTTTTTCTTTTCTTTCTCTTTTTTTTTTTCCTTTTCGTTTGTTTGTTTGAGAAGTTTCCATTTTGTCCCAATTCAGCACATGACCCAATTGTGAAATTGCCAAGCAGAATTGAATTTCCAGCACACAATAACCCTTCAGATTGACGCAGAGGAATTCAGAAGTCACATACCTGGTTCATGGACTTCTTTAAAAGGGAAGTAGCAGGGAAGGAGATGCAAAAAAAGATAATTAGAGCAAGAAACAGAGGATTATTAAAAACCTTAGACTTTTCTTAGCCAGGGTGGAGGGGTTAAAGGAATAAAAACCATTAATAAGGTGAAGTGAGAAATAGAGGGCACATATGGATGTCAATTAGAAAATCGTGGAGGAAGGAAAGGGTTGTTGGGATATTAAAGATGCAGATGACTAATACATATATATTCATAACATTATAAATCAAGTGCCATTGGTAGCCTTTGGTTGACAAAAAAATTATTGTATTTAAAGCAAGTCCATTACCCATAGATCTGAATGTGTAAAAATGGTACAAACAGTTGTTTGCTCTTATTCATGTGCATAGAAATCCCAGCCACTGCAGAAATCAGTGGGCTCCCAGGAGCTGGCATTGATTTCCTTAGTGCCCAGGATTTCACCACTGGTGTGTAGCACTGCACACCAATGTGGGAAGGTAAGTACGAGCATGTTACTGCTCTCTAACCTGCAGGATAAAGCATCTGATGAAAGTCTAGCTGGACAAGCAGAGAGGGACAGGCAGAAGGGCAGTTGAAAGGTAAAATGGGTTTGGGCTGCCAGGTTGATGCTTTAATAAGCATGACCTTGTATTTTGCTAATCACACAGATTGTCTTACCAGAACTGGACTTCAAAATTCAGCTTATAAAATCAAGTAAAAACGCAACCCTGCCACCCCCATTTTTGCATAATGCATATTAACCCGGAAAGATACGAATAGTTATAGAAAAAGCAAACACTACATCTTTTCTCAAATATGCTGCAACCAAAATGGTGCCACTCGGTCCCATCCTTAGCCCAACAGAAAGATAGGTGTGACATGGTGTCACTTGTTGCTTATCACTTCAGGTGCAAGTCCCATCACCATACACTGCTGCAAAAGGGAGTTCTGTCTCTGCACAGTGGCAAGGGGACAGGAGGAAGAGGTGCACCCACCTGAGGGACATAGCATTGCCACAGGACACAGCTGTCCCACCTCTAACCCCGGTGTATGGCACAAAGGAAATTGGTTGGGAAACACTCTCCTTGTACCAACTGGTGTCCATACCAGTAGCCTGGTTAGAGAGTTAGAGACATCAGGTGCTGGGGAATACATAACCAATGCCCAGCCTGTGCTTCAGACATTGTTTCCAAACAGCAGTTAGTACTTATTACTCATCACACTGCTTATCCTATGAGAGCAAAGCAACAGAGGGTATTTTTGCATCGTCTCATCTTCAGCCACCTCCAGAATTCCTGCACGAGTTACCGCTCCAGACAGTAACAGAGGAATTCACGAGTCATGGCACATACCTTCCTCATGAGCTTTAGCGTGTGGGAAGAGTCACAGAGCAAAATGCAAAGGAACACGAGAGGGTTAGAAACATCAGAACAACTTTTCACTTGTGCAAAATGGAGGGGGAGGGAAAGACCAAGAATATGTTGCAAGGAAATAAAATGAATACAGTTATGAAAAGCAGTACTGGAAGTGAGGGCACAAATGATCTGAGATATTAAAAACATAAAGCTTATTTAAGCGGCCGTATCAGATGACATTTGTCTTATACGCCCATTCCAGCAGTCCTGCATAAAGCCCGGAGCAGCATGCTGTTTCACAACCCTCACACTTGGATTTACAATCTGAAGCCAGCAGGTTTTTGGGGGCTGTAAGTACCACCTTGAGAGACTGGTCTAGAAACTCCATTATATGAACAGGAAAACCACCTTTAATCATTTGCAAAGCTAAAGCATCAAATTTATCACCATTTGCTTTATACCACAGGGTTTAAGATGAAAAAAATATGTGGAAAGGCTACTGTAAGAATGTCAGTCAATCATGAGCACATCTGCACAGCCCACCCCGAATGGTCAAAAATAAGTTTCCCAGGAAGACTCAAACAAACTCAGAGTGAAGGTTTTTCAACATTCATCCTTTTAAAAGGTTTACATTTCCCAGCAGTTTCCAGGCTTTTTTTTTCATGCAACAATGATCACATAGCGTCAGCAGTCAGTGTCAAGACAGAACATGAAGGAAGACAGTACAAAAAACAAAATGGTAGCAAGTTTTAGTCTATATTAATATGCCTATTTTCAACTCTTGTTTTCTTTTCCCATCTTATGGCTTAGTGGCTAAACCAGAGCTTACTCTGAAAGATGGCAATTCAGGAGTCATGTCACATACCTTCCTCCTGAGCTTCTTTAGGTGGGAAGAGACACAGGACAGGATGGAAAGGAACATTAGGAGAAATACAGTGTTACATGAGCTGATATTACACAGGTTGAAAACTCTACTGAGAGGGAAAGGAGTTATTCCAGTAAAGGATGTGTTAATGGCCAGGAGGGAAAGGAATTTGCGGCACATGTCTCTGGGAAGCAACTTCACCTTCATGAGAAGGGAAGAGGCAAAGACATGTCAGAGAGGGAAAACCTCACAGTAAGCTCAAATAATACGTGCTGAAATTTCTCTCTAGTTCCAGTTTAGGAGGAAAACTCCTGCCATTGCCCAGATTGGCTTTATGGTGAGCTCTGCACAGGGCAGGAGGAGCAGAGGCCAGGTTACCCCTGAGATGACATTTGTCAGCCTCTTGCACTGAGACTATTCCTGTGTCTGAGCCTCTGGGAGAACCTATCAAAGAGGTGAGGTGGAAATCAAAGACAACAGGAAGCAATAAGGCAAATTAACTGGGTCCTGCTCCTCTTGCACCACCCTTAAATCCCCAACACCACCACCAAAGAGATGGCGAGGAACAGTTTGGAAAGCAATGGCACGTACCTGCCGGAGCAGCTTCATCAGGTGGGACATGGTAGGAAGCAAAAACAATGAGATGGAAAACAAGAACAGTTAGACTAAAGAATGTGTGAATGCAAGAGGGTCTAAAAAAACCCACAGAGGGTATGAAATAGAGAAACAGAGGATGAGATGAAATGGAGACAGGCAACCAAAGCACACACAGATTAAAGAAATGTAAAGCCTTCTGGATCCGGACGCTGTAAAAACTCTGCAAACTGCTCACAGTGGGTCTCTCGTGGTACTATAAACAGGTTTACCCCTGTTTAAAATATGCCCAAAGCATGAAGCTTTGCAAATGCAGAACTGACACACCCTTTGGCTCCTTGTACCTGGAGCACCACATCCCAAACCTTTTGAGTGCAAAGGGTGGGTTTCTGTTCCAGCCCCTCTTCTGCCCTGTCTGTCCCAGCTTGCTAATGCTGTGTGCAATGTGAGGAGCCAGCTGGGGTTACTTGCCAGCATCTGCGTACATAACATTATGCAGTATTGTTTATATTATATATAATATTATATATTATAGTTTATCAACTTATAATATATACAATATACTATATATAATATGACATATTATAGAATATGTACTATGTACCATAGGGCTACACGCGTATTTTCCACAGATGGATTTTGACTTCAAATCCATCTGATCATGGTCTGCCAAGCTACATAGGAGAAACCAGTTGACACTTGATAGAAACCTTCCTAGACAGACCCCAGTTATTCCATGGCACGCATTACCAACACCCAGGGCTAAAAATCAGCTTTGGAGACTGTTGTGGCTTGGTTGAAAGGATGGTATCCTCATTTCCCCTGCTGCTCCCTCCCTGAAAACCGGAGCAGAGGTGTCTGCACAGATACTCAAGGATTTGGGGTACCCTCAGTGAAACTTGTGCAAGGGACAAGAAAAGCCCTCTGCCTGCAGGTAGTTTGTCACAGAATCTTTCTCTTGCTTCTTGCTTTCTTCTACCACCTTGCAAAATCGAGGTGCACATCAGCACCAAACCCTGCTGCAGGAACGAGCAGGGCTGAGGTGCTGCTTCACATACCTTCTTCCTGAGCCTCTTCTGCGGGTGGGAAACATCACGCAGCAAAGGAAATGGGAGGAGAAAATTGAAACAAGGAATATGTTATTGGAACATACTTGAGGTTTGCCAAGCTCCCAGGCCATTATGGGCAAGAATACACAATGATGGAATTACAGGGTGAGAAAGAATTAAAAATAACATTTTTATGGGCACGTTATGGGGTTATAAATGTTACTGAAATATGGGAATATGACCACAAGTGAAAACCACATAAAAAGGCATCCAATATTTTATTCTTTATTAGAGCTGGCTAAAATTTCCTAAAAGTGGCTTTTGGTGATTTTTTTAATAAAAAATAAAACTGCTGTATTTCTTTTGCTTTACATATTTTTCTCAGTTGGTGAAAAAATTTTGCCAACATTAATCAATTTTTGAAATTAAAAAAAAATTCATTCCTGAATTTTAACAGATGAATGTAAACTTTGCAGGGTGTCCCCCTCCCTTTAGAATATTTAAACTTTTGGAGAGAAAGGAGACTTGACACTGTTGTGCCAAAAATAAGTAAAACGTTTCAGTAAAAAAGGTAGAACAAATACATATATATTTGTTTCCACATACATATATGCATATATATACACACATATATGTATATAAAAATGTATGTGTGTAGATTACATACTTTTATATATACATACATACATATATATACATATATATATATAATGGTTTGGTTTGGTATTTAAACAAAAAAAAAAGGCCACATTTTCTACCAGCTCAATAAATGACATCAGTGTCCATCATTGCATTGATGTCTGTGGCTCAAGACCAAGTCTCAGCCACTGGGTGTGAACCATTTGCTCTGGATTTCTGCACACACATTCTTCCTCCCCACTGAGAGAGAAAGAAAGCAAAAGCCATGTCACATACCTTCTTCCTGAGCTTCAGGTGGCAAGTGTCATGGAACAAGAAGCAACAGCAAGCAGCAAAATGAAAATAGAAAACTGTTAGAAACTGGTATTGGGGGTGAGCTAAGGCCTGGAAAAAAGAAGGTGGTTAGAAAGTGATGGAGAAAAGTTATATGGAAATGAAATGGATGACTTTGGAAGAGAAAACAAAGGTCAAGCAAAAGTAAGAAGCATAAAGAAGATACACCTCAGAGGAGACAGTCATGCAGATTAAAAAAAAAAAGTTGGAAGTCACCTGCCTATTAATTTCATATCAGTCATTAAATTCTTGAAACCAAAAAGTAGACAGTTAGGGAAGAAAGTAGAAAAGCAAGAAATGCTTTTCCTTTAAGGAAGGCTTGCCTGTAGGAACAACACCCTTTACTTGCTCTTTTGACATTTGACAAGACGAAGGATGGAGCACGAATAACACCTTCACCTTCCTGACTCTGCCACTCCATGCAGGATAGAGAGACATGATGATGACTGAAGCTCTACAATCCATATTTTCTATTTTTTTTTTAGCCCTCAGTCCCTTCAGAAGCAATGCCAGGAATGTCAGTACCTTATGGCAGGAACTACTCTTAACATGGCCACTGTTCCCACCACCACTGATGGGAATTTGTCCATTGCAGCAACTTGGGGAATCCAGGACAAAAACAACCAACCAACCAACCAAAACAAACAAAAACACTAAAACCACACACACAAAAACCCACAAACAAACAAACAAAAAACCAACAAACAAAACACAAAACCCAGCTGTGTATAAATCTCCAAAAGAGACACTTCTACACAGAGGCAAGTCTCTCTCTCTGAGTTGGTCTCATACCCTCCACATGCAAATATTCCACCTCCAGTATAGGGTTTTGCTCTTGATCCCTTAAAAGATGTCTGAGACACTAAGGGCAGATCCTGGGAGAAAGTCCAAGAGTTTGGCCCTTCTCTCAGTTCCAGACACCTGGGGAAAATGAAGGATGACAACTGGCAGCTACGCTTGCCTGAACTAAAGCCAGTGTGACAAAAGTGCCTAGCAAAGATAGTGATACATCTCCAAAATCTTCTTCTCCCTGCTGCCTACAAAAGGTGAAACAAATTGGGTGAGAAGGGGTTTTCATGCTCCATCTTTCCTGATCAACACTGTGTCTCTCACAGCTTGTCAAATCCCATTTTACCAGCTAAAGGTGTGTTAAAAAACTTCATCTTTGCCAGTTGGTTCTTTGCCTTGCCTTATCTATTGTCAGCAGTGCCCTGTCGGGTTCTCCTCAGGAGCTGGACAACCTGCTCTTCAATTTCAAAATTTAAACTCAATCTGTAGACATTGCCAAAATGAGAATGGCAATATTTCACCGATGATGCGCTGTGTGGGCTCTGCACCAGGCCCTGCTTTAAAAAGTTCTGAGTTTATCAGCAGGTTAGTCCCCATCTTTTACACCATCCCCAACAGCTCATTCAAATACTCCATTTCACCACAACTCTGCACGTCATGGCCTCAACTTGAATGTTTTTTTTTGTTTCCAACTGGTTTACCGATCAAGTGTTTCAGATCACCTTTAGCAGCAAGCACCAAAGAGAAGGGTGAAGTATAGACAAGGAAAAAAGCAGGACCAAGATTGAAAGAAAGATAAATTACATTCAACTTTATTTTGTTACCTTCTTCTTCGTACTCCTCTGCATTGAAATGGGAGAGGGGAAAAAAAAGCAGACAAATGAACCATCAGCCTTGACACATCGGTACGACATTACCCACGGCAGAGCCCTTTGCGCTCACAGGGATGCCGGGCAAGATGGTCTCTGAGAGGCCACTTGCAAATCAGCAAGTAAAGTAACAGACTAAATTACTTTGAAAATAAAAAGGAGGAGTTATAAAAAGGGAAAGAAGGTGATACAGTATTGATTTTTTTCCTTGGGCAATGGGAACTCAGGATTATATATGCATTAGAAGGGAAAAATAGTAGAGAGGGCCCCTGAGTATAAGGAAAGCTTCTATGTATATTGTATGTGTATATTACAGGGATTTATACTCTAAACCAGAAAATATTACATATACACAAGCTTCAAAATAAACTGCCAGCAGATGGCAGTGCCCCTACAAAAACTAGAGGCCCTGCAACCAGGGCATCAATGTGGGGCTGAAACCGCACAGGCTGTCCCCAGCAAGAACACGGCCAAGCTGCTACGGGTACTGTAAAAACACCAGCATCTGGTGACAGTCAGACAGACAGAAGCACAAAATAAGAAACCTCACATTTGTCTAACTGTACCAGCTGACACAGCCAGAGAATGCTGCAGGCTTGCATGAAAGCAATTACAGACAGATATAAGACTTACCCTCTCCTTGTTCCCTGTGAGAGAGGAAAAAAAGATATTGAAACTAGATAAATACTTCTCCCACTCCATATTGTCACCAAACTTTAAAGCATATACTGAAGCAACACAGTGTAGCATTGTTTGAAGTCTATTGTTTCTTCTTTCCCCCCTTCTCTCTCTGCTCTTCCAGGAGACATTTGGTTTAAAGAGTGGTAAAGTGACTCAGTTTGAGTTTTATTTTAAATAGCGTTCCTTATTCTGAAGATGCATATGAGTCCATATCCAGGAATAATCCTCCACCCCAGGGCTCTAACGTGATACCCACACACGAGTGCTGCACAGGGGCTGATAAAGGTGGACCTCAGTCCCAGTGTGTCAGGCAAGCCAACCTGCAGCCAAGGGCCCGTGCCAATCCAGATGTACTACAGGCTCCCTGAACCCTCAGGCTGTCTAATAAAAATCTGGCATAAAACAGATGCTGCTCAGTGTTTATCCCACAGCTGTATCTGCACCAGTCTCATGGTCTGTTCCCATTCCTTGCCCACACTTCCCAGCTTCTCTAGCTCTACCATCCCCTTGCATGAAATCCAAGCCTCAGAGCAGCCCTGCAGCCAGATCCCAAAGGAAAGACATGTTAGTCAGAGATTGCCTGAAAAAGGCGCCAAATTTATGTTTAGGAAAAAAAATTTTAAGAGCTGGGCAAAATGACACAGGTTGAGCTGAACTTATCTCCTAGCAGAGGAGAGGGCTAAGTAACCACTGCAGGACTGTTCATGACTCCTCTGATCCCACGAGTGCTCTAAATCTCCCCTATGTACCTACTGATGCATTAATGTCAAACAACCCCATTGGGTTTGGTCATATTACTCTAGATTTGTTAAACCAAGGCAGAAAGGGGCTCCTCCACTGCACTGTGTATTTTATTCCCCCTCCTCCAGGTGCAGTGCCACAGCCACTGAGGGCAGGCTGAGCTGGGTGGAGGTGTTTGGGGGATGTCCTGTGTTGGACAAGGAGGGAGTCAGGTGAACTTGGATGGGTCGTTTACACTCAAAGTCAAGATGCCCCCTCCTCAGTGCCTCGGTGGGTTTCAGGCTGTGCACAGAGCAGCACGGGGCCTCTCCTCCCTGCTGGGGATGCCCTTGCTCCGCTGCATGGAGCAAGCTGAGCACACGAGCACACACACAACTTTATCTCTACTTACACTTCTTCAGTATCAGACATGTTGGCAGTGAGTTTCTAGACAAAAACAGGAGAGAAGAAGAAAAAAAAAGTGTTATTAGTGAGAGCACCTCCTAAAAAATTCCAAGGCAGAAGCAGATGGGTTGACATTTGAGGACAAAAAAAGACAGGCACCTGCTTTCCCACACAGCAACCAATCCCCCACCAACACTGACATTTTGGGAGAAGCACAAACCTTTGCCAGCCAGGTCAGAGGACAAGGAGAGGGGAGGAGAAAAACATCATCTGGGAAGACAACTCAGCTGTGTCCCACAGGGACTAGGGGAAACCTGGACCTGGCTTTAAATTACAAAATCTCCAGACAGAGACAGGCACAGGCCAGGGTCCTCTTGCACCCATCTGACATTTCCTACGCTCCGGAAAGATCACAGAAATTTTTCCTTATTTTATGCTACTAGAAGTGGGAAGGTGCCAGGTCCAAAACATTAGTCAGAGCTAAAAGAATAGCTGACACTACCAATACACCTATAGATGAGTCCTCATTTGTCAGCACCTAGAAGTGTGTCTGTTTTATACAAGTGAACAATATTCTGTTGATTAGTTTAAGATGAAAGCCAGCCACGTCCCTGGTAGGCAGTTCACATGGGTATAACCATTTCTATGTAATACAACACTCTGGCTTTTCTAAAAGCATCAAGTGCCCTGAGGCCAAAGGAGGAGGTGGGGAAGGGCCCCCCAAAACTTCCTCCAGATCCACAGTCAGTCTTAAATTAGAAAGCCAGGCTTCTTTTTGCTAGCCCAAACCCTGACTTTCATGACTTCATTTTTCAGCTGATATATGAGAGATGTCTTGAAGGAGCAGGTGGGCTGACTTAGGTTCAAAAGGAACAACTGCAGCTCAGCAGCTTTCTATTTCAGAGGAAGGCAGTAATCCCACAGGCTCCAACCCTGCCCTATAAGGGATTCTCTCCATTCCCCAGCAATGACCCTGGGCACCATACGTTAACACCAACAGAATTTAAAACTGCCATGAGAGATAAACAGACAGCATTTTTTCTTCTAGTTCCTCATTTATCCTCTTTCTGAAAGGCAGAGTTGCATTGGAAGTAATGCCAGTAGTGACTGTGTTATGACTGGAGCTGAGAAGCAGGATGGGAGGGTAATCTACTTCTAGGACATATGAAATTTGGGTTCAGTGATTTCTTTGCCTCAGGCTGCTTTTAACTTGGTGGCTGTGCTTGTCCACTCCTCAAGTGCAACAGCCATCCCAAGGAATACTTTGGGGACCCTAGTCCCACCAGGCAGAAGGAATCTGTGGGGAAATTTTGTGTATGGGAGGAATTTCAGCTCTGCAAAAGGCTTTTCTTTTGCACCAGTTCATGCTGCCTCTTCTGTTAATTACTTGAATGCTAAAACACTGCCGGTCTCTCTCCCCTGGTCTTTTCTATCTAGATCAACAAATCCTCATTATAAAGAGTTCTACTTGCTACCTGCACAGTGGCTAGCATGTTAACAGTCTCATCTCAGCCTCCAAAAATTATTCAAGCTATTAGAAATAATGCTTGACAGTATGTTGGTTTATGCAACAGGACAGAAGAGCTTCTTCAGGCAAAACCCTATGGAGGGAACCTGCCTAATGCCCAGATGTTGGCTTCTTCCAAAATACATCATCTGTAAAGATTCAGGGCAATGACCAATCCCCTCATGGATTCTGCCTTTAATTTATAAATGCATATTTCCTTCCTTCCAATATGGAGGGGGAAAAAAGAGGAGTTTAAAAGGGCTTTGAGCTAAACTCCTCTGTCATTCCAGTGAGAAGAAGAGTAATATGGCTCAATGGTGGAGAAGAAATCAGCTCAAGAACCCTGGGTATGCACACAGAGAGTGAGCGCCTGTTCAGTGTGTGGTAGGCACGTAGCGCAGCCCATGCTGTTCTTTCCAAGGCAATTGAAGTCAACGGGAGACTTTGCAATCAGGCTTTCCATTAGCAGTTATTGGAATGAGCTCATCTAGTCTCCAATTTAGCTCTAAGGACATCTTGCTGAGGGTTGTCACATTGGCTGTTCCCCTACACCCTTCCATATTTGTTAATCCAAGCGCTGCAAATGCGAATGGGATTTTGCATGGCATCTGTCCGTGTGCTATAAAAGCAGAATGAGAGTGCCAGCATCCCTGACACCATAAGACCCCAACCCTGAGGGGCTTTCTTGGCTCTGGATAAAATGAATTAATAACAAGTGCATTGGCAGACTGTGTGCAAAGACGAGCCAGACACAGGAACCCCACAGGCTAGGGCAGGGGGGGACAAAAAATCCAAGGGAAGACTGCAGATTGCAACCTTGCAAGGGCCAAACATTTAACCAAGTTTGGTCGCTCCGTCAGGAGGAGTTGGCATTTAAGGCTGTAACTGACTGCCACTGCCCTGGCTGGAAAGCCGAAAAAGTCTCGCTCCAAGAAGAAGAAGGTGTCTGTCTGCTTCATGGCATTCAAAAGCCATCTGGTCCCTTAAAGTCAGGGGCAGAACACAGACCATCATAGCTACAGCCACGCGAGACAAGAAAGGCTCTTTGTTGCCCACCACTATCCACATAGCTCTGTCATCAAATCAGCCAACAAAATTGAACTACATTTACATCCAAAAGGCAATAAAGCAAGCAATCTGTTAAGAGCAGTATTTTTTGCAGTTAGGATTAAGTTTGCTGAAGGCAATGGAAAGTCTCCAGCTGGCTCAGGTTTACCCTTCGGTGGAAATTACTTTACACGCAGCAAACGCAGCCCAAGATTAAGGCTGTTAGCACCTTAAGGCAATAATTGGGCTTTGTTTGTACAGTGGCAGAAAAATGGATTCTGGTCTGAGACTGAGGTTTAGAGATGTAATAAAATCAATTAGTTAATACTGCCCACCCTTTGGAAGGAAATCAAAACATGCGGGAAAGTTTCACCAGACAGAAAACTTCCTACCTGCTCCCACCCCCTAAAGGTGAAAGCAATGGTTATTTTCTGCATTTTATTCAAGCCAAGCAGGTCATGGCTGGAAGGACAAATACACCAATCCTCATGAGCCCCAGGTAGGTAGGAATGCCACATCCCTTTTGGCCCCAAATGCTCCTGGCTGAAAGAGCAGAATCAGCACATCCCAAGAAGCCTCTTAGCAGCTGAGAATGCATCCGGGAGGGGGAATGGGCTGCCTTGCACCTCCAGGCCAATCCTGGAAATAACCCACCCATCAATCATCCCCTCCCAAGCCAGGCCATACAAGGTAGGCAAGGTAGCAAGAGCCGTTTTGAAAGGGGAGAGGACAAAAGAGGCCATGAATGGGCAATGGGACCTGGCAGAGACAGCTATCAGGCAAGGACTAGGAGTATGATCCTCCAAGAACCACATGGCCACACTTTCCTACCAGGAACCACTGCAAACCAACTGCATGGATTTTTTAATATACGTACATATCTATATCAAAAGGTATAGGTGTAATATATATTTAATAAATATATAAATATATTCATATACTTCTCTCAATAAAAAGTATATACATATATCTTTTTTAATATATATATTCTTCCATCCCTCTGCCTCCTCCCTTTGTTTCTAAACTGCTCAGTACTTTCCAGCAGAAAGAGGCTGGAAGGTGAAGCATCTGCCACAGCACTGATGCTGAAACAGGGTCACAGGACCCAAGCGCTGCTCCATGGTCCACTGACACATTGCAAAATCCCAATTCCCTGTCCTAAGGTGTACCCTTTATCCTTGTCTTCAGGGTGGTATGATCTGTCTGATCTCCCTGCATAGGGTTTTCTAGGAATAACAAGGCTGAGACAGAGGACAAAAGGCCAGCGACCCTGCTTAGCTTATATCCCCCCTTTCCCCCAGTCTTAGAATCACCAACATTGGAACAGACCTATAGGATCATCCAGTCCAACCATCAAAGCAGCACTACCACTCTAACCCTTAAGCCTTATCACCCAGTGCCAGATTAAACACCTCTTGAACATCTCCAGGGGTGGGGACTCCACCACCTTCCTGGGTCTTGCACCCATGAGGGTGCCTGCCCTGGCAATCACCTACAGCCTCACTGGAGCTCCCCCACAAGAGCAGCACAAATTGCTGGCACCAGAGTCACCTGTGTTGGTGTCTCTCCTGTCTCTATAGGATACCTGCCACCCAACAGCAAGAAGCTGACCTGAGAAACATAAATGGGGACATGTTCAGAGTGGTCCCTGTATGCACAGCTTCAAACTCCTTCACATTTCATTGACATGACCACCCAGTGTGGGTGACTCACACTCACAATTTTCTTCTGTTCTGTGGGAGGGTAGTTTTCCATGACCATATTTATGTTTCTCAGATCTCCCTCTACCCCCACACCCCATAGCCCTCCTCACCTGCCAGCAGCTCCTCAACAGTCCTGCCCTTTTTACCTCCTGCCCCAGCCATCCCTTTCTGTGGGTGACAGGGGAGGGAAGGTCAGCACTTTCCTCCTGCTGCTGGAGGGAGTTTTCCCCAAGTGTCCCAAGAGATAACTCTTAATTTCCAGCCCCACGTCTTAGTTTTGGAAGGGTCTGTTCTCCCACTACTAATCCTAGAGGGTTCAGAGCACCCAAATCTCTGTGCGTGACACGAGACTTGTGTGATGCCCAGCCAAAGCCAGGAAGGAAAAGTGCCTTTTCCTTAGGACCCTGTGCCAGATCCCAAATCCTGAGGACTCCAATTCTCCCCTGACTTTTCTCCATTTAAACCAAGGCTCAGCCCCTCTGTGGTGTTACCCCCCAGCAGCATCCCTTGCCAGGGATCCCACTTACCTGCGGGAGTGGAGAGAAGCACTAAACTCCCTGTTGAAGGGGACGGGCAGGCTGGGATCTGCGAGCGTCCCAAGGTGATGCAGCTCTCAACTTATAGTGACATTTGATCGTCTGGAAGAGCCGATTGGCCCCAGACTCCCTACGCTGGGCAGGGAAGGGAAGGGAGCAGGGATAGGGCGGGGAGGGGGATGAGACAGAGGGGGAAGCAAGGGAAGGGGGAAAAAAAGGTCATACCATGTATAGGAGCAGCTGGAGGAATTGCACAGATGATGCTAAGATGGAAGGGACATGTTTGGAGAAAAAAAACTCCATGGCTTATGTTTCTATATTTACAACCCTCCAGGCAGGCAGAGCTCAAAGAGGGGTATCTGAGGCAAAGGCACCTCAGAAACTAATTGTGGGGCTCCACAGCTCCGTATTGCATGGTCACTGCTTAAAACCTGGTCATGGCAGCCTGGCTCTTGCAATCTCAACACTCAGCAGCAACCTTCGCTCTCCCGTCTGGGCAGGGGCTCTTCCCTGCTGCCCCTCCACATGCAAACAGTTTCAGCTGCACTGCACGGTGAGCCTGAGGAAGGTTTTCCGTGTCCAGTGCACTTTGAAACCAGCAGTCGCAGGCGTTTGAGAAGTCAGAGGCACACAGCACATATGTTCTGTGTGTGTGTTTGCCTGCAAGTGCTGTGTGGTACACACCCACCTCTCACTAAGACCAGCAGGGCTCTGCCACACACCAGGGCTTGAGGAGACCTGGAACAAAAAGCAGGAGAGCAGGAATGCAGAAAAAGAGCTTGGTTGACTCACACCACACTCAGAGCCTTTCTTAGAATGATATGAAAGCATTATTTAAGTAACAACTTCCTAGAGAGGGCAAACCCCAGATGGCTGGACCCCACCTAGTATCCTCTGGGTGCCTGGAGTGGTTTTGCTGCCTGAGCTCTCTCCACAGTTGCGCGACTATTCCAGCAGAGGATTGCAGTGCCTTGCACAACCCTCTGGTTCATGGTTTCCATTTCACTAAATCTCACAGGCTTCAGCTTCCCATCCCCTTCCTCCCTCCCCTCTCCTCTTGGCAGGGCTCCCCAGCAATGCAGTGTGTGCCCTCCAGTGTGCCTGGCAGCTCCAGCACCCCCTTTCTCCCAGCCTGTAGGAGCAGAGGAAAAACTTTGGGAGCTGCAGGGCAGGCGATATTTTTGGCCCAGGTCACAGATTGATTCCTGCCCACTCTTTCCCTGCTGCTTTCAAGAAAGGGTTCCCTACCGAGGATGTAAAGACAAGTTTTTAAAGCTGTGGAGTGGGAGCACAGCGCTGCAGCCTCCCATTCACCAGGTAACATGCACGAGCTAAAATCTCCTCTCCAGCTTGCATTCTCCAACTGTCCGGCAGCTTATTCCCTCGCTTCCCTTATGCAACCCAGCTCCAGCCAATGCTTTTGTTACTTGTCAGATGGGAGGGGGACGTTGTATCCATCCTCAGCACCCTCGCTTCGTGGGGAGTTTGCCGGGTGGGGGAGGCGGGGAGGGCACCCCGCGCAGCCGAGGAGAGCAGCGTGTGCGTGGGAACACGCGGCCGGACCTGGTATCATCACCTCTGCTCCCCCTCCCCGGCTCTGCTGAAAGCACTAACACAGCAAACCAGCTTTCACGCTGCATTTTTCAGCACCAATCAGCCAAGAAGTGGTATCTTCTACTGGCTAATTTTCCTCAGGTGCTCCACCAGGTGGGCACATCTCCAAGAAATACCGTTATTTGCCCAAACTAGCAGCAGAGTGGGGATGTATGGGGGGAGAGTGGCCCAGCTGTTTCTCCTTTTATGTTTGCAGTGCACCCAGTTTGGCAATGGCATTCACCAGCCTCCTTTGCCTGCCTGCCAATTACAGACTGTCCCTGCTGCTGGTGGGGCATCGTGACTCAGTGCCAAGGACTGGATCAATCAGTTAAAAAGAAAATGTGTGTGCAAGTGCATGCAAAGCCTGGCCTTAACACCAGGGTGGCTCTGGGCAGGTGTGGGCCTGAACGCTCCCGTGGGTCCATCTGGCCCACCTGCTGCCAGACATTTGGCAGGGGCAGTGCGAGCATCTTGCAGGGTTGCACAGCCTCCACCAGAGCAGTGCTGCTTGTGCACACTGGCAGTGGAGCGCTCCACATCACTCAAATTTTGCGCTAAGAATCTTGACAAACGTGACATTGATACAAGCGATGGGAGGGACAGGTAACCAGACTCTTCCCTCTGCCACAGCTCTTTTTTCAAATAGATGAGACGCAAACATTGCAGCCTGAAGTATCCTCTCAGTTCTTGTGCTCAGCTCAGTTACTCACCTGGACATGCCAGGCAACTGCTCCATACAACATCCATCTGTACATCGTACATCATGTCCATGCTCTGTCTTCCCCACCACCACCCTCTGTGAGCATGGCCCTTCTGCTTAGTACTGTCCCAAAGGACATCTGTGCATCCTATGGGCTGCCTCTGTCAAGAGCACTCATGTCCATGTCATGCATCTTGTTTCCAGTCCCAGCATGATCTGGTTCCCTCTTCCCATGGGACTGAGGGTACATTCTCTAACCCTCTGGAAAGAGAGCTTGTCTGATGCACACATCTTTCACTTGCAATGCTGTCACCTCGTTCACAATCAAGGCTCATTCCCCGCAGCCTAATTTATGTTTGTCCTTTCTTCCCTTTGTGGGTCTCTCTATTCCCTTCAGCACGTAATCATAATCCTCTCCAACATTTGTTTCATGCCTTAGTTGCATACTTTGTGCTTTTCACACATTCCCTATGTCAACTCCTTATTTCACATCTTGATACCATCACATAGCAATTTCATTCACAACCTGTGACATTTTCATCATCAGCTTTGTCTCTCTTTACTGTAGATTCTCCTGCTCTAGGATGTATATTTTGTGCTGTCTTGACATCATCTCTTCCCCCTGCATCAGCAGCAAGGTTACTGGGACTGTCACAGCACAGCCACACCCTGGAGAGTGAGCAAACCACCACCAGCTACCTCCCAGTCCCTAGTGATCACATGGATCAGATGAGGGAGGGATGATCCCAGCCGTGGCTGCACGCCTACTAAAAGCTATTCGATTTTGTTAGGCGGGTGTGCAGCAAGCACCTGCCATCGGAGAAGCCCCTCTCACCAGGTGCCAGGTTAGGTGACAGCACCAAGGCCAAAGAGCAAACATGCAGGTCACAGACATGAAACAAGGTCTCAAACCACAAAAAGTCCATCTGCCTGCTGACCTCAAGCCAGAGCCTCGCATACTTTTACAGTGACAGCATTCCTACCTGGGAGAGGATACAGCAAACCAGTGTTCCTCCTTGAACAGGAACTAGAGGCTGGGGCAGAAATCTAGGCAAGTATCCACTAGGTAACCTAGTCCAATGTCACATTTCATCTCGGTAGGTGGGAACACTCAGACTGGTTATTTGAGGTGGGCCACAGGAATTTATTGCATTGCAGGGCCACCTGTAGGGAAGTTGCAACCAGCCTTCCAATCTTTTATGGCTATTGGTTGATCTATTGAAACAGACAGTGCTCTCAGAGCAGTTGCCTTTAAATACAATGCACACACATTAGCATGATAATTTTACAAACTGTGTAAATGGGCACTTTGGCCAAATGCTTGTGTATGGTTTTTTAGTTTGGTCTGTTTTTCTTCCCAAAATACCCTTTCCCTGTGCTCATTGCACACCAGTCAATGGGCAGCATTTTCATGGATCATTGCTTCCTATGGCTGTATAATGCTCAGCCAGTGAGCTGAAAAAGCACAGGGAAAGTTCATCTGAAAACCTCTACAGTCCTGGAAGTCTGAAATCCTACCCACATTCATTAAAAACTACAGAGTTTGTAAATAAAATCAGCTACATCCTTCCCATAAAACAGGTACTCTTTCACAACCCAGGAGAGATCCAATTTCTAAAATAAATGACTATCCCTATCCACCAACTACTCTCCAATGCTGAACAAATAGATCTAATTCCAAAGCAAACCTTGCTTTGGCCCATGAGTCAGGCAAGAGGACCTCCTGAGATGCTTCCTCAGCCACTCTTGCCCATGACTGCACTTACACCTTCACAGTAGAGCTACAGAGGAACTTTCACTGACACCTTCTGTCACTGAAAAATTGTTAGAGTTATCCAAAGTGAATTTATTTATAAGGAAAATGTGTTTTACTTCAGTTGTTTCATCATTCACAGTCTGAATGCTTATTCCCCTTCCTCTCCAAAGTTATTTTAATGCTTTCAAAACAACGCTTTACTTTTTTGCATGATACAGGTATTCTGGTTTTGGCATGTTTGTCCACTTAATCAGACATTGGCCTTGAAATAATTGGAGGTATCCAGAAAAATGCATTGATTAAGCTGACTGGGAAAGGATGGGGATGTGTTTTTCTGTTTTGTGACACTCAGTTATAAACATTTTACCATGACTCACAGCAGGTGGGAAAGGGGAATCACAAAAGCCATTTGGGAAGGGAAAGTAAATTTTTTACCCAGTTCCCCCCACACCCTTTCCTCTCTTTATCCTGCCCTAGAGAAAGGGATTCTGCAGTGGGGTTTAATCAGCAGTTCAAGGTTAGAGTAGATGCCCTATGTTCACTGAACACTCTTTCCAAGTTAATTGAAATAGCTGTCAATAAAAAGGCAGATCAGATAGCGGCTAGGTACATTCAGAGAAAGGACAGAATATATATAATTATTTTCTGTTCCTGGGTAAAATCTAATGACCTGTTTTATGCAGCCAGTCAAGCAGACATCAGAATAGCCTTAAACTTAATAGTCAGCTCCTCTAAGTATCAGCAGACCATTGTCATTTTACTGGGGGTAACAGTATCCTGAGGAATGTGAAACAACTCAAGTGGGCTGCGCAAAGACCATCTTTCCTCCCTGGCTCCTCTGATACCACCTGCATGTCATTTGGGCTCAGGATCTCTGTCCTTGGTTGTCCCTTGTTTCCCCAGAAGCAACCTGGTGCAGTGTTTGCCACGCCCAGTGACGCACCTCTTGCAGCAGCTGCTCAGATACAGGGGAGAGCAAATAGTCGCCAAGTTGTGGGTTCACCTACCTGAATCTTGGAAGGTGGCTGGAGAACCTCAGGGTGTCAACACCTTTTCCTGATGGTGGCTTCATGATGTCTCAAGGGTCCAGGGGCATAAAAAGGAGAATAAAGGGCAACAACCAAGCTTTCTCTTATTAATGACCAAATTACCTATGTATGCCTCCATCCACCTTCCTGTTACTGCTGTTCTCCTACTTGCATCTGGTAGGAGGGAATCAACCAATACTTCCGTGGAGGACTCTAGTGTGTCATCCCTTCTGTGAAACTCGGTTGGCAGGAAAATCTGTCCCTATCCTGCCTCCTCTCAGCCAGTAAGAGCAGAAACTCTATACCTTTTCATAAGAAACAGGAAGGGATCTGGACACTTCCTACTTCAATATGTGCAAACATAAGCTCACCTGCTGCATCATTCATACAGTGCATCTTGCAAACACGTGTGTTAGGCTGGCCTGTTTTCAGTGGTGACAGCAGCAGAGCATGTTACAAGGTAGCCTTGGGCATTTTTAAAATCTGTTGAAATATTCTTATTCATAAATGGGGGGTGAGGGAGGGGTGTCTACATTTCCTAGTGGGTTGGCTGTGGTTGTTACTGTCTGTAGTTTTTTTCCAGCAACATTTTCAGTGTTGGAGACACTCAAAGTCACTAGTGCTCCTAAAAGACAAGGGCAGTTTTGAGACGTTGAAGTCATCAGTCAAAGAGGAATTAATTGCATTAGGGTATTAGTGTGAAGGATCAAGCACCTATTCCCAATCCTTCCACAGGTCTGCACTGCACTAAGGAGCAGCATGTCCTGCAGAGCCAGGCATGAGTTCATCAGTCATCAGGAAGGCAGAGGGAGAAAGCAAACGGAGAGCTCACCTCTGACACCAACCCAAAAATACCAGTATATACATCCCTGATGAACACTGGTCTCATCAGATGGGCTACAACCCTCATGGACGCTGGAAATGCTTTGCTACCTTGATCCACAACAGAGTAACTCCAAGTCAGATTAGAGATATATTAGCACAGGGAGTCAGTGAGCAGCAAGGCTTAGCAGTGTGGTACTGGAGAAGCAGCAAGAATTTGCCTTCAGAGCTGGCTTTGTGGCATAGCTCACCAGCATCTCAAAAGCCATATGAAACAGGCCAAGCTTAACTTGAGCGTAAAGCTGCTTTGTAAACCTCCAGAAAACTGCTCTTATATGTCCCCATCTTCCTGTGAGTATATTTAACCTCCCAGCTGCCTTCACATTCACACTTAAAGGCTCCTGAAAGGCTGTGAAAAAGCAAAGCCCAACCTGGGAAGTCAGCTGGAAAAACAGATGAAATTTCTCGAGGCCAAGAGGCAGTAAATAACTGCATAGTGTCTGGGTAACTCACAGGTTATCCAGGACGAAGACAGGCATTGGTGCCATCCTTACCATCTCACTTAAGCAGTCTTGGCCCAGATCTTTGAGTCAAACTGCACACAAACGCCCCCAACTAAAATTCACCACACTAATCAACTCCAAGCCCCCTCTGCTCCCAGTGCAGCGTTTTCTGCACTTGCATGTCCCTCGCCAGGAACAAGCAGGGACAGAGCCAGCATTTGCTTTCTCCCATTATTGGGAAGGTAACAATCAAAGCACAGCTCCAAATTTGCATTTAGCAACCCTGACTTTTGCAAAACAGTAAATCTGACGGCCAACTTGAAAAGCCTCCAACCGGTTTCATTGCCTGGAGCTACTCTGCTAGAATAGCTGTCCTGGCAACATCACCATCATCTGCCCTTCACCTCTCCAGTACTTGAGATGCCGAACTTTGCAGGGCCAAAGTTAGGAGCATGCAGTGGTGTTACTCGATAGCCCTTCTTCATGCTAATTTTAGGTGATGGAAATTTTCATGCTTCTAAAAAGTCCCTTTATTTATTTTTGAGAAACTGCTTGTACTTAGTGGCTACTGTAAACACTCTTTTCCATCTGGTGTTTTGAACTTACCTACAGGGCTCTAAAAATCACAAGAAACCAGCACCTGACATGAAGGAACAATCACCTGTTAATTTTGTAAACTGGATTGAGTAACACGATGCACTCAACATGCAAATGATTTCAGATGGAAACAAATTGCACATCAGTAAGTAGTGAATTTCTTTTTCCTTCAGTCAATATTGATTTCTGATTTTTGTGGTAGATTGTTTCTCCATCGTTTGCTTTGGGAGATGTGCTCACTGCATCTGCTTTAGACATCTAAGGCACAATCCCTCTGGGATTCAGGTGACCGTTCTTGGACACCCTACATCTAGATTAGATGTGTCTCCAAAGAAATGGCATCAGGCTTGACTATTCAAGACAGGACCTGGGTCTCACCCTCAGACTATTTACCTGCAAATGGATGAGACAGTCTGACAGTGGGGAGCAGACAGACTGAGCAACAAGATGGGAGCCAGGACCAATGGCTGAAGCTGCTGTTCTGGGGTGTCCCCAGAGGAAGTGAGCAAGGCAGGAGATCAGTCAAGGTGTTCACAGCAACCACTCACAGTCTCTCTGCAAGCTTGGGGAAGATGTCCCTACCCAACCAAGCACCCCTGATTGAGTAATTACACTTGCAAGTTGCTGCTTTCATGCCTTAGAGTGCTTGCTCATATAAATCCCAATGATATCTTCCCCTTACTTTGCTTCAACCTCCTGCCCCATTCTTCCCCTCATCTCAGAAGCCCCAAGTCCCAAGTCCATGATACTTTTTTCTATTAATTTGAGGATGAAGAATGCATGTGTCTAGCTTTGCTAAACCACTGCTATTTAACAAGAAGAGATGAAACACCTTTCTGAAAATTTGTGATCTAAATCAAATCATTCCACTGCAACCTAAACCCCGAGGGGACTCAATGCAAAAGCACAGGGAAATCACCTCAGGTCTGTCTCATTATCAGCACCCTTGTAATGGGTCATCACTACTGAAGTAAACGGTAGCTCCAATTGCACTTCTTGTCAACATGAGATTCATTCTTTACCTGCTTTAAAACACATACATACATATATATGTATGTATGTACATATGTATGTAATGCAGTATCAGGGAAAGTGTGTTGAACTGCCAAGAATTAGCAATCAGAACCTTGTTCAGCAGCATATCAGCTGCCACCTCATTATTTATAGCTGCCCTGCTCTTTAAACTTGTTTATTTTCCTTCCTGAAGGTGGTGGTGGCAGGAGGCAAAGCTCTGACATTCAGGCTCAGGTATCTCTGAGGTTGACCTTTCTTTCAAAGAGCAGAAACTGCAGACACATTTCAAGGAACAAAGTCATTTGGAAACTCTAGAGTCTTGTGTCCATTGCCTCACTGTAGGCCCAGCGCAGAGCTGCAAGGGTTGAGTAGAGATCTGTTAATTAGTGAGCAGATATGCATTAGGATGGACATAAAAATGAGCCTAATTATTTTATACCTGAAAAGACTACTGGATGAAGTCTGGCCCCCAGTCTCAAGGCAGAACAAGAATGTTACATAAAAACGTAACATTCAAAAGAGACTTGAGTTATCCATCGGATAAGCTTTCCCCAAGTTTAAATAATGCTGGTTTATGGCCTGCAGGAAACAGGCACTGCAATGTTTTTCAATTCCATCTTGCAAACACTCATGTAGAACCATCTGTTAAATCCTGCTGGGAAAGAAAAGCAGCCCTGAACCCTGCCACAAGCAGCACATTTCAGCATTACCATAGCCCCTCACATTTATTTCAGAGCAGATGCTGTAAGGATGTTCCCCTTCTGCATAATCTACCCAAGACAGAGAAAGAAGGAAGTGCAGTGAAGCAACACCTTGAGGGATGCCTCAAGATCAGAGCAGTGATATGGGGGTTCCAGCTACTCTCTTCAGACACTGCCAGCCTGCCAAGGAGACAGTAATTTGGGGTAGCATGGCAGAACATGGGAAAGGGACACAGGCAGCCAGCAGATACAGGGACCAGGAAAGCATCACTCTTCTCCACCAGGCTCTGAGGGTAAACCTAATTCTGCAAGACAGACTCACTCAGTACCTTAGTTTGCCCTTATGCTCAGAATACAGCAGTCCCAGAAGCAGACCGAGCAAGGGTCTCTTAACGAAAGCCTCTGACATGCCAGTCCTGCAAAAAACACAATGGTGTGAAAATTGAACACAGGAAAGATATGGAGTGGTCAGCTACGGAGTAAGACCAGACTGGTTACTGCTATAGAGGGACACCAGCCTGCTGTCCTTCGCTCACGTGACCAGGGTGAGTCCTAGGAGGACTCTGCCCTTCCTAGGAGGGCAGAGGTCCCAGAGACAAGCAGAAGAGCTGGAAGCAGGATGGCTTTGGAAAGGTCACAGTGTAACTTCACACCACACGCAGTGGTTTCTCCACAGCAAATTCACCTGTGGGAGCTTTTCATTTCAGCAAGAGATGAGCAGAAGCACTTCACTGATGCTACGTTGTCTTGTGAAGGAAGCAACAAAAAAAAAAATCAACCACAAGTTCCTGCAGCCTCCATCCCCTCTTAAATACTAAGATGCACATCCAGTATACCTGGGCTGCAGCATCCCCTTTTTTTTTTGGTTGAGGGAGGTTTCACCATTCTGGTAACCCCACTGCCATTCCCACCACCGTGTGCACACCATATTACTTTGGGAGGAGAAACAGCACATCATAAAGTTAATTTAACTGTGGAACCATTTCCCCTGGCAGATATAAGTACCTCATAAAGAGCTACATACATCTGTTCCAAGCCAGGTCTTTCCCTGGTTCCTGACCACCACTAGAGAGCTCTGGTCTCCCATAACCTGCTCACTTCTCTGCTGTGACCAGAACCTGAATTACAGCAGTTGTTTATTGAAACCACACCTGGGCTTTAAGTGGAGAAAACATACGTCACAAATTAACCCTCCTTAGAGAAGGACTCTCGCAGCAGCAGCCTCTGGGGCCTTGTCTGCACTCTCCAAACTGGCAGACCACAGGAATAGTAACTGGAGAAGTTTCCAGCCATCTTTTCCTCCAGTCAACCACAGAACAGAGTTGAAAAATTGCTGCAACCAGTTTGCACACATGCAAAGTAGTGCTGTTTGCACTTCAAGCTAGGCTGTCCCTATACCACACACTACTACTGCTCCAGCCTCGCTGGAAAATCCCAGCATGGCAGAGAAAGGGTTGAAGGGAAGAAGATGGGGCCAGATGGTGTCCACGCTCCTCAGTGCTCTAAGGAACATGGACTCACCTCCAGGACCTGAAGCAGAGGATGGAAAGGACAAGGGTACCAATAAGCAGAAAGATAAAAGAAAGAAGTGGTATCTGAGAACTTTCCTCTTCCTAACACTTTAGGAAAGCATAGGGAAGGACAGCAGAAACTCTTCACTGTCACAGGTAATAAAAGTGTTATTACTTGCAAGGTCATCTCCATAAAAAGGTTTTTTATTAGACAGTTTCAGATAGAGTCATCAACTCATTAGTGTGCTGGGTTCCAGTACAGACAGCTGTATTGACCTTATCAAAGCTGGATAAGCAGGCTAGACAGGATTTTTTTTTTTTTTTAAACAGAGCTGACATCACCAGTGATTTTGGTTAAAGACTGTGATGTTTCTCAGGTCTACTACCTGGGGAGGTAAGCTCTGTGCTTCTAGCTGACCATGTACTAGAAGTCTCTACATGCAGCTCCATCTCTCACCCAAACACCACTCCTTCCCATTTTACAGTCAATTACCTCCTAATGAAAAATGCAGCAAAATGACAAGTATCTAAATGGGGCAGGCACACAGAAATCCTCTTTCCTGTATATGTCAAGCTTCTTTTCTTCTTGTCACTGAGCCTGATGTTTCTTCTCCTCCACCTTATACTTAAGCAGGGAGTTGCAAGGTCTTGGAAGACAGCTTTGCTGCAGAAATTCCTACATGAACAAAATTCTCAGAGTTGCCATCATTACAACATCATCTTCAAATTTTATTAAATGCTTACAAAAAAAGGAAAATTCAGGAGGCACAAAATATAAGCAGAAAGCACACTGATGCAGGAGGAGAGACAAGCTGTCCTCCCTCCAGGAGAGTAGAAACAACTTGCAAAATTATGTTGATGTGGGAAGAGAGTAGGAATAAGATTTTAAAGAGGGGATGGGGGGACATGTTAACACCATGAAGTATGAAGGAGTGGGAGAGTTCAGAAACAGCCCTAGGAGCTGATTTGCAGACCTCAGGCCCAAGGCCAGAAGTGCCACTCTCTGGGGCTTCAGTTTCCTCAAGTTCACAACAAGCTTTGGCCTCCCCAAACAATTCACTAGGATGCCCTTTCACCAAGGCAGCTTCCAGCATAAGAGCAGCAGCCATTTCCCAGATATCCCGTTCAGCTCCAAGCAGGTTATCAATGCGCCCACCACCTCTGATTTTCAGAAGTGTTTCAGTCACTGGCACTGGAGCCCACATGTTAGAGAATAAGCAAATCACTTTCCCAGAGAAGGGAGGTAATACCAGGGTCAACACTCCTCACGCCTGGGAAAGCAGACCTCCAACCCATCTTAGATAGGTAGCAGTTATTTGAAAAAAAGCTGCTATTGCAACTGTTGTGACAGGAAAGTGGCAGGAGCATTATGACATGGGTATGGAACTACGATTAAAGGATGATCTGGGAGCTGAAGAAAAAAACAGGACTAAGTTGAAAGTGATGTAGACACAAACCAACAGATAAAAGTCCCTCAAAACAGATGTTGTAGTGGGACAGAGGCTGCATTGTAAACAGGGGAAGACTTTACCCACAACTGGAATCAACAGGGTGACAAGTGGTCCTTGCACTCTCCTTACACTCTCCCTGAAGTCTTCTCACACTCACAATCTGCCCATTGCCCTCCTTTCAAACACTAATTCTTTTACCAGGTTGCTGTTGAGCTCTCTCTCTGCCATGACTCAGCCACCAAGGGCCACAAAAGGAGAAATTAATTATAACATAGCAAAAGCCTTGCCTGCTCAGCAGGGCAGCAGATCACTCTCTTCCAACACTTAAGAGAGGAAACAGAGCCTCCCATCTCCATAGCAGAGACAGATTAAAAAAAAAAAGCCAAAGAATCACATAGAAGGTTAAGACAGGGATAGTTTTTGTCAGCTGATGTAGTTCCTTTCATCCATCTGAAGGCAGTGTGGGATATTGCTCACACCCCAAGAGGAGTCAGGCTGTACCAAAGCAGACTGACATCAGCCAGAAGAGAAACATCCTTCAGTTATCTTCTGTGGAGCAGAGGAAATAGTGGCATTGAGGGTTGCATTGAGCCAGGACGAAGCTCAGCTGCAAGAAAAGAAAATAAAAAAGTTATGGATACCATCTGACCTCTCATGAGCAATACCCTAGGTTGTACAGAGGCTGCATCTTGTCTAGCAATTACAGGTGGTTTTCTCCCACCGTCACAAAGCCCAGTCAAAGCCCACCATACTGGGAATTTCCATGCTCATGGCAGAGCAGGTGCCAAGGGCTGCACTCCCAGCAGAGGTCACAGCTGCACTCCTGCCCCAAAGCTGTCTCCCACCCCAAAAAGAAGATTAGCAGGTTTCCTATCAAGCCCAAGAAAGCCACTAAAGCAGAGTATGTTCCTACAGCCCCTGGCAGCCACAGCTCTGTTTGGGACCATCTGCAGCGGTGTTGGGTTCCTGCAGCTCTCCATCTGCTCCACGCACGACAGCTGGTGCAGCCAAGGGACTCCAGGACACAAATGAGTTTTCCATCACTTGATAAATGATTCTTGCATGCTGACACTCTCCCCACTAATCCTGATTTGGGGCTGACTGCAGATGGAGTGAAGTCAGGAGAACAGTTGGGGTCCAAGTGTGGGTGACCAGACATCCTCCCATGGGCACTCAACCACCAGCAAGGAAACTTAACCCTTTGGAAGCTTCTTGACTTCTATCTTCATTTCCTTCCAGCTTATCACAAACCCACACAAGTTTCTCAGGCAGTACTTCCCCCATTGTCCATTAGTTTTCCACTGGTAATAAAGCACGCCTGAGTGTCCCTTTGCCACATAATGAAGCAAAAGCAATTGGGGGGGCGGGGGGAAGACAAATCTTGATTGTTGCAGAATTTCTCCTGAGCACAGAAAGCTCTGAAGGAGACTCAAACAAAGCCAAGCATAACAGGGAAGGCAAATAAATTAACAGCTGATTTCCTTTTGCTGTCCCTTAGCATCTCTCTGCCTCACTAGTCAAGCACACAGACTCCAATAGAGTCACATGCCATGGAAGTTCCTACACACCACAAGGTCTCCAAGACCCACAGGTTTCAAGTCAGATGGGATGCTGAGACAGTAGCAAGAGTGATTTTAAGAGCACAGACTACTATAAGAGAACAAATCTTGATGTTATAGGGCACAAAACAGCCTCTAGCTTTGGGAACAGAATGAAAAAACTTCCTCGTGCTTGCATATTGTATCTAAACTTCCCACTCCAAGAATCCCCATGCCTCCTTTGTAGCATCTGGCAGTTTGCAGCAAATCCCAGGCAAGATCCTTCTCTGACTCACGTGGGAAGCTGCATTTTTCTGGGATGCAGCAGTCCATGGGACAAGCAAAGCGCTCAGAGCTGATCAGTAGTTGGGAAGTTTGCTGCCCTGCCTCTTTAGTATTCTCAATACAAGCCTGAAGCAGGTCAACCTTATAAATCTGGTTTAACAGTGCTGCTACACCATAGCTCATCTTGTAGTACAGGCTGTCCATGGGACCACATTAAACAGGAACAGATTAAACCATTCCACAATAAATCCTTCCATCAGATGCATGTACTTGCTCACCCTTCAGCAGATTTAAAAAAAACAAAACAAAAAAAAAAAAAAAAAAAAACACAGCAAGCAATTAGCAACTCCTACACAAACAGAGCCAGAGTAGCATTGCACAAAAAAAAGCACATACCCCTCCAACAGACATTTTGGCTTTCTGACCCAGAGGAATGTAAAATATCCATGAAATTGGGAAGGAGAGAAGATACATGAAGAAGAATGGGGTCTCAGCCTTTTTGGGGGACAGACTTGCTTCCAAGAGTAGCTCTTGGAACAAAGCAAATCCTAATCCCAGCCTTGTGCCTAAAGCATGAAGTTGATAAGACACTGGGAATGCCTGACAGTTGTCACCCCCAGCTGGCACAAATCCCCTCCAAGCCCCCTCACCAAAACTGCAGAAGGTTTCTCATGCCTGCAGCCAAAATAAGTCACAGAATCATAGAATAGTTTGAATGGGACCTTTAGTTGAAGTGGAACTTTAAAGGTCATCTAATCCAATGCCCACACAATGAGCAGGGGACATATTCAACTAAATCAGGCTATTCAGACCCCCATCCAACCTCACCTTGAATGTTTCTATGGATGGGGCATCCACCACCTCTCTGGGAAACCTGTTGCAGTGTTTCACCACCCTCACCATAAAAAAGCTTCTTCCTTATACCTAGTCTTAACCATCTCAGTTTAAAACTGTAACCCTTTGTCCTACTACTATATACCCTACTAAAAACTCTGTCCCTATATTTCTTATAAGTCCCCTTTGCTTATTAAAAGGCCACAATAAGGTCTCCCCAGAGCCTTCTCCAGACTGAACAACCCCAACTCTCTCAGCTTGTCCTCATGTTCCATCCCTCTGATCATTTTTGTGGCCCTCCTCTGGACTTGCTCCAACAGATCCATGTCCTTCCTGTACTCAGTGCACCACTTGCTAGAGACAGCCCAGATCCTGCCCACCACAGCCTCTGCTCTGGGGGACAGCTCATCCACCATGGTGAGGGCTTGATCTTGAAGCTTTTGAGCACTACATGCCACCTCTTCAGTGCTTGTATTTGCTGCTGCCCTTTTTTTTTTTTTTTTTTTTTTTTTTTTTTTAAGTCACCCTTCTCTGCTGATTCACAACCAGTTTTGGCAGATACACCACCTGCTTGCTCAGTACAGATCACCTTCCCAGCCCAGTGCTGACAGCAGCACTGCACTGAAGCACAAATAGCTGTTCTGCACTTCTGAGAGTTTGATTCAGGATAGTTTTCCCGCACAGCAGGTATCATGCTACGCACCCACACTAACCAGAGCAGGTTGGGAGCCAGAAGGAACCAAGCACAGCACATGCAATAAATAGCCCCTCTGAGCAAGCCTGACCAGCCTCCTCTTCCTTGTTTCAGGATGCTCAGTTGCATCCACCACCAGGGACTAAGGAGCTCGGTGATTTATGCCTCATTTCATAGCAAAACTCAGCAACTCTGTGCTGATCAAGAGCCAGGATAGAGTCAGATTCCTTTCTAGGGGCTGCCAAAAAGTCATTGCAGGTCAGAGTGTTTGGTGCTCCCCAGCTTGCTCAGGAAGAGAAAGGGGAGAACTGAGAGTGGTTTTATCTTTCTATCCCCAATACAGACCCTTAGCTCCATTGTCAGGAAATCAGACCAGTGCTCCCCAGAAAGAGGAGGAGATGGTGGTGAGTTAGCAACAGAGAGCAGGAAAGGCAGCCATGCATCCCTGTAGGAGCAGCCCAGTGTTGGCCAAAGGGCTGCAAATGCCACTCGAGATAAGACCTGACCAAGATCACAAGGCACTTCTGTTTCAAGGAATAGTAAGTGATAAAGGCAGAACAGTGGCAAAGCTTTCCAAGGGAAAGAGAAAACTTGGTTTTATCTAGAAGGGAGCACAGGAGAAAAGATTTGCCCCTGTGCTACATGCAGCAAGAAGAGATCAGTCCAAGTTAGTGCTGTGACAAAGCACTTTCTCACTGATAAACACAGCTTTTGAGAAGCCCTGCATTTCACAGGGGTGTCTTCATGCCAGATGAAATCAATCAAGGCAAGTGTTGACTTTGACTCAAATGACACATGTAGTTTATGACTGTTCTGTTGTATGTAACATTGTATCAGAGTATTAATAACCAACATTTGGAAAGCCATGAAACATTCCTGGTTTGTGCCTCTGGAGATGTTTCAGAGCTTCAAGATTTCAGACCCACTTTGTTTCCTCAACGTTTCCTTCCAAATCCCACTAGGACTTGCCAAGACACGGACATCTGGGGTCCCAAAGAGCTCTTACTGGATTTTGTGCTAATGCCAGGAGAGGAAGAGCTCCAGATTTGGCAATACAGCTTGCCCCAGTACATCTCTTGCCCTGCCACACCCACCCTCAAGACTGGCTGAGGTTATGTCAGGAGAGTAAGGAAACCAAGACTCATGCTCTTCTCCCACAGTACTGACTCCATACTCATAGCTTTTAGAGAGAGGAAGAGGAGGAGTTATGTATGAATCCTTCAGAACCTAGCCCAGGGCTAAGCCCGCACCAACTCTAAACTTTGGGGTTTTTTCCACAGGAAATGACAATGCTGATAACAGTATCATCCTCCATCCAGCCTGCTCCTATCCACCACCATCTTTCTCCACCTCCCACCCTACCAAAGCCTGGGAAGGACAACCTGAGGCTCCAGCGGCTGCTGAAAAAGGCAGCCAAAAAGAATGCTGTCTTTGCTTCAGAGCAAGCCAAGTCCTTCCGGTCCAGCCTCTCACCTGTGAACGAGGCCAGCCCTGACCAAGAGGAGTATGATGAAGGTACTCCCCCAGAAGAGACCCCTGAAACCACAGCACCCCCCTCCACCAGCCTGCCAACTCACATCTCCATCAGGCCCGTCAACCACCGCGCCCCCTCCCCTTTCCGAAAGAGCAAGCCTTTCACACTGAAGGTCACTGAGCAGAGGCGCATTGCTGAACATGTCCTGCTCACAACCTCCTCAGCTGTGCCCCTGCTACACAAACCAGAGGCTCCTGAGGCTACACAGCAGCCTGAAGACATGGGCTCCCACCTTCCCTCTCCATGTGAACCGTTGATACCTGTTTTCCCCCAGCCTCCTCCTTCCAGTAAAGAAAGGGCACCAGAGGTTACCTATGTCACCAAGGTGAACACTTATTTCCACAGTGTCAAGCCACCCAGGGCTAAGACTCCCACATCAAACTTGACACAAGGAACTGTAAGCAATGAAGACACAAGGCCTTCTTCCCCAGCACCTCAAACAAGCTGCTCTGAACCACCTCTGGAGCACATACCCACCTCACTTGATGACAGCAAGGCCACACTTTCCTTGTTGGAACCTCCCCTCCTTCCTACTGCAGACACAGAGCCTCCTGATCAAGCTCCCAAGCCTGATCCTATTGAAGAGTCCATCAAGGCTCCTTCACCCAAGCCCAGCACCTCTGATGCCCACACCAATATGCCTACAACTCATGGAAGTGACATCAAAATATCTGGATCAGAGACAGCTCCTGAATTACCCAAGGGAAACAAAAACATCCTAAAACAATCGACATCCAGCGCTCCCTGGAGGCAGGCACGCCCAGCAACTGCAACTCCAGCACCAGCGGATGGTACTGGGCCCACCTCCACAGACACCAAGGCAGAACACACCATTCAAACTCAACTGACCCCCAGCTTACCCAACCCCAGCCTTCCCCTCAAAGCTGAGCCAGCACCATCATCAGTAGAAGCAGCAAGACCACCTGGAACTAGCACCAGCGGCTGGCATCGCCTCAGGAAGCACTTGATGGTGCAGCCAGAAGCACCCAGCTTCCCAGAGCCCAAGCCAGAAAAGCTGGAACAGGAGGAAGGGAGTAAAGAGGACACTGCTCAAGCAGTCATCAGCCAAGACTGCACGCTGTTTAAATCAAGAGCCATGAAAATGTGGGATGCTATTTTATACCAGGTGACACTCAACAAGGAGACGAAGCAGCAAGCAGAAGAGAAGAAGCCACAGAAGGAAGAAAGCTTCTTTCTTCCCCGCCGCTTGCCCATCCTTCTGCACAAGCCACGTTTTGATGCCCGGAAACTGAAGGAACTGGCTAGCAAACCCATGACAAAGTTCAGCACTGTGTTTGAGGTGAGCCGGTTTAGACCCAAATCAGCCGAGGAGCACACCAAGAGCTTTAACAGAACAGCATCAGGATGGTCAGCCAACTGAAGCCAGGCAGCTCCATGCCTCTGGAGATTCCTACAAGAGAACACCTAAGAACCAGGTTTACTGCCCATCGAGACCAAGTGTAAGGAAAAAAAGGAAGTTAAATAAAACCCCTCAAAACCAGCAGCCTCACACTGCAGGCTTAAGGGTTACTCTCCACGTGTTTATAAGCTTAAGTGTACAACATACCGCATCCACAGGTCACAGGAAAACAGATACACACTTGTTTTAAGAAGAGCCAGCAAGCAGCACTGGATGCAGTAAGAGAGGGGAGGCACACAGTGAAGGCATCAAGTTGCCAGTAAAAAAAGACCAGTTTAGAGAAGGATAATGAAATCTAAGGTTTTTTATTGTGTTTATCTAAGACCAAGATAGATCCTAGAAGCAGCAGCAGTTGCAGGTGAGATATGAAGGAATCTGGGTTGCTCCACATCTCTAAGGAGTCTTAGAAATCACACACAAAGAGAGCACATACATTTTGAGCTATCTTCTCTGTCTTCTCCACTGAAAGTGCACTCCTTGCCCATTTGCTGAGAACAAAATGGAAACTCATCCTTTCACCAGCACAGACAAAGGACAGCATAAGATACCCTGCTCTCACAAAGCAGTTCCCCTGCCTAACAAAATGGGCATTATCATTTGACATCCTCCTAAGTCAGTCTACCAAATCACAGTGCAGAGAAGACTAACTATTTCAGTAATCAGGTTCTGTTATGTATTTTATCAGGTTTTCTTAAATACAGGTGATTGTTTCCATAACTAAATGAGCCTTTTTCAGCACATAGGTATCCAACTCCGTGTATTTAACAAGATGCTGGTTTTTTAGGGGCTCTGCTAACCTCATGGAGTCTCGTTTTCAAGAGGAACATCATGATATTTGCCTACCTGCTTGTCCCTGATGTCCTGAAAAAAGAGGGTATCTAAAGGGAAGTCCCCAACTCTGCCCATCCAAGAGAAAGCTGTGCTTTCAAGTATTAGTCATCCTTTGCAACTCCCCTGCCAGCAGCTTTATGAGCCTGAAAGCTGCGAGATCAGCTATTTCTGTTTCACAAGGGACTTTGTCATAGGCTAGGGTGCTCCTACACAGCTAATATAGGATTGCCATGTTTAGTCCAAATAGGAAACTCCATACATAGCTCTTTATACTCTTTCTGTGTGCAGAGGATACAGAACTGACCAAAATTTCCTCAAGGCAAACTGTGAAGAGACTTGGAAACAAAACAAAAAACCCCTTTTTGCTTTTTTGAAGTCTTCCAACTTTGTGATGATGCTATAAGAGCAGCTCAGTTATCATCAAACCTTCACTTAAGTTTTCACTTTGCTGGTCTTATCATCTCTATTTCATAATTCCTTTCCTATTCAAAGGAAAAAAAAAATGAGAAGAATAACCAAATTATCTAAAGATAGGATTTCTCCAACCCCCTCCCCCCCCCAGTTTTCCAAGAAAAAGCTGAAAAGAGGTAGGTTGGAAACACACCAGTAATCACAAGTGGATGCCAGGTAAGCCTCTGCAGGATAATTTAACATTGCTGGAAGAGAAGGCTATAGAAAAAGATCCACACAGCAACATAAACACAGAAATCAAGGAGTGCTGCATAAAACATGTGGAATGCCTAATGCAGATAAAGATGAGCAATAAATGGCACCTTACTGTAGCACAGTGGATAGATGCCTATGCTCAGGAATCAGCATGCACGAGATCCATAGAATTAGCATGAGGGAGAACAGCCAACATCAGTTACATTTGGGAGACGAAGTGAATCTGGCCAGAGAAGATGGTTTAAGAAGCAATTATGCTTTAATCCAGCTTTTGTCCTGCAGCAAGGACAACCACCCAGAACAAAACAGCAAGTCTCATCTAAGGCTTATGTTTTGAATCTGCTGGGCTTTCAACCAGGCTGCATCCACAAACCCAGCCCCACTGCACAGGGATGAAGGATGGAGAAATGCCATTGGGGAGAACAATTCCCCCAAACAGAAGGAAGGAAGCAAAGGAAGGCAGGTCTGGCTGCATGGTTTAAGCCCTTTTACCCCAAAAGCAAAGGGCAGAGACACACAACAAGCACAGCAAGTTCTGCGAGACAGACCCTGATATGAGAGTATCACAAAGGAGAGGACAGATCTCTGTAATTGCAGATTTTCACTAATGGCTCTGCACTGGAAGTCAGTGCAGTATGTCCCAGCCTGAGCTGCTGTGCTGAGCAAGGGAAGGGGGATGCTAAAGGGCACAGAGTTTGGTTCTTTTCAATGTCAAACAGCCTCAGGCAGTTGCTCAGAGCTCAAACTGCCACTTAGAGAAAACCTCTTGCTCCAAAGCCTACACTGAGGTCCTGCAGCTCAGAGTGGGAGGGGAGGAGGAAAAACTGTACCTGTGCTTAAGCAACTAGAAAGCTGATAAGGTGGTGTTGAGAAAGTGACACAGGTAATCCAGAAGGGTTTGGGAGCAAGAAGGCAATGACAAAGTGATTAGTACAGAAAAGGATGAACATAGTTCAGGGGGTGGAGAGGAGCTGGGGAGCAGGAGGGTCACAGCATACCAACAACCAGCTAAAAACCTAAGAACAGAAACAAGCCAAGCTCCTTCAGCTATTGCAGTCATTTTGCTATTCACAGTAAAAAAAAAAAAAAACAACAAAACCAAACCAACAAACAAACAATAAAAAACTTCCTTTTGAACAAACCCACAGTGCAACAGTGTTGTGCCACAGCTGTTTGGAGTACTGGGTGGATCCTAGAGCACATCCCGTGACAGTCCCTGCCTTTCAAGAAAGGATGCTGGACAAAGACCAGAACCAAAGGCACTTTCATTTGAGCTGCTTAGAGAAGCTCAGGTATGGCAAACAAACCTGCTGACAACCTAGCAAAACCCGTTTGCTATAAAGAACTGAAGCTCAGTAGGCTTCCACCTGGTACACTGAAACAGACTTCAGGAAAACAAAGATTCTGATCAAAGAGGAGACCTTAAAATAGGTTTCTGAAAGTCACAGGCAGAGAAGTAAGCTGAGGATACAAGTTCTGTAGGCTAAAAACATATCTCCGGGCAGCCTTGAGTTTTTACTGCTGCTCTTTTCAGAGTAGCCTTCAAAAGGGCTTCTCCTCCAAACGGGCACTACAAAACGAAACAAACAAAGCGATATGCTGCACTCCGAAGCCATCTCCTTAAGGGTGGGGGGGTGGGGGGAAGGAAGGAACATAGGTCCCAGAAGAATTCAGAAACAAAAGGTGTTTTGTAGCAGACAGAGCTATTTATAAGCTTGGCTATTAAATAAAGCTTCTTTTTTATAGTAGCAAAAAAAAATGAGCTTGTTTTCACCCTCAACAACTTCCTCTCCACTCATTGTGCCAGATGCTGCCCGGTTGGATCCAACTGGTTATCACCTCCCTCTACACCATTCCTCCTTATTACTGCAATCCACTATCAGACACTCAAGATAACACCAGGGTATCTGGGAGCATAAGCACAATAGGAGCATGAGATCCAAAAACCATTTCAAGAGAGCACAGCCCTGCCTTCCCCCTTGCTGCACATCAGAGAGCAGTTCTTTCTGCTCTGTTGGTCTATCCAGCACAACAGATGTTCACATCCTGCCTGCTACAACCTTATTATCAACTTGTTCCAAGAGGCTACTGGAGTCATGAAGAGTTTTCACCATGATTAATTCAATAAATCTGGGAATTAGACCCCAGAAACACTTGAATTTCAGAAGTACATCTGCCCCCACGTTCAGACAGAATGACCTCCAACCTACCTACTTCTCCTTGCAACATAAAAGAACATAAGCAAAGAGACCATATTGAGACTGTTCCTTTGAACTAGCAAAGGCAAACACATCTTCACCCAAACAGCAGCAGCTAAGGGCCTTATCCTGAAGATTAAACTAACACAGGTATCCAGCTTCCTATCAGCATCAGAAAGTCAGAGGCAAAAACAAACCCCTGCTGTGTACCCACACGGTTCCAGCTCAGTCAGGCCCAGAAGCAAGGCTCCAGATGTTCCCATACAGGGCCTTCCAACTCACCCAAAGTGCAGCTGGCAGAAATAACCCCAACATCCTGCCAGAACAGCCCAGGACTTTGTTACATAGTGCAAGGTCAGATCCCACCTACCTGGTTAATGAGTTCTCCAGGCATACTATTGCTCTGCAGCATCATCTATCAACACCTTCTTGTACTGGCCATGGCCTGTTGCAACAAATTTATACTTTTTGCCAGAAGGAATGGACTGAAGAGGAGAGAAAGAAAGAGCCAAAGTCAGCATTTTTCTCCATTAACTAGACAACCAAGATCAAATAACTGAAGCCAGATGAGTATTTGATACAGTTGTTTTTAATACCAGAAGTCTTGGAGACAGCCTACTCTGTACTCCCTTCTGGCCCCTTCCACACAAGTTCTTTGCACAGCTCCGTCATCACTTTCTATAAGCACAGGATAACACAGCAAGCACAGGATTTGTAATAGGAAAGAAGATGCAATGCCCGGCATTGTGAGGGAAGACCCACCTAAGAGCCCAGACCCCCAAGACAGGGTTGTTTTTACCCATGGCAAGAGTTGGTTTTATTTACCAGATACTGGCAGCTCCAATCCAGGAACTGACAAGATACTTTGATCTTCCTCTCCCAGCCTGGACAATTTGAGCAGTTTCTCCTTGCTGCTTTTTAAAAGACGTTTCTACAAACATTCCCACACAACCCCAGATCCATCTGCAAATGTTGATACTGCCTTAGGTTCAGTTTCACTTAGTGTTGCATGTTTTGTTTACTTGCAATACCAAAAAACATAACAAGAGCAAAGTAACTCACATTTGCAGTTCCATTGGAGCCTAGACGGCTGAGACTCCCAGCTCACAGGCTGAGAACATGCTATTCAAGAGACCTTACAGCATTACTGGATATAAAACTAATGTTTGCCCCTATTTTCACTAGGGCTGAAGCAATAGCATTTCACTGTTAGGAAGAGTTCTTAGGCATGCAATTGCCTCAATAGGGACAGGTAGCCCTTGTCCCTGTAGTACATCACCATCTTCTCAATACTTCCAATCCAGCCAAGTGCTCTTCTGTTTTTCAGCAGAGCAAGTGCTCTCGCACTCGCAGACACTAACTCACCTTGATATTGCTCTCAGGTTTGGGATTGCCCTTCTGTTCCCAAAGACTTCTTTTATTCACGATGTCTCCAGCCACGATATCCTGAGGAGATGATGTTCTCATTACCCTTCACTGCTAATGCTGTTGAACGTGCCTCTGTTCATGTTCATTTCAAACCCACACATCTGACCTCCTTTTTTATTTATATCACATCATCTGACCTATAACAGCTGCAGCTAAAACCCATGATCTTGAAAACTTCTTCCTGTTCCCAGTATATATCCTATGTTTTCCTCTCTCTAAGTCTCTTCAACGAGAATCTGAATCAATTCCATGATGTTTATTTTCTTAAGTCTGCTAACTATTTAAGACATGTTAGCAACAAGGCTTCTTTAAGTGAAAAACATTTTGCTCACATATACACAGATTTGCAACCAATGTGTTACAGAATCAGCCTCAATCACAACAACCAGAAAGTGAAATCATCAAGAGCAATACATAATATTATGTGCATTTTCCAAGTTTACAAGATTTATCACCTTGGTACTAGATCAATTTTGTGCTCAACAACTGGAGCTCAGTCCAAACTCCTGCAGAAGACACATGCACTCTCCCCACCAGCCAATTTTATTCCCATTTCAAGTTGGAGCCTCAACCAGCATCATAGCAGCTTTCCTAGCTGCACCACCAAGGAACAACTGGAGACCCTAACACAGACAAATTGAAACTCTGAGGTACAAGGCCTTGCAACCTGATAGAAGAGACTGAATCTCTTGGGAGCTGGTGGGCACCATGAACGAGCCACACCAACAGGCTAACCCGGGGCAGTGCACATCGTGCCCAGGGGCCAGTCCCTCATCTCCTCCACAAGCAAGGCAAGTTCTCCAAGTGCCGTACCTTACAAGCGGAGGGCTTCACAGCAGACTGAGCTGTGACCTCCCCGGACTCCCAGAGGCTTTTCGTGCTGGCTACCATCATGCTCGTGGTGGGAAGGTCAAGAGAGGGCTGACGGACAGGTTTAGGAGCCTTTGTGGATGTCTGGAAAAGAAATGGAGACGCATCACCATCAAAGAGTGTGCTTTTCTTTTCTTTTTTTTTTTTTTTCCACCCCTGTAATTGAAGGTCCTCAGGGATGAGGGGTTATGAAAGGAGACTTGCAGAGTCTTACTAGTTCCTGTCAGAAACTTCCATACTTTTAGCAGGGAACATAAGGAAACAAGGATGGGACAGCTTGCTAAAAAAAACTATTTTATGCTGTGGAGGGAGATACAGACCGGAGCAAGCAGCACTCCCATCCAAGAGGAGACAATTTAGTTGTCATCTCCCAGATGGTAAAGCTAAGAGGCACAGTAGGAGAGCAACACCAGGAAAGGGGGCTCCTCAGAGAGTGGGGACAGAGACAACACAGCAGCCCACCTCAATAGCCTGTGTGTACTGCTCCAGCCTGTCATCAATCTTTGACACAGGGAGGGGAGGCTGAGTCTTCTTTATGCTGTTACTGGAGAGCAGAGGAGAGAAAAGGATTAAGGTGTTCCCCCAGCACTTCAAGCAGAAGGGAGGACTTCACTGTCACTCCTGCCCTTCCCCACAGCAGGACCTGCTGGCATCCTCCATCTGCAGGAAGTGACCTGCTTTACCCTGAGGTCAACCCTAGAAATACCTTTTCTGTATTGAGCGGTTCAGCGACTCAGTTCTGTCCGTGATCTGAAGTGGAAGAAAAAAATACAAAGATATTACTTCTTTCTATGGATCCCAGATGAACGCAGTCACCCTAGCAGACCATTTGCTCTTCCCTGATCCCTCACCCGTATTTTGGTTAGAAATGCCTCACTCAGTCCCATGTTCCCATATTGCTGAGAGACAGCGAGCATTCCCTTTCCTCCTCCTTTCCACAGCAGGTAAGCAGACTCCCAACCAGTTTCAGGGGTAAACCAACAATGTGCAGCTTAACTGACAGCTGAAGCAACAACGAAGACCATTTTCTCTACTCTCTCTGATCAAGGAGCACGTTTCTCCCAGACACTTGGTTCCCTAGCCAGACACAACAGGGAAAGTGGCATGCGTGGAAAGACAAGGGGGAAAACTAGAGGCACTGCCAGCTACATCTGCAGAAGAAAAGCCAAGCATGGGAGCAGCACAGGCATGAGTTAGATCAGCTTAGACCAGAGAAGCACATAGACAGGGCAAGTCAGCACATGGAGCCACCTGCAAGGCAGCTCTTCACATCAAGCCATCAGGAAAGAGTTTTGCACCAGATGCTCCTGTGCAATAACTCTTTGGCCAAGACAGGAAGGCAAGCAAGCACTTCACAACCACTGCAGGAAAGGAAAGCCCGAATGTTACTAAACATCGCAACGTTTTCATGCCCCAGAAAACAAGCATACAGAGAGAAAAGTCACCTTGAAGTCAAAGGGGAGGCTTCCTTAACACCAGCTCCCACAGAGTCAAGGAGCAGCAACCAAGTAACAAGGAGCCTTCTCCCCCAGTAAAACTGCTGCCTGTGCCACAGGAAACATCACCTACCAAGTTAGTAGATAAAAAACAGCACTAAATGATCCTTCTAAGACACTTCCAGGATATCAGTGCTAAATTCTAGCTAAACTGAAGACAAGACAGTGTCACACTGAAGACACATTTACCAGCTGTGCCAAAGAGCACAAGACCCATTAGAGAACAACTAAACAGTGCAACCCTGGCTAATAGAGATGACATGGTGAGAGCCACTCTGCAGGGTCCCAACACAGCAGCACAACAGAAGCCCATCAGCCAGCTCTTTCTGCCAGGCAGGCTGTCTGCCTGCTGCCAGCTCACTCCTTTCCTTGGTGTTACAGGAAGTGATGCTTGCCTCCGAGCCATGACTTCAGAGACTGGACTGACCATCTGGCTCATTGATGGGCAGGCTGCTACCTTGTGGTGCATAACAGTAACCCGAAAGGGCAATCTGGCAGATCACTGCCCATGTCTCTGCTTCTCAACCACAAGTACAATATCAACAGCAAAAAGCCTTGAGAGATGGTGTGCAGGTGCAAACCACCCACAGGTGCTTCCGAAAGGTTTGTAAATGAGCATCAGGTTAAACAGAGGTTTTCTAGAGGGGCCTAGAAAAATCTATAGGTGACAGTATATCTCAGCATGACAGTCTAGACAGGAACAAACTTTCACTATGCTATTTGGAGACCACCTCCCCCTACCCTGTATGGCAATTCCTTGCAGCAAGAGTTGTGTATTTCTCTGGTCCAAAGCACTTTCTGTAGGACTAAAGAAATCACAGTTGTTTAGTCAGCCAACCTCAAAACTCAGGGCTCACAAGCAGCCTGGGACAAAACAGGACCGGTACAAGGCTTCCCCCTTTCCACCATGTACCTATTCAGCCCTCAGGCCACACTGGCCCTCTGAGCCCTGGACACCCCAACCAATCACACTGCAACCCAACATCAGCCCACCTCAGATGAGTACCTGGCCTCCACCATCCACAGCCGGCAGGGGAACACACTGCTGACTGCAGATGCTTTTATCTTTCCACTACAAGCAGGGTTTCTGCTGAGCTTCCTCTGCCAAAACATCTTCTTGGTGGTCAATGTGTTTAGTTCTTAGTGGTCACAAAGCCCTGCTAGCTAGGGTGTAAAGATCATCCTTACTTTGGAAAGATTCCAAGGTCAGATTTTTCCTAAACAGCTTTACATCCAGCTTGGCATAGGGGTGAGCTCTGACATCATCATTATCATAAAACAGAGACTGTTTTTCTAAAAACCTTTCCCTGGGCTAATCCTAGCAGCAGCAGTTACGCTGAGGTTAATAAGTTATGTGTGTTTTGGGGTTGTAATGACAGAAGTTTCATAAAAGTTGCTGAAAGTGTTTTCCACACTTCCCCACCAGTCCCACTCCAGGAATATGCTTTGGCTACCCCACCCCTTTTTTCAAACCTTACATAGCCAGCATCTAAACCCACCCTGTCTCCCCTCTTTTTATTTGATTATAAAAAAGGTCTCTCCATTACGAGCAAGAATCTGATGGTTGTAGATGATGAAACCTTCCTCTTGCAATCTATTTACTGATGAAAAAGAAAGCGCTCATACAATCATCCCTAGCCAGGAAATGTTGACTAAGCAGCAAATGGCACAGATCTAAATGCAAAACCAAAGCAAATATAATACCAACAGAATATTAACCAGCTACACAGACTCCTCACTATTTCCCTCACTGCTACCATCAAAAAGCTTAGGGCTTACAAAGACAAAAGGACATTCAGTGCAGAATCACTTATCTGTATCTATTGTATTTAAAAGCACACACAGAGAACTGAGGATTTATAGTAAATGCAAAGTAAGTCACAAGGTGCAAGTCAGGTGGCACTAACAACAGAAGTTTCACAAGAGCATCAATGCAGACAGATGTGATTGGGAAGGACATGATGGTTCAGAGATCAGGAATTCCAGTTTGTTTAAACAACTTAAGTCATACGTTTTAGTCCAAGTAAGATAGAGAAATGCTAGTGTTTCAGTTATTGGGGCTTTTTGTGGTTTGGGGTTTTTTTGGAAGGGAAATTTGTTTTTCTGATTAAGTTCTTGTGAATTTGGTTAAGACTATACAAGTTGAAAGCACAGATATCTTTCTCAGTATTACAATATTCCCTGACATCCTCAATGGACTTCAGACTTTCACAGTGATTGCCAAACACAGAGACTGTTACAGCCTTCAACAGCTCAAACAGGCAAAGTAGGAGGAGAGGAGGTGGACAACCATGGAAGATGAGGCAAACTGCTCAAGTGGTTAGTCCCAGCCCGTAGCAGGACAGATAACAGGATTCACACCCCACATTGCCATAAGGCCAGGATCATTTTCCTCATCATTAGTTAGGGGCTTTATTACAATAGTTCCCATACCTCCAGAGGGGCCCCAGGCATACAAACCTTTGTGGAGCACACTGCAGTGTGGTCAGAGCACAGCTCCTCCTCTTCCAGGCTGGTAAGGCTTGGGGCCTTCTGGCGTTTCTCCGGTGTTTCTTCTTCCTCATTTCTTCTTCTCTTCTTTTCCTGAGTGCAGAAAATGAACAAGCCAGGAAGTGAGCTGGTCAAACTGCTTATTAAGCAACAACAGTGATTTTTCCTGTCTCCCAGGCTTCCTGCTTTTCACTAAACAAACATGAAAGTGCAGAAGCATTGAGTTCATATTATCTAATTTGGAAACATTCAGGAAGGAGCTCATGTGTCATTTGGAAGGGAGGGTAGAAATCACAAATTTTGCAGGTTCATGGTTCCCAAATGGTATGAAAAGGGGTCCCTGTGTCAGTTTAAGATTTCTTACTTGACTGAGATAAGAAAACATGAATTTCTCATTTAGAGGCCACAAGGAAAGAGAGAGAGAGAGAAAAGCTACTCTTAGAATGAAAGGCTGGAAAGTCACACACAGTTCAAATGCAAAAATCACACCGCCCTCAGACAAAATCCTCAGTTAAAATCCATTTAGAACAAATGACATTTGAAGCTCAGCCACTCTCATGGACTTGCACACCACTCGAGTTCCAGCCTTGTCTCTCTCTCTCCTTAACCAGAAATTATCAGAGCAATGAAAGAAAACCTCAGCCGGGAGCAATGCAAAACTAGAGATCTATCAAGGTAAAGTGCTACAAAGATGTGACAAAGGCTGGTGAGAGAAAAACAAGCAGTATAATTTAGATTTGAGTTCTCCTGTAAAGCTATTCACTGCCCTCAAAACCACAGGAGAAGTAGCACTTTCCCCCTCAAAATTGCAGGGACAGGGCAAAACCACCATAAACCCTGGGAGCAAACACACCACCCTCACAAAAGGGCAGAGGCTGCCTGCAGTGACCCCAAGAAGGCACACAGGCAAGAGTAGCACAAGCCCCAGGTTATGCCATGAAAGCATGTCTAATCCTCTAATGGCCCAGCACCCAGCAGCATAAACAGCAATGGTGAGCTAAGACCTGGGAGAGCAGCCTCTGGCACCAGCTCTCCCACCAGTCCTCTGGAAAGAAGAAGGTCAGCTCCTCCTGATCCCACCTCCTGCTTGGCTTGCTCCCCTTCCTCCTGCTCTTGGGCTCGTTCTTCCTCCTGACACAACCTTTCTTCCTCTCTGACAACCACATTCTCCTCCCGGATCTCCTCCGGGCTTTCCCGATCCAGCTGAATCTGCTCCAGTTTGCCTTCTGCTTCCCTCACACCACCGTCCTCTTCTTCGTAAGACTGTCGCGGAGACCTAGAGGTGGGGGAGAGATCAAAGAAGAAAAACACATCATTATGGGCCTACAGACACCATCAGCTACCTCAGACCTCTAGAAATCCAGTTTTATCAGTTCCCCAACCTGCAGTTTGCTGGGTATTCTACACCAGGGCTCACAGCCCGATGTAACAGGCACCCAGATGTAACAGCAGTCATGTCATACTCCCACACTTCAAATGTCCAAGACTCAGCTCAGCTAAGAGCTGTAGCAGAGCTGAAGGCATCTGCACATTACCAGCATCATGATGGGCAAGACCTACAGGAAAGCAGAGAGCTGCCCTCTGCTCAGACCCCTGGCAGAGGGCAGCTGCTCAGACCACTGCCACCATGATGTGGTGTTAGCTCAATTCCGTGCTTGACTACAGCTAAAATCCCAGGTGAATCAGCATGCCCTGCAGTCCTGCACACAGACACAGATCTGATGCTGTCCCCACAGTTCCCAGCATCAGTTCAATGTGGGGCATCAAACACAGCCCTTCTCTGCCTAAACTCATCTTCCCTGTTAACAGTCTTTTGCTGGAGGAGGATCCAATCAACAACATGTGGACATGGTTCTCAAGATTCCCCTTTTCTCTAGCTGAAACTAAACTGCAGGGCAAGGCTGCACAGCCAGTCACCTGGAGGCTTTTCATTTGCAAGGCACAGTGCTTCACAAGCAATGCGATATCTACACTTGATCCCAAGCCTCAGTTTTGCCCACTAGACTAAATTACACCTCTACTCACATCCCTCATCTCATAGCCCAGCAAAACACAGGAGTTCCAAAGCAGATAAGGATACGCCTGGGTTTAGGGGTTCAGAAAAAAAATCAGTGGGGTTTGTACAACAGAATTCCTCCAGGTCTCCAAGGCTGCAAGAGGGAGACCTAGGAGTATGTTTGTGCAATCAGTTTGCAAAAGCAGAGCAGCCTATGCCTTTGGGCAGAGGGGCAGTGGGAAGACAGAACCCCAGAACTCCCCCTGGCTCACAGCCATGCCATCTAGCTGTCTTCTGGCTGGGGAAAGTTTTCTCCTCCCACCCATTTCTTGGAAAATCACCTGGCTTGTGAAAGCAAGGCTAGAGAGCTGACTAGCAGGCAGCTGCCAAAGGGCAAGGCTGACTCACCACTTCTGCCTCACCAGCCAGTACCAAAACATGAAAACAAGTTCAAGCAAGGCCTTTCCACCCACCTCCTTGCTGCTGGGAAGGCAGCTCACAGGTCAGCCACCATCCAACCCTCCACACTGACCACATGGGGGAAAAAGATGACGCATATTCTGGCTTGCTTGGCTGTTGGTGGGAGGATAACAAGTCAACAGGCTCTGAAGGCCCAGGAAACTAGCAGCTCTTCACCAGGACGGCAGCAGTGCCTCCAGCTCGAGTGCAAGCTTGTATTAAAAATTAGGGCCAGCAGATGCAATGCAGTCTATAGGATGCCTTCTGGACCACAGCAATTTTATATAGGGGGCAGCTGGCTGGCACAGCTACACCTTCTTTCATGCAGCTGATAGCAATGGATCTCCTACCACAGAGCAGTGAACCAGAACCAAAAAGAAAATGTGCCTTAGCACCAAGGCCCTCAGGAGATGCAGGAGCTGTTTTAGCTCCATTCAACAGAGAACAGTTGTCTCCATCCACTCATTCACAGCCACCACTTAAACAACCTTCACATGAAAACCCAGAGTTTGCTCCATCTTCAGTTAAGCAAGAGAGAGGGGAGCTGGAAAACCCTGACCACAGCACTGGTTGTCCCAGCATGGGGCATCACACACAGCCTACCTGTGCTTGCGCTATGCTCCAAGCTTGTCCTTTGAATGAGGCAGGTCAGCAAGGGCAAAGCTGCTGAAAGAACTTTATAGGGCACAGCCACCTGCTAGGAAGCAAGCCCAGCCTTTGGAAAAAGCCTACTCCCAGCAGGCCCCCAGGATCTGAGCCCCTTTAGCTGCCTCCAACCAGCTAGCCTTTAGCTGAGTGCCTATTCAGCTACAACCCCTGCTTTTAAAGGACCACCTCCTGCTGATGGGCTTCACCTGCCATGAACACCATCCCCCCCTTGCTCAGCATCTTCCCATCCTGCTACAGAATAAACACAAACATCAAATAAAAACCCAAGGAGAAATTTCTGGAGAAGATAATGCTAATTCCAGCTAATTCTCTTTTGAAGGCCGAGGAATACAGTAGCCTTTCTCTGCAGGCAAACTCTTTGCAAGGGGGGCTAGAAAAAGGAACAGCATGCTGAAAAGCAGATGATTCCTAATTGCTCCCACAGATGTTATAATCAATGCTGCTCCTTGGAGACAAGGTGCTTGAGCAGTGCTTGTGGGGTCAGGGCTGCAAAGGTACAGCTTGCAGAGTGGTTTAGCCATGACATTTGGAAAAAAAAAAAAAGTAACAAAACTGTGAGCTCTATTTATTTGTTCAGCAGTAAATATTAATCTTAAGCATTTTTCCAGTCATAGAATCATTGAATAGTTTGGGTTGGAAGAGACCTTTAAAGGTCATCTAGTCCAACTCCTCTGCAGTAAGCAGGGACATCTTCAATTAGATCAGGTTGCTCAGAGCCCCATCCAACCTGGACTTGAATGTTTCCAGGTCGAGGCATCCACCACCTCTCTGGACAAAGAATTCTTTGGGGTAAAGAAGAGGCTACGTCAAAAATTCCCTACGAAATCAGCCTGCCAAGAGAGCTGAGTCACAGAGTTAATGAGGAGGTAGATGGTATCCAAGGGAAAGAGTTAAGGCAAGAGTTTGGTTCCATTCCGCAAGAAGGGAGTGATGGGAGATGGGAACTAAACAGCTGGCAGCACATAGGCACCTCTCAGGGCTCTTTGCTTCTTGTTTTTCCCTGCTCAAAGAGGAGTCAAGCATGAGGTGGGCTGGGGCCATAACACCCACTATGCTGACATGAGCCAGGAAGCAGCAATAACTTAGAACAGCTTTTTAGGCTGGCCTGGATTATGTTAGAGGTCGTTTCAGCCCCTGCAGCAGCTCAGGTGGCTTAAATCCACTGTTGTCACTCCTCCAAACCCAGGCATCCTGGCAGGCTGCCATTGCTTGGAGTGCAAAGCTCAATCCAAACATCCCCAAAGCCTGAGGCCATCCCTGGGCCATTCCCCCCAGCTAGCCCAAATGGCAGGCAGAGAGCATCTGTTCCAGCGGTGCGGGGCCTGCCCTGTCCTGCTGATTCTCAAGCCTCTGGCCTCATCCTTACACATGCTAGACTTACCCGGGTTTGGTCACCCCTCCTCAGGGACACTTCTTTGGCTGGGCTCATTGGTACCCTCCCCCTGGTTCATCTGTGTCCTACCCACCTCTGCTTGCGCTGCTCAAGCTTCTGGGACCAGTCACTGAACCCCTCATCTTCCTCCAGCTCTGAAGTCCCAGATGGCTTGAAGTCATAGCTGAAACACAGCAAGAAGGAAAATCAGGATGAGAGGCATGCAAAAAGACCTAAACCTGGGCTGAAAGAGCCACAGCCTGACACTGTCCTTCTCTGCTTCCAGTTATTCCATCCTTTTTCCTCTGGCTGCTCCTAAATCCCATTTGAAGCCTTATCCTCTGTTACAGGAAAGATGCCTTTGCCACATGCTTAGGAGCACCCTTGTACAACGGGGGTCTCTCAAGGTATTACTGCATGATGGAGAGGAAGAAGCAGCAGTTCCGTATCTCCAGCAGGAGCACCCCACTGCCTGCTTGTCTCTGGGGCCACATGCAGACAAAGACAAGCAGCACATCAAAAACAGAAAGTCCATGGTTTTCATCTGCACTGAAGACTGGCCCTAGCTTGTTTGCACCAGAGGTGTTTCAAACTCAGCTGCTGCTTGTCCTATGCTTGTAGGCAGCCCCACAGAAAAGACATCAACAGGAGCTGGCCTGAACAGCTTGCTGGAACAAGAAAGCATGAAGATCCAAAGATTAGGACACTGGATCCTCATGTTCCCATACAGCTTTAAGCCAGTCACATGCACTTGCATGACTCTGGCTCCCCGCCGTGCTGCTGTGCAGAGCTACAGCCCTCCCGGGGCGCACAGCTGCCGGCACCAGATGTGGGCTGGCCTTGCACAGGGACTGTTGGGACTGTTGGCCTTTTCCTACTTATTTCCTTGTGTTTCCAAGAAGGCTCTTCTCCCAGTGAGGGGTCCTGGGTGGGAAAGCATCACGTTGCAAGCATCAGCATGAGGAAGTGGCTTTTGGGACTCAGGGTGATCACATTGCCTGGGAATGGGAATTAGGATGTGCAACTCAGAGATTAGTTTAGAACCCAGAGGTCCAAAATATGTAGTATATGTGGGTGAGTCTTTTTTATTGCCTTTCTGAGCTTTTAGGAGATGCCAGGAGATGCACAGCCTCCTCCATGACCCCAATGGCTTGAAATATGAAGTAATTCTCCAAGATCTGGGAGTCTTGTATTGAACTGACTGCGGGAGCCAAGGATTTACAAAAAGTATGTGCTCTCACCAGGGACAGAAGCAGGGAGTGCACAACGAAAAGCGCTGCTCAAGCCACAAGATTCAGGGCAGTCCAGCTCCTGCCATGCCTCAGCATCCCCTTGGACTGCCGAGCAATGATGCCATGTAGGTCTAGGACACTGCAGCCTGGGCTGGGTTATTTTCTGCTCTGTGTATAATGGCAGCTTGTGAGTGGCCCAGGATAACGCCCAGAAAATTTGATGTGGAATCAGGACAGGACTACAAATCTGCTGAGTCACTGGTCAGGGCTTCAGATAAGCTGGAGTGTTGATGGTGTTCAAGGCACAGTCATTCCAATATTTGTGGCCCTGGTCACAAATGTGTGTTTGGGCTATCAGAAAAACTCCCAGGGAGCAAGGGGGACTGCCTGAATGCTGTTAGAAAACTAGTTGCTTCCCTGTGCCCCTCTGCAAAAACAACCCCAGGAGAAGCCTCAAGCCAGCACAGCCCCAACATCACTGCTTTAGCTGATGTCCATCCCTCTGGCTCCCAAGGACATGCCTGTCTTTCCACTATTTTACGGGCTACTTCTGGTTTTCTTTCGTGGGGAGAAGGAAGAACAGGAGGTTCACTCTGTCCCTTTGGTGCAAGGAGATGCCAAGGGTGAGTCTGAACTAACAGGAGTAACAGGGTAAGTCACAGCATGGGAAGAGCCAAGGGAAGGAGGGGCCAGTATTTACACAAGAGAGAACGAAGCTTTTCAGAAGATTAATAGCCAGGGCTGACCCTGGCCACATGAGCAAGCCCAGGTGGCTGTCAGCAGCCATAAACAAGACCAGGGAATGGCCAGAGAAGAAGAAACATCCTTTTGGTTGAGCCTGGCCCAGCAAGCTTAAGCATCATGGAGCAGGGACCAAAACCCTTCATTTTATGAGTTCTTCTTGTCATTGCCTGCTTAAGCACTCAATTAAATTTGGGTAACACCAATAGTCCTGTGGGATCTGCAGCGTGTCTGTGTCCATGCCAATGGGACCGGAGCCTGCAAGCTGGGTTACTGGGGCTGCTGCACACTGCTCTGGGCCTGAGGCTGCTCACAGCGTCTCCCAGCAAAGCAGAGACCAGAGATCCTGTCTGCTGTTTTCAAGACTTTTACAAATTATTTTCCAGCTCCCATGTGAAGGGGGGTTTGGAAAAGCCAGTGATTATTATTACTTTCCAGATCTTCTGTTTGCTTTTAGAGCAGACTGCAGTGGTTTTGTCTGCAGAATATCACCATGTGTATTTCCACAAAAGATTGTGAAGGTGCTCTGCAATGCTTTCAGATAAAAAGAAAAAAAAAAGGAAAAAAAAAAAAAAGAAGTTCTGTATAATTTTGAAAATATCTAAGAAAAAAAAAGATTTTTTAATGGAAAAAGAATAGATTTTTACAAATAATTTTTGCTCTTTTTCCAATAAAATGAAACTGTTGCTTCTCTCTGACTATAACCCCATATAACTTTTGCATTGTGTTCAATATATTTAGAAATAAGTTGAATACATAAATAGTGGGAAGACTGAGGTCTTTGAGACATGAGTTTGGCAATTCAGAGAGTAGACTGGTTTTTGTGCTAGTCCCACTGCTGCCACGGCATCTGCGCTTCTGAACCATGGACATGGGGAGGCTGCAGTAGGATGCTGTGGAGGGATGCTGGGCATGTCATCCTATCCCTTCTCCAGGTGTTTCCTCTTTGACATAGCTCAGCATTTCCATAAATGCCTCCTGAGCTACTTCCATTTAAGACCTGCCCCATTAAAGCACAAAGTTAGTTTTAACCCTTGGATCTGTAAACTGCACCAGGTCGGGGGCTGCTTCATGCTCCCAGTGCCGGGGCAGCATCCTCCAAGAGAGGAATGGGGAGCCCAGCCAGGACAGGTGACTGCTTGCTCGGGCACCAGCACTGTGATCTGCTTGGAGTTGTGCATCACATCCTCAGGCACGTGTCCATTTTTGCATGTATCAGAAACCTCCATTACTTTCAGTGTAGGATGATTCACAAGCTGAAAATTAACCAGGTGCTGAAATCACTGGCAATGAGGACTTCCTGCCAGAGCTCAGCTTTGCCCGAGCTGTCCCAGTGTAAACACTCGGGGCCGTAAAACACCCAGCCTCCAGCCGAAAAAACAAGAGCAAAGCATGGCTTCTGTGTTCTTCTGCCCAAACAAGAAAACACACTATTTGCTAGTGTGGGCTAGATCCCCAGCCTAAACCTATTAGAGAACTTCCCCATCTCCCCAACCCACCCCAAGCAAGAGAGACACACGCCGTGGATGCAGGAGGGTTTTGCTGCAAGGAGAAAGTGTGTTGCTGAATGATTTATCTGTGGGTATTTCTTACTGGTTTTCCTGTGCTGGACCCGCACTCTCTGAGCAGGAGACAGTGCCATTCAAGCCCTCTTCTGCCTGGGATCTCAGCTGCTTCTCCCGCTCCCGCCGCCGCCGCTCTCTCGCCGCCTCCTCCTCATCTTCCACGCTCCACTGTGCTGTCAGCCTGCCAAGACAGAGGGAAAACCCATCCTCAGTGCCATCAGGCAGTGCCTGTGAAACCAGGTAATAATTCTCTGAGGTATCTGGGCTCCCCCTGGCAAACAGGAGGCTTCTGCAGAGGAGTGCTCCCATCATGAGCGGTGCTCCTCTAAGTGGCATCCTCACCTCCATCAGCAGAGCTCCACACTGGAACTGATGGATGTGCAAGGGTAAGGTGGGACACATGGACTGGGAGAGGGGTGCAGAAAAGCCTGGAAGTCTCTCCAAGGAAGATGTGGTGCATATCCCCTTCCTTCCAGATCAGTCACCTTCCTGTGGGCTGGAAGTCCACTGAGAAGCACCATTCCCTGCAAAAACAGCTTTGCATCCCAGGAAGGGTTTGTAAAGGGTCTTGGAGTGCTGCAGGATATCTAACAACCTCAGCTCAAGCTTTGGCCCAGGGCAGGAAAGATCTGCACACTGGGGGTGAGTTTCCTGAAGCAGTTGAGCTGCTTCTGCCTGACCAGGAGTCAAGGGAACAGTGGTGGAGGGCAGCAGCTATGTCCTACTCTGCCCTGCCCAGCTTCCTTTCACCCCTGCAGAGAAGCAAAACCTGCCTTGGCTTCTCCCAGACATATCAGCTGCTGAATAATAATGCCTCTGTCAGCAGAATGGCCTCTTACATCCCCAAGGAAGAGATGCCACATTCCTCCTCTGATGATAATGCCAGTCCAGTTGCTCACCACATGGCATCAGCTCCTGCTCCACCACTGGCAGCACCAGCTGAGATGCAGGCAGAAAGGGACATGCTGCCATGGGATGGTCACCACTCACCCAAAGGGCCTGTGATGGCAGCTGGAGCTGGCCAGGTCTGACTCGTGGTACGTGGAGCTGATGCTGGGACAGATGCTTCCTGACCCCGCTCACCCTGGCCCAGCCACATCCAAAACAGACCATGAAGGCTGTTTCCCCTGGTGTTTGCAAACCTATTTACAGAAATGCTCTTGAGGCAAGGCATACACATGGGAGTCAGGAAGGCGATCTCCCACCAGCAGCGGGATCCAGCACAACCTGAACTCCCCCTCCTCAGGCACACCCTGAGGACTGCAGTCCCCATAGGATGAACCTGCTCAATAGGAGATACAATGCAACATAGTTCAGAATGAGGCAAAGAGCTTGTGGAAAGGAAAAGGGAAAAAAACCAGAAATGCCTTGGTTGAGACTTGTTTCAGCCCAGTCTGAGTGAATGAGGCACAGGTTTCAACTGACCCCAGAAGTTCCGCTCTGCCAGCCTGCCTGACTTTGCCCACAGTCTGGACTATGAATCATGTGAAAGGGCCTCACTTCACCAAGGACCTCACTAAAATGCTGTTTTTATTTGAGGTTCAGGACAGATACATCCCTCTCCCAGCAATGGGAGGAAAAAAAAGCCCATTAGGATTAATTGACACCTTTTGTTCAGGAAAAATTTGGCCCTTCTGATTACATTATGAACTTTGTTAGCCTTTCCAGGGAGACTCCCTCGGAGTCTTTTACTCTGCAGTGGCAGCAGGACTGTCGTGCTTAGCCTCAGTAGCATCCCTTTCCACAGTGGTCCCACCACCATCCAGTCAGGAAGCTGGGGATGACCCTAAATCACTGCCCTCTTGAACTCCCACCTGCCCCAAGGCAGCAGAGCCAGGATGTGGAGCCCAATGGAGAAAAGTTGCCCATCCCTGCTGCACCCATGGGGGAACACAGAACAAAGCAAGTCCCAGGACTAGCCCAAGAGAATGCTCCACTGCTGTGTAGTTACTGCCTGCCTTATTTTGGGTGGGGTCTTTTTGCAAGCAGCAAATTCAGCTCTTTCCCCTTTTACCCCCTCATCGTCCCTTGCCACCTTGCTCTCCATGGGGAACAAAGTGGACCCAGACCAGAGCCTGGGCTCCCCTCCTCCCTTCCCTACTCATCCCACACTCCTATTTATTATTTTTCCTCAGGTTCCCATAGAAACCCTTGTCTGTGGGCCTGGCAGGAAGCCACCATGTTGTTGTTTTTTTTTTTTAATATATAAATGAAGTCATTCATTAAACTCTGCCATGATCTCCCTCCCTTGTGCGACAGCTCCAGATAGTCTCCAATTCAGAAAGGCTGTTAACCCCCTCTCTCCCATATCGCCCCAGTTACAAGAAGCAAGGTCTGTGTTTATGCCAGAACAACTCGATTTCAATGAAAATCCTTCACCCCCTCCTCCAGCTCCTTGGGAAGCTGCTGCAGAGGCAGTGCTGGACCAACCCTCCCAGCTTGCCCAGGGTACCCAGGGGAGCTTGGAGGGGGGTACCCTCTGAAGCATATGAGCTTTCCACACTGTGAGAGCAACGTTGGTTGGCAGCCGTCTCCCTTTCCCAGTTGGATGTGACTAACTCTCTCCCCATGACCTCACCGGCTCGCTATTCTGTCCCTGCATCCTTTGAACAGGCTGAAGACAGAGCTGGGGGCGACTGTTTTGGGGAGAAGGATTTTTCTGCAAAAGCAGGGAAATAACTTCCCCAGTTCCCTTTGCCACAGAGCAACCCAGCTTCCAGGTTGCCTGCTGCTGTGCTGGGACGTGGCTCAGACACACTGAGCAACCCAGTGGGGCTGCAATGCTGGGAGCATCATGCCTCTGCTCAGCAACAAGGGCTGCAGATAAAGCCCCCACCAAGTCCCCACTCACTCTGCCTTCAGGAATACCAGCACTCTCCAGCAAACACCTAAAACCAGTTTATTTGCAGGTTCTGAGCTCTCTCTCATGCTCAAACAGGCTAGTAGTGGAGTGAGGTTTCATGAGTGATGCTTTGGGGTTCAGTAACCACACTGACAAGCAGAGGAAAAAGGATGATTACTTTTTGACTGACTTAGCAGCACAAATATTTGTCCTTAGTGAAAAACAAACAAAATAAAACAAAACAAAAAAACACAAGCAAATGAGAAACTAAGCCTTGCATTTGTTTTTGTGTTTGGGTCAGCTACAGGGGTTTGTTGGACCCCAGACAAGATGTGCCATTCCAATTTGGACAAGCACAAGTGTGAGCAGGGGGTCAGCTGTTAAATTGCCTTTAGAAGCAAAAAGGTGGAAAGATTTAATTTCCAAATGGTTCCATTTTCTAAGAAGGGGACGAAGTCTTCTGTTTGCTCTAATTGTTCACAATCGCATTCAGTAACTCAATGTGCTCAGCCCACAGTGATATTTCACAACCGTCTCTCCCACTTCTAGAAATAATTACCCAGTGCTTCAGGATGAGGCTGATCCCACATATCTCTGCCTTCACCTCCAGCCAGCACTTTCCCAGGTTGGTCTCAGGCTGGGGAGGTCTAGGGAAGAAGCAGACTCATAGCTGCCAGTGGGACTGAGAGCTCTCGACTTCATTTCACCCATCACAGGATAGGGAAATGGAAAGCAAGACAACTTGAAGCTTGAAGACTTGCAAGATGAGCTAGAGTGTGCTACACTCCGGCATCCAGCCACTTGCCTTTATAAAATCCCTATATAGAAGGATTTTCATGCAACGAGAATGGAAATTTACCCCCCTCACACAAATTTTAGGGGGACTAGAGAAGGGATGAGGAAGGGTAGAGAGACCTCTTTGTGGCCCCAGCAGCCAGGAGCTGCAGTAAGACTTGCTCCAGCAAGACCTCATCACAGGGCTGGGTCATTTCTCTTACACAGTCCCTTCAACTCTGCCAACAGCTTTTGGAAGGCTGTGGTTGAGCCTAACACACTTTGCGGAAGGGACTTAACTCTTCCTGAGGAGGTGAGGAGACGCAGCAGGTCTAGAGATGAGCTGAAAGCACCCTGGTTCAGCTTTGGCCACAGAGTCACTGCTTGCAGGTGTTTGGGATGCTTAGGCTTCTGCTCTGTCTGGGGCCAGCTGCCCATTTCAGATTCAGCTCTTGACTTCACATCCCTCTGGACCCACAGCCAAAGAAGGGACTTTATTTCTGTTTGCACTACAAAACACCTCTTTTTGCAGAATGGCATTACAGGCACCCAAGCCCTGCCTTCACTGTTACACATGGCCACAAACACCAGCTCCAGACAAGCCAGCATTGCTGGAAAGGTCACGTTTCCTTTGGGCAATTCCTCACCAGCACTTGAGGAGATTATAATATTCAGGCAAAGGAAATTTTTGGCACCAGATGAGCTGTGTTTAAGGGAAACTCTGCAGACTCAAGGAGTCTTTTGCATGGTTGACAGCTCAAAGGAAGCTTTGCTGGCCCAAACCCAACCTTCAGCACTAAAGCTAATTCCAGAAAGGAAAATCAAATGCCTCCCAGAGGCTTCGGGCTTTGCAGACCTGTGCCAGAAAAACTCAGGAACCCTCTACCAGCACACTGGACATTCCTGTCTCCTGAGCTCGCTGGGTTATCAGGCTAGGAGAGTGTTGACTTTGGTTGCTGCCTCTGTTGAGTAGGTTGCCACCACAGAGCCAGGGTTCATGAGGGAAAGGGTTTTGGGAACAGGTTTTAGGAGGAGCCATGTGCAGCCCTGGCAAGACAGCTGTTGTTTCCCAAAAGATACATTGCCCTGCGAATAAAACAGTGTCCATCACCACTGAAAGAATCACTTGCAAGTAATACGGCTGCATGAATTAGAGAAGAACTGGGAAGCATAACCCTACTTCCCCCAGAAGGCTTCCTGTTGGCCGCTCTGTTGAGAGTAGGGGAAAGAAAGATGCCAGAAACTGATGCATGGGACCTTCCCCTTCCATGTAATCCACTGCAGTCTGCGTTGCCTTGTCACAGTGCCAAATACAATATCAGTGCAGAATATGGCCTAGGACTGTCAACAAGTTCATCCTGCTGCTGAGCAGAGCTGCCAGGCTTTATTTAATATTGCGTTTATCACACATTCCTAAAGGGCCTTGACAACTGGCAGGGGTACAGAGACGTGCAGCTCACTCTGTCACATGAAATGGGAGAGGACACCCTCAGAAGGCTACAAATTAACACCTTCCTCACCCACTTGACCTTCTGCCAACAAATTAATCACTTATTAATCTCTTATGAATGGCATATAAGGGATCTGTGTGACTGGGTCAAGTATGCTGGAATACCCAGATAATGCCTCCGTTCATGCCATTCAGGACCACTGGTGTCAGGCCACAACAGAAGTCATGGCTGAGGACACTTGCATGCAACGTACAGTCATGCTGGCATGGCTCAGTTTCTCTCCATCCCTGCAAATCACATTTGCCATGGCTCAAACCAGTGTCCCAGGCGATGCCTCACACCACGGGCACCAGTTTTGGACATCAGAGTTCAGCACCTCAGCCCTTTCCAAAGATCTCTCTAAAACCCAGGTTTACCTCCACCTATCATGACACCTTCAGAATCCTGTCCCTAAGTCCATCCCTGAGTCTTGTCCAAGGTCACCAGGAAGACATAAGGAATGGAGCAGAAGTCCAGCTGGCATCTTGACCCCCTGATTAACGCTATGCTAACAGGCTGCTGCTGAACACCAGTGACCAAGACTGGGCTCCGTGACACCAGGGAACATGGGCTGACAAAGTGTCTGTGGTACAGCCATCACCATATCAGACAACAACCAAGAGTCACACTTTCTCAAGGACGAGTTTCCAACGCTTAGGAGTAATGTGACTGGATAGGAAAGACTACAGCTGGGTCATCATCCCTCTGAATAAGGAAAGGGGTGTGGATAGCAGTATGATACAGGGAGACTGGGAAAAGAAATAAAATCAAAAGTTATTATGTCACAGCCTGGAGTTTATTTCAGCCTAGCCTTGGGAGAGTTATCCCAGCTCTGAAACAGCAGCGTGTCAGTCAAAGGCAGCCACAGATACTGCACAAGCCTCTCCCTCCCATACATTCATGTAATTCCTCAGCTGCATTGCTCCGTTCAGAGTCCAGGCTACAGAGTTTGGATAAGAAGGGGGGCAGGGGGAAGAGGAAAAAATGCCTCTATATCCTTCACCCCTAGCCTTTTTCTCATACCAAGCTTCCCCACCCAACACGTAGCTACACACTCAGCCACGTCTCCCCATTTCACTTATAAATCATGGGTCACCTTCAAGATGTGAACAGCAGGATAGAGCTGCTTCACACCCAGGGGCAACCACAGAGCCCATCCCCACCATCCACTGGTGCTGGGGGTGTGGAAATGCAGCACTCATGGAGCGATAAGGACACACCAAGGCATCTGAACGGAATTTGATATGGCCCAAACTTTTATCAAGCAGAAATGGAAGAAAAACCACATTCCGCACGGCAGAGACCTATCTCCCTTTTAAAAATAAAAGCAACTCTTTATTTTTTTAAACAGATCTTGGATTTTCTCCAAAAACACACATCCCATTTCTGCCCAGAGAAGGATGTGCAGATGTGCAGCCATGCATCCACACATGCCAGGTATAAAACTCTGCCTGGTCTAGCCTTCATTAAATTCCCTGCAAAGACTGACCTGTCACTGTGGCATGTCAGGCAGGGAAAGCCTCTGATGGTAATTTACTGCTTCCACATGCAAAACAAGACACATTTGAGAAAGCTGGTGGCAAATGGCAGGAGCAGACCCTAGAGAAGGGATGCAGGCAGGGCTGGTCCTTCACCACGAGCTTCATCTGGCCCCTCCTGCCACTCACAGGATAGTGGCTCCAAAAAGGTACAGGGGATGTTCCATGCTTCCAGACACCATAAGTGACTCACTGCCACACACAGGCACAAGGCAACCAATGGGAAAAACTGTTTCTTTTTATTATTACTAGTTTTAATGATGGCAGACAGAATCCAAATGAATCCCTTACAAGATGATGAATTGCACTCCCAGGACTGTGGGTCCTTAGCACAGAGATAGGCTGGTGCAGTAATGTATTAACATCACCGGTCAGGAATTTGGCAGGGGGGAGGAAAGAGCTGGAGTCTGAGCCCTCCCAGCACTCCACTGTATTCGGTAGGTGTGAGAAATTGGTGCTGTGTACAACCTCAAACCATGGCTCTTTCTCACGGTCTCTCCATCTTGGCCCTAAAGTTCAAAAAATTGGATTTTTTTTCTAAAGAGCAGGAAGTCTGGGCTCTGTTTTTGCAAGGGAGAAGCACGCCAGAGAAGAAAATAGATTTGTCAAAGAGGTACAGACTATCTTACCCAGCTTTGGTATTTTATTTTTCCTCTCTCTCTGAGGGAAGCAAGCCTCCACAGCCTCTGAGCCTTAGCTACTGTCAGCCAGCATCCTTGATACACTCGTGCTGGAAAACAAGTCTGAGCCTAGGAAGGTGAGCAATAGCTTTACCCCTGCTTCAAGACAGAATTAAGAGTAAGATTTATATCAGCTTGGTGCTTTTTATAGCACCGCTGGCTTGGCTACAAGTCACTCATTTTGCAGCCCCTGGGGCAACACAGTCCCCCCAACAGCAGGAGGGAGTTCTCTGTCTGAGCACTGGCAGGAGGCAGCAAGGGGAGGCCGTGAGAACACGCTGCTCCACTCCCTGGGAGAGTTGAGGCTTCGTTTATGGCCATCACTGAGGAGTTGTGCTGCAACAGGAACTGAAGTCAGCAGCAAGCCCTTGGTCCCTGCTGTGCTAAGGCAGCAAGTCTTCATGAGGAAAAAGAGTCTTTGCACCCCAGCTTCTTGCCATGGGACAGAGGCATGCAGCAGCCCCAGCTGCCCTCTGCCCACAACAGAGCTGAGGGACAGTGCTGCTGATGTTTGATGACCATTTGGTGCTCCAACAGAGTTAGAAATGGTGGGAGAGGGGGGTAAAAAAGAGGAAAAAAAAGAATCTGGAAGCTGAAAATTAGTTCTTACACACTATTTACACACCATTCCAGCTGCAAAGTCTCAGACCTCAGCTTCTCCACCCAGAGCCCTTTCTAGCTGAACCATGCTCAGATACATGTGGTGGCCCTTCTCCACTCCATCAGAGGATGTGGATAACCTGTGGTTGCAGCCCTGAGAGGCTCAGAGGCTCACTACCGCTCCCCAAAATTTCCATGGGCTCAAAGTTCAGGCCCTAAATATCCAATTGCTTAAGAGCAGGTAAAAAAATCTGAGTCAAACCAAGCTAAAAGCAAACAAAACCCATCAGCTGGTTTCTGGGAAAGGTCAATGGTAGGTGGAGTTCTTCTGAAAAAAACAAGCCCCAGGGCTGGGAAAATATGGGAATGGATCCACAGGATACTCAGAGGGGACAGATGGGCTGCTGCAATTGGAGAGAGAATGATGAGCTGCTGTCTGCAGAGTGAAAGCAGAGGGTGGGCATCCCATGAGGCATCCAGGGAGGGGCTACCCACCACACACTGGCTTAGCCCCTTACTCTCACCCTGCCCCACGGCTCAGCTGGGCTGCAAATCACCAGGTCCCTCCTGACTTGCAAAATGTGGTGGCTTCGCTCTGCAGGCAGCTGGCACCAGTGAAGCCCCACCGGGATGTGGAAATCCCCCAAGCATGCCCCAGCAACACTGGGTGATCAGTCTAGCCAAAGGGCTCTCCTGGCTGCTCCTCCCCACCTGCAGCCTCTGGTCGTTGTCTCCCTTCCCATCCACCCCCCACTCGTGGGGTTTGCAAAGGTGCCCACTAGTTCTGCCCTGGTCGTGGTGATGGGACACAGAAGGATAAAAAAAATAAAGGCCACTAACAAAAACATCAAAATAGGGAGGATTAGGGAAAGGGAGCACTGTGGTGGGCAAGCCCTGCTGGGACCATAGGCTCCTCATGCAACATTTGAGGCAGCATTGCAAGGTATGAATTGCATAGATGAAGGCCCTGTGTCCCCCTGTCCTATGCCAGCATCCCTCCCTCCTCTACCCACACAACAGCTCTGCTACTGGCTCATTCCTGCACATTCATTTTTCCCATCTCCCTGTAAAGCGCTGCTTCACTTCTTCACAGCAAGAATTCCTCACTCACCATACCTATCCACAAGCCAGAGAGGTGGAAAAAGGCAATGCTGCAATAGCCCCCAGAGTAGTTATCTCCCAAGCAACAAACCATGCCCAGACCATGTCAATCACCCCCACAAAAAAATGTTCTTCCCCATCAAAGCACCGTCCAGCCCTCCCAAGTGCTTCCAGCTCCTTGTTCCCAGCTCAACACTGAGGAGGTCAAGACAGAAATACTGGAGTAGCATCTTCCCTGCTGAGAAACATCCTGGCAAGCTTCAGGAAACATTGCATGCAGCAGAAAGGAAGGCATCCCACAGAGCTGGGCAGAGCCCCCATATCCTGATCAAACTAAATATTACACTCATGACATATACCAAAATTCAAGGAGTTCAGAGAATTTTAAAGGTACCCCTAACGCTGAGGGACTCCAAGCATTGCCAAGAGCATTGCTGGACAATGCAGTACTGAGTTGTAGGGAGAAAGAAGGGGCCATGCAGCTGCCTCATGGATGCCAGGACACGAGTGTTGGCATTGGCTGGAGGTGGAAAACATTTCATCATGTATGGCAGGCCAAAACACAGGGGCATGCAAGATTCACTTCAGATCTCACAGTTTGGCTTCCCATGTTAATGGCTTCACAGAAGATAAAGCAAAAGTCCCATCCTACAGAGTAAGTAATTAGCTCTATCATGTGATTCAATTTTCTGACTTATAATTAGAGACATTCATTTATTTGTTGCCTATGCAGCAGCCATGCTCTGGAGCCCCTGTTCTGGACCAGGTCCCCATTGTCCTAGGAAGCATACAAGCAGTGTGCAAGAAAACTGTCCTTTTCCCCCCCCAAGAACAAATCACAGCTCACTTCCTAATGGTACCCAAGATTCACCCACATGCTGGATAAAAAACAAACCAGCTGAGACAAGAGCAGTACTGCTTCTTCACATCCATCTGCATGCACACTTCACCCCACAGCTGCACACCCCAGCCAGGCACTGACAGCCCAGCTATGGGGACACAACTGCAGGGACACCGCAGCACTTAGCAGGAGCAGCATCAACCAAGAGGCACAATAATCTGGTTTCAAGGAGCAGCACAGCTGACTTACAGAGAGGCTGATTTGTAGGTTAATTAAACAGCCATATTCTTTTGTGAAACACTTGAGGCTCGATAAATAGGGGGAGAATAAAATTCCAGCAGGAGCAGATAATGAACTGAATGAATCGACGTGACAGGCACTGGATGCCTACCTTATTTATAGGAATTCATTAAAAGGATAAGGAAAAAAGAGACCTCGATAACAAGATAAAGCAGCTCATGTTTGGAGTCTTGTGGGTGTGCAAGGGATCATCATGCTACAAAGGGAGAAATCTTTCCCAAGTGATATCCTGATAGAGAAACTATGCCGGATGAGGGGAGTGCCTGGGCACGAGGGGCAAAGGAGTGGAGGTAGATAGCCCTGCAATTGTCCATTCTTCTCATGCCTTTCCCAGGTAATTACTCAGCCACTCCTGCTCTGCAGTTGCAAGGCATAACCCTGGGCTCTTTTCAGTCTCCAACTTTTCAGATGTAAATGGCACGTTCCTGCCTGCACCTTCTGCAAAGCACCTTCTTCAGTGAAGAAGAAGGAAGGCTAATTTTCCTAATCCACCTCCAGGCTGGGCAGAGGTGAAAGACGTTTCCCAGAGTGCTGGCTCAGCACTTCAGCCTGCGGGTGTCTCCAACATGATCCGGTGCTCCAAAGCACACAAAATGACTCTGAAGCACGGCATGCACTAAACCTGTCAGCAGTCAGTGGAAAAGCCTTTCCATGCAAATGAGGCTCCTGGGACCGATGTTTGGGAGATGCTCTGCACAAGGGCATGGCCCCCTTTGTCTGAAATGCTGGGAGTTTGTAACAAGCACAGGGCAGGATGCTTAAAGCATTGGGACTCAGCTCTTCAACCCAAAAGCCACAAGACCTTTACACTGGTTTCAGCTCAGGAACCCTTAACCCAGCTGCTGGACAGCCGACAAGCAGCTCCCTTAGCTGAGCCATGCTCAGAGAAAGTAATTCCCTCGTTATCCCCGCTGACGTCTTGCAGCAAGAGCAGCCAGGGAAATCTTGACACCGCATCGAAATCCCAAGTGCTCACATATATGGCTCTGAGCAGGCGTTTTCACTCTTGTGCTCCAGGTCTTGGACACATCAGAAGAGCCCAGGACCCATGCGCTGTAACCACTCTGCCTGCATTCACCTTGGGACAGATAAAAGCAGAGCACAGCAATCTTGACAGCAACATATCATCAAGCCAGAAGCCTCACACCATTCACTGACTGAAGCAGCTTGTTCCTGTAGCCAAGGTGGCAGGGCTTGCAGAGCCAGCCCCACAGCCATTCTTAGCAGGGAAACTGCTCCAGGAGAAAATACAACTGCACAACAAGATATGCTGTGTATGGAACAGACCTGCCCATTCTGCTGTTGAATCCTGTGAACATGAGTGAGGCTATCTGTGTGTAAACCATGGAAATCCCTCACACCCACACCCCACTCCCTTCCTTGTCTGTAAGCAGGACTGGAAAACACAGCCACAAAGCCAAACCTCAGCCAGATTAAGTGTAATAAACTCCGCTCAGCACAAACATCACCTCGTAAAAGCCCCTCTGAGTCTCTGGGACACCAAGAGTCCCTTATGCACAGCAGGATGAACTTGGAAACATCATTAAGGACAGGAAAACACTTCTGACTTGGGCTGTGTTGAGGACAGTTCTTTGGACACCCCTTTTCCTTGCATGAGGCACACATGCTTCCCCCTGCTCTCCCCCATCTGCCACCCTGCAAATAAATTGCCACTCAGCTGTGCACAGTTCATTTGCCTGGCCTGCCTCGATACAAGCTGGCCCCAAATCTGAGCCCATCTCTGCCTTCTGCACACTCACAGAGGTTTCCCTACCCCTCAGGAGCCCCTGACCAAGCCCTGTTCTGAAACAGGGATGTGTAACTGAGATCCTAGTCCCTCCAGGCTGAGACCAGGGAAAGAGTCCAACAGGACAAACAGGAGATGAATAGAGAGGAGTCAGCTTCTCCTGCCCAGGAGACTGAGCACTAACTTTCTACCCAGGGCTGGTGCAACCAGTGGGAGCTTTTCTGCCGACTGCCCTGGGTCTAGAACAGGAGAAGGTGGCAGGGACTGGATGTCTATAGGAACCTGTTTCCCTTCCAAGGTGGGAAACTCATTTGAGAGATGAGGTTTAGGGGCTGCAATACTAGTCAAGGAAATCCCAAATTGACTGGAAAATGCCTGTCAAAAATAAACCCCACTTTGACATCCTCCAACTCTATGCTAAAGACCAGCAGGCACAGTGAGGACAAGGCAGCCAAGAGGTACCCAAGATGCAGAATGTCAGTCCAGCGCTCCCTAATTCCACCTCTCACCCATCCAGCTACTCAATTAAATATAAAGAAGCGAGAAGTGCCTCTCTTCTGTCCAGTCAGAGCCATCAGCATGGCACACCACCATCATCCAGACCCTCTGAGGAAAGCAGCATTTCCAGCCCGCAGGGAAGAGCAGATTGACCGCATGGTAGGGAATCCCAGAGCCAGCAGACAATGTAGCCGTCCTCTCCAGCTCAGCCCCGGCTGACAAATGGGAATAAACCCAACTGAGCCATCCACCTCCCTACCCTGGCAATTAGACTCTAAGAGAAAGGTTCAATGCACTATTGTGATCAATTAAATAAAAAAAGAACAGTGTCATCTTGCAGCCGTGGGAGGATCTGGCCCTTTACTGAATTGAAAACGCAAATCACAGCGTGCACAACGTACAGTTCCTACAGGAAAATAAAAAAGAAAAATCCTTTTTCTAGGCAGGATCGTTCAGCAATCAGGGGACACAAAAAAAGACATGTACTGAGACATCCCTTGCACGGAGAGCGGATGGGGTGAGACCAGCCGCTCAGGTGAGTGTCACAGTACAGTTGTGCTCAGTTATTTCAGTTGGGAGCTCCTGCAAAAGCCATCAGTAAGTTCAAATCTGCTTTTCTCATACAGCTTTTGGGGAGGAGGGGCGGTGTGGGGGTATCTATTATCCTTCCTTCCAACGCATCGAGTCTGCTGGAAAATCAGGGTGAGGACGAAATTCAGACGATTTAAAGGGACACGTAGGTGGTCGTTGCGACACACACTCCCCTTTTCCCCCCCCGGCGCCCCCCCACCCGCGCCCCTCGGCGCCGGGCAGCGCCAGCCGGAGCGGGTCCCCCGCGGGCAGGTGGGTGCTCACCTGATGAGGTTCTGCAGGCCCTGCTTGCTGGAGTTTCTCCTCAGGATCGCGCTGGTCATGGTGGCCACAGGCGCGGCGGACAGGGTCCCGCTGCCGCCCCCTCCCCAGCGCCGCAGGCAGCCGCCCGGCACTGCGCGCTCCCGCGGCCCCCTCTCCGCCTTCAGGAAGTTCTGCAGCTGGTTTCCTTTTGTTTCTGCTAGCCCCCCCTGCTCCACACCCCCGGCTTGTCTCCTCCACCTCTACCTCCTCCTCCTCCTCCCCCTCTGCCTCGTGGAAGTGTCACGGGAGAATCTCTGCGAGCGCAGCCGCCGGCGGGCCCCGCAGCACAAAGCGCGGCGCTCCCCGCTCCCCTGCGAGAGGGATTCTTTTCTCGCTTTTACTCTCTTCTCTCCCTCCTTAGCCTATTCAATCCCCCCCCCCGCCCCCTATCTTTCTTTTTTTATTCCACCACCACCACCTTTACCACTGTTTTCCTGATTACACAAAGCAACTAGGGAGCAAAAATCCAGGTTGGCAACTTGCACTCCGCGGGCTGTAAATTACTCCCGGTCCATTCACAGCAGAAGTCCTGCATGAAGGTTTCACCTCCAAACAGTCCCCACACGCCAAAGGTGAACTAAGAGTCAGATTAAAACGAAAGGGGCTTTGTGCTGGGAAATGCCACACCAGAGAAAAATGTTCTCCTGTGATGGAGATAGCAATTGTATTTTGGGGGAATCCTCAGAGAGGCAAGCAGCATACATCCTGCTTCTGCTCTTAAACTTCCCCTTCACCTGCCCAAGTGACCAACTCTCCCATGCCTCAGTTTTCCCAGCCATCAAATAGGGCAAGGGCAAAAAACTCTGGCTAAATCTGTCTTGCCTCCATGAAACACTGATATTTCAGGAGATTAAAAAAGTGTGAGTGTTTGATGAAGGACTAACATTGCCACCTGCTAAAACAAAATGCCCATCTGCCATGCATTCAGATGCATGTTCATCATGGGAGTACTCTCAGGGCAGGGATTGGGGGAAAATAATAAAGTCTTTTTCTCTACCCTGCATCTCCTGGTCCACATGTGCTTTTTTGCAGGGGGAAAGGATCTTCTGTCATGCCAAACCAATAGGTGCCTGGACTTGTACCTAGCAAGTTCCAGCCCTGCCTTATAGTTGCACATTATGGTGCTCATGGCATGGCCTGCCCATGTTCCACAAAGTCAGTGGGAATATTCCTCTGGATATGTCCAGTATAGGAACAATTATGTGGAATCACCCTGCTTACACCCTTACCTTCCTTCTTCTTTCAATCCCTATTTCATTTACACATTTCCTTTCAATCACTTCTTCAGAAGTGTTTTTTGACACCTGATAAGCTGAAATGGGGAAGTTGCCCATGAAATACACCCAGAAATCTCGATGAAAAATAAGGAAGTGCCTGCCCTCTTTCCACTGTCTTTTCATTTTAAAACAGTTTATTTTTTTTCTGCAGGTATTTACTAAGCATCACCTAAGTGATTATGAACAACAAAAACCACAAAGCACAGACACTGATGCTGCCCTCACTCCGTGGGCTGCTTAGACGATATCACACTGCATATTTTTCTTTCTAAATTTGGTGAGAAGATGCAAGAGATCCACCACAAAAGCTCTCTGTTGCTGAAAAAGAGCTTGTCCCAGCCCTGCAAGTGCTTGCCCGAGTAATTAGGTTTAAGCACGTGAACATTCCTATTGACTTCACCACAATTGGCCAGAGTTGAAATGAAGTGTGCACCTACAGGGTTTTCTTTTTGGAGAGAATCGGCCCAAACCTGCCAGTGACTCCCATGGTCCAAGCCAGACAAGGATGCAACTTGAAGGAGCCCTGGCAGGCAGAATTGTAGTTAGCAGCCATGGGCTAGCAACAGTGAGGGGCTGGATGAAATCACAGCAGGCACTTACTTCAGGCAGAGATGCCAGGTGATCCCCAGGGAGGTGAGGAGGAGCAAGGAGGAATGCTCCTTGCACTGTCACCAGGAGAAGGCAGAAGCCTGCTAGCTGTGGGGAGGGAAAGAGGCAAGGGCACACCACTATCTACCAGAGGCAAGATCCTCCATGTAAATGGGCAGAGGGAAAAGCTGTTGATTAGCCCAGCAGGAGAGCCTTGGCTCCATACCTGGGTTTGTCTCCTCGAGGATGCCAGCATGAGCCTCTTGTCTTGCAAGCACTCGGCAGACTTCCACCCCAGTTCCAGGCCTGACTGCCTCTCAGAGATGAGGCTTCCAATGAACATGGGCTGACAAAACCCATGCTTGAATGATGAAATCCAGGTCCAGAGAGAGGTCATGACATTAGCTCTTACTGGTCTAAGGTGTTAAGATAGTTTGGAAACACCAGAAGTGAAGCAGTGAGGAAAGAGGCCCCTTAATTGCAACAGGCTGAGCTCTGTGTTGCTCCCAGGGAGAGACATTCCTGGTACTGAACTCCACCTGGAAAAATCTTTCAAGATGTCTGGGCTACTCGACCTGTAGGGAAGGCTTCCTGCCTTTCTTCCTGGCTTTCATCTTTGAGAAAGATACAAGGTATAACAAGGGAATCATCCTTCCTCCAGCATCAGCTGGCTCCTGCAGTACAACAGGGAGTGGAGCGCAGAGCAGGACCCACAGCTTGCAAGAAGGGAAGGAACTGTACACCAAGTGACACATGGACAGAGTCACTGTCTCCATCTCCATGGGGCAGGGACCATTTAAAACTATTAGTCAGAGGCGCAAAGGCTGTGAAAGAGAAAGCAATGCAGGATAAATCCCACAGCATCACCTTGCAGTACAGAGGCGCCTTCAGTCCCCTCTCCTGTCTTCACTGCTGAGGCCACGTGCATCAGTCTGAGTCACACCATATATCCAAGAACAGTAAGGTCAGCATCAGTCCCACAGCTGCTCATATTCTTTCACAGAAACAAACCTCCTGGTCCCAGCAGGAAGCGAGTAGGAGTACAGTGGACACAGGAAGAAAAACAAAGAATTGATTCATCTGTTATTTTTTGGCACAGTTTGAGCTAGGAGAACCACTGTAAATCCCTGCAGCACAAATGCACGCCACTGCAGGACCTGGGATGGCTGTAGCACCCAGGAACGCATTGCATGGCACTGCAGAGCAGCAGGGGAAGCAGAGAAGGTGAGATGCTGGGAGAGGGAACGAGTCTGTCTCCATCACTGTGGGAAAGAGAGCAGGAATCCCAGAGAGAGATAGGGCCGCACCAGTTCCCGTTAATTACACAATCATTCTGCTATGTAGGACTGGTTGCAAAATCAGTTGAAGGCTCACACATGGTCTAGAAAAGAAAAAAAGAAACTAAAATACTCTAGTCCTGTAGGAAATGCAGCCCAAGCAATTCTTTCCAGTATTGCTCGGATGTAAAGCACTGTCAGCATAAGCCCCAGGTACAGTCACTGCAAGGGCTGGTCTTTTACGATTGCCGTCATCTGCCAGCATGGTTTCCAGAGGTCCATGCCTGCATGTCAGTGGGGATCTCACCCTGAGAACATGTTCTCGCAGGAACAGCCTCACATCTTCAGCAAGGACTAAGAATCCTGTCTCAGCTGGAGAGCGTGTGCTTCCATCAGCAGCCCCTCTAGGACAATGGAGTAGATGGGGAGATCTCTGGCTTGTCTTTTAAGTGAGGCACCTTTCTCTCTGCCATTACAAACCTCTCTCCCTCTCCTGACATCTCTCCAGCCTCTCTTCACCATACACATGCAACCCCCACTTTGAACCAGCCTGGCAGACATTAACATTTGCCCAGCCCCTCAGGAGCCCCTGCTCAGGGAAAGGGGCCCACCATTTGGTACATCAGGTGCATAGATGGTGTGGTTTACACATTAACCTGATGGATAGGGTTTGCCCACCTTACCTTCACCCCAAATTCCCACTTAACTCAGTCCAGCTTACTCTGCCAGCACTCATTTTTGGGCAGCCAAAGAGAGACCAAAACAGGCAGTCAGAGATAATCCCAAGGAAACAGCACATCTAGCAGCCAAAAGCAGCACGTTGTCTCCTTCACACCAGAGCAGCTCATTACAAGCTCCGGGAGTGTGCTGCCAGGAGGGCAGGGCACCTCGCCTCTGCAATCAGCTCAGGGTGCAGGGTAAGGAGTCCAGTCCCAGTGATGCTCCCCAGCAAGCCTTCCTCTGCCCTGGCCATGAGTCAGGAGAGGATATTCCCAAGCCAACACATGACCCCATGGGTGTTCAGGGAGGGGGTGCCGTAGGCGGGAGCTGTCTTTGCTCAGAGCTTTTGCCAGGCCCACGCACTCAGAGGAGCACCATGAAGAACATTTATAATTGTGGGCTGGGTTGAAAGAGCCAACAAACACTGTGTCATACTAAGTCTGAAATATTTGGCATGGGATCAACGATGACTTTCTTCCTAAGACATCCGAAGAGGCCGAAAATGAGAGGGAATCAGAAGCCGGATCTAGAAGGAGCATCCTTCTTCCTCTACCCCACTGCTACCTCTCACCCTTACACAGTATGGAAAAGGGACTCTCCCTGGGGAACTTAATGGGTATATCCATAAAGCTAAAATCCCAAGAGTTTGCTTCATCCATCAGTGAGAGGGGAAGATGCAAGCTTACAAGCATTGTAAGAGAAGAGGCTCTTGTTCCAGGGGTGATACAAACAAGAACAAAGGATTGAATTTAAAAAACAGGGGAAGGAGAGAAGCATTAACTGGGTAGCCCAGCATAGTTAAAGGAGATCTGAGCCCCTGTTGTGCTAAGTGCTGTGCAAATAGTGAGATATCACCTGAGCCACTGCAGTGAGCCACCATCCCAGTTTTCCAGACCAAGGCCAAGGCCAAGTGACTCAGCCAAGCCCTGGAGGAGTGCAGCTGGTCCAGCATGTTAAGCCAGAGTCATTACTGATACTGTGCCCCATATCTATATATTAGGTTAAATCAACAAAGCCATTGGGAAAGAGACAGGAAGACAAAACAATGGCTGCAGATAAGACACTCCCATTCTATGCAGGAGGGTCATTACAGGACAAGAGGAGAACTATTGGCCCTGAGGAGACAGACTCCATCTCTTTAGGATGCTTCTCCACTGCAAGGCCAAGAAGCAGGACAAAGGACTCCAGCCAGGATGGATAAGCTATAGGCAACTGCTGCCTAGTGGTTGTCTTTCCCCAGCAGACACTGTAGAAAATGTTTTAAAAAGGCCCTCTTATAACATCACATTGCCTTGTCACTGGTCTATGCTCACCAAGGTTTGGAAAACTGCTTAATGAATTTGGATTTTGAATGTCTATTTAAAATACATGGAGTGGTCTTTGCTTTGACTGGCAGGATTAGATGAGCACTGGGCAGCTGAAGACACCTTCAGACATCTCCCATGTTGGGTTTGAGAGGGGCATAACCTGTAGTAGAGGCACCACCTTCCTTCACCAAGTGGCGTCTGTGTGACATGTTTAAGCATCACCCACAGCCAAGCACCACATTTTGTTGACAGTCTTGTAGGACAGTACCACTGCACGAGTGCAGCCCTGTCAAGCCACGCTGCTCAGCTGACCACACAGCTTTCAAGCAGCAAAATACAGCTTCTTCCCAATATAAACCTATTAGCTCATCTACAACTGGTTCAAGGCTATGATGTAGCACCACGTTTGCAATACAAGCAGTTTTAGCAACCATGAATCTCCACTTTACACTGCTGGGCTGGTTACTTTAGCTGGGGTCAGAGTAGACTAAATGGATAAGAAGGAACTCCCAAGCACCGTCTGACAGTTCCTGCTTCCAAGCTATACCCTCACTTCAAGTCCCTCCTTGTGCTGGGAAAGGCATCTAATATCACCTTGCCAATATCCATCCATGTACTCCCTCGCTAAGCTGGGCAGAAGACAGAAGCTGTTTTGAAGGGGCCCACAAAAGTGTCATTATGTATCCAAAAAGCTTGAAGGTAAGTGCCTCCGTCAAGTGGGGGCCAACAAAAAGCTAAGATGAGCCTTTCTGCACAAAGGGCAGCTAAGGCTGTGTGCAGGAAGAGGGTAGCTGGCATGGAGATGCAGCAGAAGAGACAAATGCCACCCTAAGGAAGGAGAAGTCCCACCAGAGCAGGGGAGCACAGTCTGTGTATCTCATTAGTCTGCCCTTCAAGACAGCTCAGCTTGGGCACGATGCTGTCAGCTCATGTTATGGGAAGCTACGTGACAACTGCAAGGAGGCACTTATTTTAAGAGGAAATTATTATTGTCACCAATTTTATTGGAGGAGAACTTTGCCCCTCCCAAATAGCTGGCAGCAGTGATTGCTTGGGGTCTGTCAATAGTTCAGGGTTTGTCAATGCTAATAGCTCCAAAGCAAGCTTCCACTGGAAAGGAAACTGCTTCTGCAGCAGAAAAGCACAAGCATGCACAAGCACAGAAGAAGAGATCATATTTTCCAAACTATCTGGCAAGGAGTTGATAAAAGGCATTACACATACTGTCTGCTCAGCTGCAGCAAGCAACAGATACCTAGAACCTCTCTGGGGGAGAGGCTCCTTAGTAATGCAGAGTTAATCCCTAACAAACAATCTGTTTTCAAAATGAGCATGTAAGTGAAAGAACTGAAGACCTCCAGCTAATGCAAACTGGCATTGCTTCATGGCAGGCAGAGGGATGGTGATGATGTACACTGGCAAAAAGCATTTGGGGCCTACACATCTGTGCAATAGCAAGAGAAATCCAAAGAAACTGAGATTCAACTAAACCGAGTCTTGCACACCTCGGATCAGTTGCCCCCCAATGGCCCCAAGTTTTCAGACCATTGGGTGCAAGTCACCCAATCAAGCTAATAGAAGCCCACTGACTGCCATATCTATTCATTAATAAAGCCAGCTGGGTTTGTCCATGCTTCTTCCTCTTTACTCGGGTACTCCTTGGACAGTTACCAGATGCACCAGGCTGTGGTGGATGCAGTGCTCCTCTGAGACAGAGTGAACTCAAGTAGTTCCTGCATTTGACAATCCCCTCATATGACTGAAGATGGAGCTGTCAGCATCAGCTCTGCTGCAGCAGCCTATCCCAGGAGGGACTTTGTTTAAAGAAGCAAATAACAGAAAATATTTCACCCTGCGTTGCTGCAAATTCTCCTGCAGAGGATGTGGGCTGCAGGAGTGGAAGCCACTGCAGACCTGCCCTTGAGAAAGACAACTCTGAGTGCTGAAACCTGGGATTAAGACAATCCAACAGCTGCCTCACACATCTGGTGTGTGTTAGGATGGATACACTGGCAAGGAAAACATACATGGGCTCCAAGCAGGGCTGGTTAACCCACTCATGACTGAGCCTCTGTGGAACATGCAGACAGGCTGAGGACTGCAAGATACCTGGCCAAGCCTCAGGAGAACAGGGCTATGGCCTTTGCTTCCTAGATGACACTGGGAAATCAGGGAGCAATTCAGGTGCCTAAACATAGGTGTCAAGCACCACTGACATCTTAGGTAACTTGGGTTACCTAAGGCAGCTGCCGAGGCCTGGCAGATGTCACACGGGTCCAATAGGAAACTACCTAGGGTAGTATTTATACAGTGGGCAAGTTCTACAGTTAGGGCATCCCTTACCCTTCCTAAACATCTCAACTGTCTAGCCTTGCAGTAGAGTTAACCTGTCCTCTTTTCCCTGAAGCAACAGGCCATCAGGATAGCCACAGAGCACTCACCATGGTGACAGCCTGACCTTAGTTAGGCACTGTAGGTGCTCCTCTAGTACTCATCATACCAAAGTCATGCCATGCAGGACAGCTGCCTTCCCAGAATGTGCAGCACCTCCTAGGACATATTTTTTACTCATATGCCAGATGACCATGATGCAGAACAAAACCTGGGTAAAGAGGCCCCTGAGTCCTTATCATACAACTACAGCCCCGTGTCTTCCCTTCACTGATGTACGTCCTCAAGGTTTCTTCTTATGAAGGACTTCAGAACAGAACCACCCCATGAGAATCCATTCCTCATGCATTTGGCTTCAAAGGATGCCAAAGCACCTCGTCAGTCAGCCCAAAAACTCAGCCTGATAAGGAGTTTGTTGGACTCATATTAAGGGAATAGAAACTGTGGCTACAGGAGGTCAAAGCTGCTGTGCAGGCTGGGGTGAACACCATCCTTCCCAGACAGGTTTGCATAGGTAGACTGTACCAGGAGGGCTGCATGGAGAGGGTGAGGGGAGAGCACCAAATCCTTGCAGCCTTTCCTCTGAGCCCCTGAGGGCCACTGCAGTTCTGCAGTCAGTCAGTGTGATATTACAGTGCCAGGAGCCAGGTGGTCACACCAATGCCTCCTGGAGCCCGGGCAACAACTTTATTTGGGTCAGAACTCCCACCCCCTTCAAAGAAAAAGCTGTTCCTACAAAAACATGGCACCGGTCAGGTCTTGGAGCACCTCCTGGCCAGGTGGTCTGTCCAGATGCCAGTCAGTGTCCTGACAGAGGCAGCAGCCAGGCTGGATGAGTGCCTAGCTAGGAGCAAGCCCAGCTCTGGGGAGAGCACCAAGACAGAAAGGAGTCAGCCCAGCTGCTGTGCAAACCCCACAGCTGGGCACATGGGTCACAGGGGCGATGCATGCAAAGAGGGGATGCAGGCAGAGCATCGGCTGGGCTGGATTAGCAAGGTCAGTGAGGGTCAGAGCAGAGGGGCCCAGGATCCCCAGGGCATGCCAAGGTTAAGCACTTCCTGCTGCACAGCCAACCCTTGCAGTTGCTGCAAGCAGAATGGTTTTCAGATTTTGGGAAAAGCTCTAAACCCTCTGAAGTAAGTTCACCCCACAAAATCCAGGGGCAAGGGATTCCCACAAGCTTCAGAGCCAGACTTCACACCAAGAGTTTTAAAACAGCCAGCCTTCAAGCCAGCAGAGAGTCTTCGTGTTTAAAAAAAAAAAAAAAAAAAAAAAAAAAAGTAAAATTCAAATGAAGGCTCCTGGGCAATCCCTTGCTTTAGCACACACTCCTCCAAACCCATAGCTTTACACAGCAAAATAAGCTCAGAGGCAAGGCGAGGCAAGGCATGCCAGGCTTAATTTATTTTTTTTTCCCCCCAAGGAGAAAAGGGCAGTGAAGGCACCTGATACCTCCTATAATTAGAGACAGTTCTTTACCCCTAATGCCACTGCCAGACCACCTATATCCAATTTGGAAACCATAGGTATAACCCAGCCTCATTAAATAATCCATCTGGTCCTCCCCTGTTTATTTCCCTACTATTTTTCCACTTTAATGAGCCCAGCTGGGTCAAACTGTGATCCGTTACTCCTGAGCAGGGATCAGCCATCCCTCCTTCCCACCCCCAAGGAATCTGGTGCACTGAGGGGTCCAAAGACTCTCCAAGTATCAGTTTTCCCAGACAAGCTCCTTCCAACCATGGATATACTTAGCAACAGCAGTCATTTTAGCAAAGACCCTTGAGAGTCCTCTAAGGATCTGGAGAATTCAAGACAGCTGGGGACAGACATGGCAAGGAAACGCCTGGGGCTTGCTGGTAAGCAGAGCCTCACCCCAGGCAATGACCATACATGGGCTGCCAAGGGCTCCCTGCAGCTCATGGGATGGGAAACCCCAGAAGGAAGGAGATAGGGATTTTGGGAAAAGCCAATCTCATCTCAGACCCCACAGAAAAGAGAAACCTGCCACATGAGCCATGCTGCTTCTCAGGTGCAGATATCCTGCAGAGCACAGCCCAAGCTGTGGGGATGTGCACTGCTATGGGTGTGGGATCTGAGGTCAGAGGCTGCCTGAAGCCTCCAGAGTTCTATGGAGAGAGCTCTGAGTAAACAGATCCAATGCATGCTGAGCTCCCAGCCTCCCACCATCAAGGCAGGATAGCCCAAGCAGCCACCTCCCCAGAGCTCCCTCCAGCTTCTCACTTGGTTGGGAAGGCTCACCCTGCAGCAATTTCCTAATACAGCAATTCCAATTCATGGAAAAGAGTGTAACACCAGTCTGGTTTAAGCAGTGTTACACTGGCATCAGCAGGACTTAGCCAGCATGTCCCAATTTGTATGGGGATACAGTAGGCTATGTTCAAATTAAAATTTCTAGGACATTTTCTAATGCAAGTTCCTCTTCTATATACACTGGACAGTTTCTTTAAAAATAGACAAGCACCCATATTTTTCTCCCAGCACCTCCCACTGTGCATTTACACCCATGAGCCTTGGGATTTATTGTCCTGGCAGCTTCATCACAAGACTCACTGCTCACACCTCCATCATGCTTTAGGCTATCTTAGAAGCAGTGTCCTGACTCCATCCATACACAGGTCAGTTTGAAAAGAGCTTTTTCATCAAGGAGAGGAGATCAGAGAGAGCTGAGTTAGCAACAGGGTGAGAAAAAGTAGCACCAAACAGCAAGTAAACACTTCCTTCTTCCATTTTGGGCGTGGAAATCACCACAGCCTAGCAAGTGTTTAAACAGCACAAGTAAAAACAGGAAAAATTTAGAGCTGCACATGAAACTATTACACAAGTTGTGAGGGAAAGTAATTCTCCTGATTTTTGAAACAAAGAGGAACTTATTTTTGCTCACTACATTTGTCATCAAATTTCATTAAGAAATTTCATTAAAATTCTGAAACACAGCTAGAGAGGAAGGAATGCACCACCCTGCTGTCACTGATCACATATACTCTTTTTAAAGATGTTTTGAAAGGCTGTAAGGGTCTGAGTGCTACAGAACAGACTCCTCCAGACAGCCTCTTATTTAGTGGGAACTCCAGAAGGAAAGAGAAAAGGGAACAAGCTGACCCTGCCCCACCAGCAGACCCCAGTGGTGGCCCTGCCTGCATCAACATACCAGCACCTACTGCAGCAAGAGGCGAGCAGAAAGGTTCGATTGCCTTGGGCCACACACAGCACCTGCTCCTTGCTACTGCAAGGTGAGCTGAGCCTGCAGCAGAGGCACAGCCAGGCTGGAGCAATGCTGGGAATCGAGTAAATTCCAGTTCTGAGGAAACCCCTGTGCTCCTTCAAAAGCCAAAGGCTTCCCTTTGTTTCAGCAGAGAGTCGTGCACAGAGCCTTCCAGCACCTTTTGAAGTTTCCAGTCAAATCTTCAGCCAAGGCTAATTGCTGTCAGGTGTCAGCCGAAACACTTAGTGCAACCACTAATGACAGGAGATGACACACCTTTCTCCTCTCATTGTCACTCAAGGGTTTTTTTCCCTGTCAACATTAACTGTGCTGGCTCTCAGAAGCCTTGGTGAGAAATGCTAATGCAAGCTTTGAAGCTGGAGGTGAAAAATCAGGCAACCTCCTAAGCTCACTGGATGCTCAGCCTGAATCCAGCCCAAATCTGAGTACTTCTGGGTGATGCACCTTGGCTGAGTTTCTCTCTGTCTGCCTCCACCACAGACAGATGTGGTCTCTGCTACTGATCTGTCTTCTTTGAACCCCCATAGAAAGCTGTCTGCACTGGAGTGAACAGACTCCAGATTTTACAGTCTCTGCTGATAAAGCAATAAAGCGGAGCGGAGGCACAGGGAGATGTATAACCTTACAGCAGCTAGCCTGAAATATTGCCAGGTTAATTTGGCTAGAGACGTAGGGCACACAGCAAGAAATCAGATGTGCCCAGCAAGCAGAGGAGGCAGCTGATCTCCACCCACTGGTCTTAGAGATGGGACTGATTTTGGCTGTGGAGCAGGTCCAGGTCATCAGACCTTCACTGAGCTTGCTTGCTTCTGGAGCTGTCATTCCCCACTTGATCAACCCCCTCCCAGGGGCTTTGAAGTTCAAAGGGGATGAGACTGTCAGAAAATCTAAGTCTTTCCCTACCTGGAGAAGCTTGTCAAAAGCCTGATGGAACATCTATCCATTACAGCCTCATGGGTCATCATTGTTTTGGTCACGCATCCTCCTAGCCCACCAATGCCCTCCCTGTTTTCCAGCCTCCCAGCATCCCAGGACTGGAAGGCACCTGTGGTGTCCCCAGGCTCACCTCTTGCTCTCCCCCAAGGATTCATCTCCCACTTGGCTCACACCTTCTGCACCCTCCTGGCACCCCTCCGAGTCTGACATCTTCCCTCCTGGCTGGCGCGGCGGCCGCACGGACAGCTCCAGCGCAAGGGTGCTGCCGCCGTTTCGCTTTTCCTGTGCTCAGCAGAAGTGAGCTGTGCCGGAAACTTCATGGTCTGAGGGTTGGGGGGGATGGGAGAGGGCAGAGGGAAGGTGAATTTGGGGGTTTCTTTTAGTGTTTTTTTTTTTTTTTTTTAAAAAAAACCATTGAGACTGACTTAAGGTTTTACCTGTTGGCAGCTAGGAATTTGGAAGTTCTGGGCTAACCCAAAAGAAAAGCAGGGGGCATGGACATCCCCACTGTGGCAGGAAAGGCACTGCTCCCCCAGCTGCCCATGCCAATCTGGTGACTGCCATCATCTCTAAACCACATCACCCTACACTGCACCAGTCCTGGGGTGCTGTCAAGGTTGTCCTGACTTCGCATCTCTCAAAGCCCACTGGAGCTGAAGGATTTGCTTCTGCCCTGCAGCTTTTACCCCTCTCCTCCCTTCTGGGCTCTGCTTCTTCCCCACAGCTTCCTGCTGATGCCATCATGGGTTGAGCTTCTGCAACACCTCCTGGGACTTGGACTGTTATCTTTTTGTCTCTTGCCAAGTGGGGAAGGGCATGAGCATTCCCAGCTTTGGAGGGGGACCAAGAGCAGAGAGGTTCCCCTCCCCACAGCATTAGTCCCTGTCAAAGCCTCCCCAACCCTACCAGGAGCCCCACTGGAGGGGCAGACCCTGCTGGCACCATGTCATGAGTCAGGGTCTTGCCACCCAGGCAGGCAACACCCACCTCTCCCACCAAAACTTTATTTACATCACTGCTGCCACGACGCAGCTCTTCACAAAACCAGAAAGAAATGGCACCCAGTCAGTGTCCCTGAGCCCAGCGGGGCAGCAGGGACAGCAGGGACAGGAGGACAGGTGTGGAGAAGCAGGTGCTTAGGACTCGCCAGCCTCGAACATCTTCTTTCTGCCCTCCATGCCAGACTTCTCCTCAATGTTCTTTCTCCAGTCACCGACATCACGAAGATCCTTCTCCTGAGGGAGGGATGGTCAGGTTGGTGTGAGTGGTTGTTCCCCAGTGTAAGAGCCCACCTGGGCAGGGCCCCTCATCTGTCCACCCATGGAAACCCCCATGTCAGCTAGAGGAACCCAGTTCCACCCATGCTATACATCTTTTTGGACTGCACCCTCCTGTTTCAACATCATGGGTGCCAGAGGAGGAAATACTGAGCAAGAAGAACATTATGGAGAAAGACTCACTCTCAACCCTGTCTATCACACAGGGAGGTGTGAGCCCTGAAGAATGGGGGGTCAACTCCTGCTACGGGCACAGGGGAGAGGGAAGGAGTACCTTCTCGGTGTCCTCCTTCTTCACTTGCTTCAGGTTGGCTCGGAGGTCCATGCAGACCTTGTGCTTGGAGCCCAGCAGGGCCCGCAGCATCGCATCAGCCGACATGCGCACCCTGCGCAGGGGCGGCCTCTTGAACTTGCCACGCAGGTCAAAGAGTTTCTGGCTCAAGTCTTCCAGCTGAGGGGGGATGAAATGAGTGGGGCAGAGAGAGAGCAGGGCATGGGCTTCATGAGATGGACCCAAGCAGTGCGGGGAGGCTGGAGACTCCCTGAAGGATGGCTCCAGGGGAAACTCACCTCCTTGTTAGTCTTCTGTAGCTTCACTTCTGTGTCATACCTCTCCTCATCCACTGACTCTATCTTGGCATGAAGCTTTTTGCACAGCTCCTGAGAGGAAAGCAGACAGGGATGTTAACTGCTGGACCCACACACATGATTCCTCCCTCCTCATCGCTCTGGCTCTGAAAGGTCTCAATCCAGAAGGCTAGGTGGGGTCAAGACCACATGGCAAAGGGTGGCTTGTCCTAATCTCCATGCTACTGTCTTCACACAAATGCTACCTCAACACATCATCAGAAACACATCTTGCATGCCAGCCAGACCCCTTTATTTTTGCAGAGAGACCCCACCTGCCTCTCAAGCCACTTCCACATCCATCCAGCTCCAGGGCACCACAGGTGAGAAGAGAGTCAAGATGGGAAGGCCAATCTAGATCCACCCGGTTGACTGATGGAGTCAAATCTTTTCTGTTCCAGCACTGTGCAAGGGTTAAAGAAGTCTTTACCTGAAGTTCCTGCATGGATCCTGGGAGTGACAGAGGAGGGCAATGCTCTGCTAGGTAGTTTTGCTTTTCCACTTCTTTAGCAGCTGCTTCTTTCTCTATTTCGGTAACAGCAAGCTGGAGCATAGCACTCTGGAAGGCAGCAGGAGAATGGTCAGTGCAGGGTGGAGGCAAGGGAGGAGAGCAGGGAGCTCAACAAGGGAGTCCTGGTGAAGAGGCAGCTTGGGGAGTTCCCCTCAGTACCACCATCTTGAAGCAGGAGACAGTGGTGGGGACACAGTAAAGAGTGGGATGGGAGGCCCCGACATTGTGCTTCATGGCTTCTTCTAGGAGAGGGAGAGCTGGGTAGCTTGGGATGGGAGATGGGGTGGTGGGGACACACACTGCACAGCCACAGCAATGCCACGTACCTTCAGGTGCTGCCGACGGGCAGTGGCTGCCCTCCTCTTTTTCTGCAAACGGAAGAAACAAGTGAGAAGCAGGTTATCAGGTGCCCATTCACCTTTCCATTGCCCTTCCCCATGAAATGCCACAGTCCACTAAGGACCTGCAGCCCTGCCAGGGAGCTGCTCCAGCCAGGAGCTTGACACACAGTTGATCTCCAAACCAGGGGCACTCAAAAAAGAGTCTCCCTGCTCAATCCAGCTTTGCCAACCTCTGGAAGCTAAAACCTACGAAGTGCCTCAGGAAAAGATAACGAGGGTGATGAACTTGAAAACATGCATATAAAATATAACTTCAAACTTGGCTTCTTGGGACTTCTAGCCTTTTCTCTATTTTCCTTTTCACTCAGATATGTATTTTACTTTGCACTTAAGCTCATGGCCCCAGTGTCTCTGAGCACTAAGGAGCTGTGGACTGTCTTTCTGAGAGGTCCATGGCACATATCCTGACACCCCAGGGAGAAGGACAGGCAGGCAGGTGAAAACATGAAGGCTGTGTAATTTCTTGGAGCTGAAAAGACCCAGTGCAAGTGATGCTGAAGGGCGTATTTATCACAGCTGGAGGATACGCAAGAATACAGGCTACTCTTCCGTACCTGTCATGTGCTGGAACAGCAGCAATAGGAATTTATAAAAGAAGCCACAACTTCTGCATTTCAGCTGTTTTCTCAGCATGTTGCCCAGAAGACCAGACCTGAGTTGGGCTGGCACAGGGGAAACACACCACATCTGATATGCTGAGGGGTGGCAAGTAGAAAGCAGCACTTGGGTGTGAGTCTGTGCTGCACAGAGGAGGAAGTGGAAAAGGATGTGCAGAGCGAAATGTAATAAAATCTGACATGTCTTTCATATGCAAATGGTGCCAAGGCCCTCCTGACAGTGCTGGAGGGCTCTGCAGAGGAAAGGCACCCAGCTCAGAGATGCAGCACACCTTAACCAGCGGATAAAGATGCCTTGAGTGCTGTTAGCCCAGGGTTTATTCCTCATGTGAAAACTGGTACTGTAGCAAAGAGTGTCCTCACAGCCTTTTCTGGACGCTCTGGGTTTGATGGGGAATAAAAGCACCTGTTGGACACCAGCACCATATTGTGGAGTTTCTATGTGTCCCTGACATACTCTTTTCTCTTACTGAGAACAAGCTTGAGCTTGTGGTATATTTCAGACATATGGGGAGATGCCAAGCAGAGATGAAGGATGGAGCAATTTCCTATGAGGAAATGTGGAGTGACAAAGCCACGAACAATCCACCCACACCCTCCCCTGCATTTCTCCAGCCGCCTCCAGCCCCACCTGGCTCTGCCAGAAGCCAGGGAAAACTTGCTAAGAATGCAACCTCCACCCTGCTCACGCTCCCCTGGATCCAGGTCTCCCTGGATTGCCTTTGAGAAGTGATTTGACAGTGCTCAGTGGGTAGACAATTAAGTGCTAGATGTGGGGAACAAAGAGAGGATGCTAGGCCAAGGGCTGAATGGTGGATGGATGATGGAGGAGAGGTTGCTCTGGACCACTGCCTTCCCAGCACCATCTCGTGGCCGGCTGAGGAAGGAGGAATGGAGGGGGGGAAAAGCATCTACCTCCAAGTCAGGAGGAAAGAAAACTCTTTCAAATGGGATTTTTTTTCTCCTTCCATGTTTACCAGGTGGAGTCAGCAAGAAAGCCTTGCCATGAACCATTATTCCCACACACACATAGAGCAGCTGCTTTTCCTAATGAGGAACGATGAAACCAGGATGGATGCCATGAGCATCACTAAAGGAAAAACACCAGCAAGACACACTTACCTCTTCACTGTTCAGGAAAAGCAGATGGACAAGTAAAAGAAGGAAGAGAAAAAGGAAAGAGGAGAAAAAAGACAGTCAGTTAGGATCCTAACTGGAAACAAGCCGAGGAATATTAACAAACATAAAAAGTTGGCAGTTGAACAAAAGTTTTTAAATGCCAATAATATATTAGAGACAGAAAAATGGGAACTTACTCAGACATCTTTGTTTAGATGGTTGTGAGCCTGAAATGAAAACCAAGAAAAAAAGTTCATAATTACTCATGCTGGTGGTCACTTTCTTGGGTTTTAAAAACAAAGCAAGAATCCTCTAGAAAATAAAAAGAGGAACAGGCTTGTTCTTATTTCCCAACTTCACCAAATTTTCGTCATATAGGGAACTAGCCTGCAGTTTGTAGAGAAGAGCCAAACACATGCCTCCTCACAGCAACACAAACCTCAGCATCAGGGGACTTCTGGAAAAGACCAAGTGAGGCTGGGCCAGAAAAAGGGAGATTTGTGACAGTGACCCCTGCAGGTGTGTTTCTTATTTGACCTCCAGGAAACCGTTTTATTCAATGAAGGAAGAAAAGGCAAAAGCTACTTTCAGTTTACTGCTTCGCTTTGCCATGCAGCCTCATCTCACTTCATGAACAAGAACTACCCCAAAGCCTGCAAAGGGTTGGCAGTGACCCCAGGTAACAAGGAAGGACCTCAGAGGATGCTGCTGCCAGTGCACGCACCCATCGTGTGGGGCAAGGGGGCCTGTTGCAGCAACCTCAGCACAGGTGGTGTAGAATGGGGTTGGAAGTTTTGGCTGAGTTGGTAGAGGCTCAAAGACTTTCCCCAGACAGTTCCTTGCATTTGCCTTAAATGGAAATTTTACAGGTACAACGCAACATATTAGAGAACAGATGGAAAAAGCACCTTTGTTTTGCTCTAAGTTATTTCCACCATAAATAGAATTTTATTTTTCTAGCAGAGCAGTATCTCCTGCTTGTGTCTCCTAATAGAATGAGGCAGGAGTGTCAGCCAAGCCCAAACTGAGCTAGTCCTTTGCAGAGCAAACAAGCCCCTGAAATGCAGGTGTCCGCAGAGCTGGAAGGCTCTGTTGGGAGGTGAAGTGTTAACAGGGGCTCATGCCCGAGGCAGGAGGCACAGCTTGCAAGGCTAAGGAAACTTTATCCTGGAAAATGTGCAGGCCCATCACATTACTTTAGGAAGGAGGGGGGGGAAAAGTGCTTCTAAAAATGGCCAGGGAGCTGCAGAAGGAGCTGCAGCTGTCTCCTCGGACGGCAGCCTTTCCCCGGTGCCAGCCCCGTGACTCAGGGAGGTCGGAGCGATGCGAAGCACAAGCCATCGCCGGTGGCTGAGCTACAGCTGAGGGACGGGGCGGCAGAGGATCGCCGCCTATTTTTACTCACATCCCTGCCCCGCGCACACGCACCCACTTCGGCGGCAGCGATGCCGAGGAAGCGAGGCGACAACGCCAGGCTGCAGCTCACTGCCTGCCCTGTGGGCTTTAAATCACCTGTTCCGGGGGGAGGACACTGTAAATTTGGATGTCGGTCCCTGTTCAAGGGTGGTTTTGGGGAGGAAGGCGCTGCAAGGACCAGGTAGGGAGCTGCAGGAAGGGGTGTAAGTGGGGAGTTATTGCCGAGTTACTGCAGGCAAGGATCCCTAGTCCTGTGGCCCCAGAGAGGTCAGCGCCAGGGAGCCTGTGGCTCTGCTTGCCCTCGCCACTCAAGCTGGGAGCAGAACCAACCAAGGGAGGGGAAAGCATGAAACCAAAAAGAAAGCAGCTCACTGGAACAGAGGGAGACTTTCCAATGTCCAGACCTCTCTAACAGGCAAAGAATAAAGCAAATTTTACTAGCACCCTTGTTTCTCCCAGCAGGTCAGCACCCCCACCTGGTATTTATATCCCTAACACTCAGGTGAATAACTCTGCTCCCCCATCACCCCCTAAGAGCAAGCTGGGTCATTAAGAGATACGCAGAAAGGCTCACCCAAGTCTGGAGGAGAAAATCAGTCCCGCGGGCTGGACAGAATGTACAGACGAGCCGCAGGCAGCTGGCTGGGCAAGGAGGTATAAAAGGGCTTCTCGGGTGGCTCAGCAGAAAATCCACCTTCTCTTTAAGGGCATGGAGACCTTCTCAGACCAATGATGTGCAAGAGTCCCTTGTGCACCTCCCTTGGCTGGGGCAGGACAGGCAGGCAACCCCAGAGGAGAGGGCGAGCCCCCAGGGACAGAGGGGTGGGGAGAAGGAGAACATCTTCTACCCGTGGAGTGGGCAAGCAGAGGCACCCTGGAGGAGTTGGAGAGGTGTTTTTCCTCAGAAGTGCCAAGGAGGGAGCCTTCCTTTCCTTCCTCCTACCACCAATTAGTCACAATACATATGGCTTCAAGATTGTGGGAAGCCCCAGCTCCCTGCACACGGCCATCCATCTGCAAGGCCTCTAATAAAAATTTGTCCTTAGAGACACAGAGGCTTTTTCGTGGACAAAGGCATGGCTCAGTTCACCTCCAAGGGCTTGTGAGCAGCTCTGCCCTTCAGAAAAGAAGAGAGGAAAGATCCTGCACCCCAAAAATCCACTGCTGACAGCATGTGCAAGAACAATCCCTTAACAAGGGATTAGCATGCTCTTTTAATCTCACTTATTTCCCTCACGTGGGAAATGTTTGCAGCTCCTCCCTGTGTGAATATTTCAACACAACTCAGTTTTTTTTTTAAAAACACGTTGTGTAGCGGCAGTTCCAAGGCTCACAGACACCAAGGGGCTAGGGAGAAGCAGCAGAGCATGGGGGAACAGCCCAACACTGCCAGCAAAAAAAGTAATCCCCTCCATAGGATGACCCAGACCCACATCTCCATGGATCTGAAGGAGAAACAGGTGGAAACGTAGCTGGAAATATTCCCCAGCTCTGGTCACAGCACATGTAGTGCGTGTGTGTAGGGGATCCCATGGAGACAGAGACCCAAACAGCTCCTGCCCTCCTCCTCCAGCCCAGGCACTCCCTCTCCCCGCTGGGGTTTTTTAGGCTGATTCAGCCATGGTCCTGACAATATTTTCCAGCCGCCTCCCAGGCATTAGATAGTGGCAAATCAACAGCTGAAGGCTTCCCGTTCCACCACTCTTAGCACTGTGCAAGTGGTGCTGCAGATGCCTGTCAAGGAAGAGCAAGTCCTTGGGATGAGCTGGTGTCTTGCAGGGGCTTGCCCTGGTAGCACGTGGAGGAGGGAGAAACCCCTAGCGTGGGCTAGGCTGGGTCCACTCAGCATTTGTCCCTCTGCAACATTGCAACTACACACATTCTGGCCAATGCTGGCCCATCATTCCTCCAGAGAGTAGCTCAGCTCTTGGTGGAGGAATCAAAACTGGGGGAGTTCTCCATTCAAAAATTCCCCACAGCCAAGGAGTTTCCTTTCAACCCCATGAGATGAAGGTTTTCTGGACACCCTGGAGTCCAGGCATGCAGCACAGCAAATGAGATCTGCTCCGAGTTCAAGGGTTTGGTTATCACCTTGTGATAGGGAAGTGTTGGCCTGAAATAGTTGAATAAAGAAGTCCAAAGAAAGAAGTCCCATGCACAAAATTTTGGCCAACAGATACGTTTGTAGGATACAGGAGTGGATGGTGGGGTATGGTATAGGATGAGCAGAAGGTCGAGCCTCCAATTCTGCATAAGCCTTTCCATGGAGTTCCTTGCTGAAAAATTCAAGGAAGACATAAAGAAGCTCCAGGCAAGTCCTTCAGAGAGGTGCTTGGCTCTGTGAATATGAGGTGTAAGTGGGGGTATTACACAGGGGCCAGCAATGGACACTTGGGTATCTTCCTGTGGAGCACCTGACCTTGTTCCCTTCCCTCATTCCCCTTCATTTGAGCTAGAGGAATGCACCACAGGTATGGTCCATCATTCCCAGAGGACTTTCACAATCCTGTGAGGCCAGACAGAGGGAAGACCTGTCACATACAGGAGGTTCTGCATATGTTTTAGAGAGACTCAGGTGTGGCTCTTTTGGGCCAGGCTTCCCCTCCATGGAACCACCATGTGTTAGAAGGGCTAGGCTGATGAATCTATGCAAGCTTTCCCTCATAGCACTCTCCTACACCTTTACACCTTGCCTCCTTTTCTACATCCTACAAGCATCAAGTGGACAGGCACTGTGGAGTGACATGACACCACATGATACTGTGTCTTATTTCCAAGGATGATGCTATTAGCAAAATCAAGCCTTCTGCTCGGCAGCAATTGCACTCATGGTAAAAGTCCAGGCTGAACCACTGGGGAAACCTGTATCTGACTGTCCTTTGCTTTCCCAAAATCACATCGGACCAAAGCAAGGAACACATACCCTCTCCCTCCAGTGTATCCCTAAAAAAGCTCCCCATCCTCTACTTCTGCTGACACCAGCCTCTAGGAACTCTACAAAGGAAGGCCATCACTTTTACATCTTGTGTCAATGCTCTCCTACATAACCCACAGCTACAATCACGTCATTTGCCCATGAAATGGGGTTAAGGTTTTTGGCTGTTCCTACTCACGGTTGCTGGCAAACAACACAGCCACCCTGTCTGTTTAGCTCCATGCTATCTTCCTTGGCAGGAATGCTTCAGGCACATGATGCTGATGCACTCACACTACAAACCCACCAGCAGGTCCTGATGATACTCCTCAACATTCAGCCAGTACCTTATAAACTCATAAGCTGACAGCAGCCTCATACTGTGTTTGACCATCAGCTACAGAACGGTGCAAGCAGGGCCTAGAGAGAAGCCATCCCAACAGTGGATGAGGACACACTTCCCTTTCTCCGGCGAGGCTTCAATGCACTCACTGGTGTCCCAGAAGCAGGGTTGCCCCATTCCATGACAGTCCCCATGGAGCAGAGCCCAGATGCCAACCTTGAGGAGTGACCTGAACCCTCCCTGGGGCAGATGTAGGGGATGCCACTCAGGCTGTGGTCACTAGGCAGGTCAGTGATGCTGCCAGCGCTGTTCGTGCACAGCACCTGCCCACTGTAGATGAAATTGAGGTTCCCCAAGTAGATGCAGTCAGTTATCTGAGTGATAACAGGTCCTGTGAAGGGGCAACATGCAGGTTTCTGACCAGTGGACTCCTTGGGATGTAGGTTTTTCTTCCAGCTCCCCTTGAGGGATTTCTTGGAGCTGGCATGTGGAAGAGGACTGGAATCAGGCTCAGAGCCCGACAACAGTGACAAGAGGAGGGAGAAGTGACTGGAAAGTTTGGCCTTGAAGGGGAGTCTGCTAAACAAGGCAGGGGAGGAGCAGAGGTGGGACTGGATCTGTGGGCCTGCACCATGGACCCCATGCTATGGGCTGCCCCTCTATTCTCAGCCTCTTCCATCTGTAAGAAAACAAAATACAGGAAAGGACTGCTGAAACTATGGAAACTCATCTCTCCAGCTGCACACGCAAGGAGACATGAGCTGGAAGCTGGCTTTGCCCAAAGCAGCACTTAGAGACACTAGAGGTCCTGGAGACCTTGCACAAAACCAGCCCAAATGTCCAGCTATCCTCTTGCCCTGCAGCAGGTACAAACATGCCATAAAGGTTTGCCTGGATCTGCAGACCACTTTGCCAGCATTGGAGTGCTGGCTTGCTGGAGCTGTTGTTCCCTCCTGCTGCTGATGCTAGGCAGAGTGACTAGGGTATCCTGCCAAGTTGCAGGACTATGGACACCACATCCGCACCCTTCTCTTCATGCACTTCACTTTTATCATCACCAAGTTTGGACAAGGAACAGAATCACTCCATATGGACACCCATAACTACTGACATAGGGATGTTTTCAGCATAAGCACTGGCCTTGAGAAACAAGGCATTGTAATGATCCCTTCCATTTCAGAGGGACAATCTTTGGTGCTACTGGAAGAGTTTGCAATTCACTGCAAGCTGGAGCCTGGAGGCATTTCAAACTGAAAACACAAAATGGTGAAGAGCAGCTTCAGGAAGAGGGCAAAACCCAGAAAACTCCTCTGGATGAAGCCCCTTCTGACCATGGTAGCACAAAGGGGCTTCAGTCTCCAACAACACAGAGTCTGTGTTCATAGCCAGGTTTAGGATCACTTGGATCCCAGCTCAGCCCTGGGCACACAGCTCACTCTTCTCAGAAGCTTTTCCCACTTCTGCCCAGGACCAGAAGTTTTGGACTCTGCCATAGCATGGCCCTTTCTCCATGACCTCAGGTTGAGTTGGCAGCTCTCTGGAAAGTGAACAGGTCTACCCACTGCTGGTGCATGCCCAGGCAGCAGTTGATGTGTCCAGGAGGTGATCCCTGTGGAATTCCCACCAGGCTTGCCCCTGGATAGTATTACCGAAGTGACCCGACACCTGATCACAATCCTTCATGTGTATGTTCATCCTCAAAGCCTGGTTAAGATTAGGACATGACCCAGAAGGTGTCTGGAGAACAAGCTGAGACTTCTGTGTGCTCAAATGAGTATGCCTGAAACATGTCCCTGCTCTCAAAAGGTCGTACAGGCTCTCTGTGCCAAAACAAAGCAGCAGCAAGAACATGGTGCTAATTAAAAAAAAAAAAAAAAAAAAAAAAAAAGTGGCCATGGAGCTCAAGAAAAACAGTAATAAATCACAAAGCTCTTCTCTCCCGGAGGTCAGAAATTACCCTACAAACCAGTAGCCATGCAAGGAACAATTCTCTGGAATTTATCTATTTCAAACACACCAGCTTTTTGTAAATGCTGTGTGACCCCAGACACCTAATTTTTTTTTAAAAGGCTGTCAGCTGTGAAGACCCTTGGCAGCCTCACCTACCTGCACAACACAGAGAGCCATGGGAGAAGACAGCTGAAAGGAGATGGGCCTCTGGAAGGTCTTCTGGAGGTGCTTCTTGGTCAGGCTTGGGAAGTGAGGGGATGAGCTCAGAGTACAAGAGGGCTGAGCCAGGAAAACTCAACACCCAATCCCAATGAGCATCTTTCAAGAACACCCCTAGATGCCTAATTCAGGGGGTATCTGAGACATGATTTTTTCCCTATGCAGCCAGACCTGAGTTCAGCACATGTGCAAAAGTCAGGGGTGGTGTGGGACGAGTGCATCCAAAGCAGAGAATCCTTCAGTGGAGGCCTTTGCAGATGTGAACACACCCTTTGTCCCATCGAGAGTGAACACCAAGGCCAAGTGTTTTAACTTGGCTGTCTTAGGTGATCACCTTCATGCCAAAATTCAGGCTTCTATGTCTAAACTACTCTGTCTTTTATGGAAATTAAGAGGAAAATTCTCTCTATCTAGGGCAAAACGAGATGCCAACTGGGCAAGTCTCCACCTAAGACAAACCTCTTCTTCACAGGCAATGGGCTTCACCAGCTCTTCCAAGGGTACAGTGTTTCTCTTCCTAAGGGAACGATGCCTGATTCACAGCTCGAAGTGCCCATTTCCTACAGAGGGCTTTTTGGGCTCAGGCAGGGACATCTGCAATGTCTGTGTGATGTCAGGGTGATGAAACACTTGTTTGCAAACCTACCATCTTCCCAGATGCTGCTCACAGGACGCAAAATAAGATATGGTTTGGGTTGTTTGCAGGCCGAGGCCTTCTTTCAGCTCAGTTGAACTCCTATTCCTAACATACTTTGAGCTTGTTTCTGCTCAAATTGAACGGCAATAAGTGCCTGCAGGGGTTTCATCACCTCTGCATGAAGTCAGCAGGTCTGGTTGAGGAACTCCCATCTTGACATGCAACAAGTTGTGACTGATGGGTACCCACTCACCCATAATGATGACTTTCTTCGGGGAGCACTTTTTGCCTGGCAGCATAAAAGCTATGAAATCCTTGTGCTGCTTCTCCCTGGGCTCCAGCCTGCCTGTGCCTGAAGTATGGAGAAATGGGAGGTCTGTTTTTACCAGGTCTGCCCACAAAGTTCAAATGGAACTTTAGGGAGCACCTCTGCACACCCATTATCATTCCTGTTCCTCTGACCGTACTGTTTGGGGCATGAAGCTTCTAACCCCACGAGGAAGACTCTCCTCCCTTCCTGCCCATGGCAGGGCAAGGTGCACTGAGATGTAAAGTGGTCCTAAAAATACCTCCCCATCCGGAAGCAAAACGAGCCCAACCTGGGGCAGGAACAGTCCCAGATACAACAGCCACAGAAGCAATCACGCAGAAAGGCAGCAGCACACCATGCCACAGCCCTCCTCCCATGCTCCTTTCCCCCACCCCGCTCCTGGCTGCAGTACAAAGCCCCCACTCCCTCCTTCTCATGCGATGCCCTGGAGACCCCAACACCGAGGCATGACCTATCAATCTCCACTCCTTTCCCATCAGTGCCAAGCGGGGAGGCTCTTCCAGCACCCCTTCCCAGTGCCCTCTTTCCCACCACAGTTTCCCAGACACCCCTTGGCTGATGGCAGCTGTCCCTCCCGCCCTGTGTCACACAGGACCCTTCACCAGTTTCCCCTCGCTCCTGCAGTGTTTTACTGTAGGCAAGGGCAGGGGGCCGGGGGCAGCAGCTGCCCCCTGACTGTACCACTGACTGTCCCAGCTGAGGGGTGCTGGCTTTCCTCCCCACCATCTTGCAAACCTCCCCATCACAGACCACCAGCCTCCCATGGAAAACCCTGGGCTCACGGCATAGCCGATGGCTGCCAAGACCCCGCTCCTTTGCAAGGGCCTCAATCAAAAGCCAGCCACCCTCTCACTTTGCTTCTGGGTATTGAGCTGAGAGGCTTCCTCATATATTTACACAAACACACAAACAGCCACAAACGCGCTTTAAAATAAAAAGCTGTAAACCTGCACAAGACCCCACAAATCCAGTAGCTAGAGCTTTTAAAAAATAAACTCATGCATGACAAAGTACCCATTTTGCCCTTAAAATTGCAAGACATAAAGATGCTAGCTAAGGCATATTTATAAAACAGGCATGCTTGCTCCTAGTGAGAAGAGCTTAGATACTCTCCAGCTCTCAAAAACTCTAAGACTAGCCAAAAAATCTGCGGCTGGAGGACAGCCAGTCCATACCCAGGCCGAATGATGACAGCCTGTAATCATTTTTGTCTCACGGCAGACGACTGGTTGCAAGCACATATGAGATTCAGCCTTCTCCTTGTGCAGCTCTCCCATTTGATTTCTTAAAGATACAATAAAAATCACTGAATATGGGAATAATTTGCTTTGGGAGGGACTTCTGGAGGTCAGAAGTCTTGGATCTAGATGTAAATAATTGAGATTATGAATCTTAATAGAAAGCACCTAAATTTTCAGCACTTCTCGTCTCCTTTATCAGACCTCTGCCTGGCCCAAGCCCTGCTTTTCACCTTGCCACCAACCTGCAAAGCTTCTAATTAAACGCATAGTGACAAAATCCACACCCACTACCCGGGCACCTTGCACCATGCAGACTGGCTTTGGATACCTGCTTTTGCCCCCCTTAATCCACCAGCAAAACACTCTTTGCCCTTGAGGTGCACGATCAGCCAAAGGCTGGCTCCTGCCTCCTGGAAAAGGCCACTCAGACAACCCCAGCTTCCAGCCACCAGTTGGCTACCAGCTGGCTCTGGGCCCGTGGTTTCTCTCCCGCTGCTTTCTCTCCCTCTTGCAAACATGCTCCATCCCCAGAAGAAATCTTGGCTGGTGAGACTCTAAGGCGGGCCACAGACCAGAAGACACAGAGACACCCAGCTCAGAGCATGTACCCGCCCTGCCCCCTAGATGCAGACATGGGAATCCAGCACAGACACAAGCTGAGGAGGGGCTGGTTTCCCCCTCCTTTTACTTCTTTTCCTGTTTCATCTTCCACTCTCCAAGTGCACAAGCAGCAGTGGTCAGGTAGAAGATAGTCAGACATCTGGCCTTGGTGAATGAGGGACAACCAGCCTTGCCAAGGCCACAGGGAGGTGAAAAGGAGACGGCTTGCACACAAGGCAGAGCTGTTTGCCTTCCTGTGAACAGGCTCCCAGGCAGGCTGTGTTCATTTTGGGTGAAATTAGCCATGAAATGAAGCCCAGATCCACCAGCCCTGCTTCAAACAGCTGCCAGCAGATACTAAGAGGATCCTGCCAGAGGAGGAGAGTGCTCAAAGCCTTGCTGTAAACGCACAAGGCATATTGAGAAGGAAAAGCGATGACGAAGGAGAAAAGCAGCTTCAGCAGTGCATTAAAAACTGGAGCTGGGTGGAGAACATCCCCACGTGCTCGCCTCTCCCTTCTGAACAAACAGCTCAGATTGCTGAGTTTTACTGCACCAAGGCTCACTCCAGGCTGCCCAGAGCCAGTCCAGCTGAGTGCTCGCTTCCACATTCCCTGGCCTTCCCCCTAAAAGCACCACGGGCTTCCCTCACCAGCTCTGCTCACCCAGCACTGGCAGTTCAGGCACTGAGCAGGGCCACAGCTAGAGAGAGAAGGGGCAGGCACTGGTACAGGAGGTAATGTTTCTCAAGGAGGGGATGTCCTTGCACATTCTTCAACTGTTCTGTTTTGGGACTAATATGTACATGATTTTATGCTCAGCCCCATAAATTATGCAGTGAACTCCAAGGCTATGACTTCAAAATAGGGGGACTGGAAAATACACAGACACACACAGACACACACACATGCACACACATGCACACACAAATGCCTGTTCCAAACACCTCCAAATGCCCTTCTGGGTCCTGCATGGCCCTAAATCATCACATAACATCACAAAAACCAGCCTGGCAATAGATTTTGGACCCCAAACCCAGTTCAGAGATGTTCCCTTCTGCACAGCCTGTTCTGGGCTGAGACTGAAGGCTGAGACTTTAAAACATCCCTTTACAAGTCTTTCTCAGGTGACTGATTTCCTCCTCCATCTCATTAGCAGCTGCCAGCAGATGCTGTTTCCCCAGCAGAAGCCACACTTCACTTGTTAGTCATCTCAAAACCACCCTGTCATTTCTTCCCTCCTCACGGTCACAGCGAAGCCTGGAGAATATTTATCATGAAGCAGACACAGCAGCTTTTTATGGTTAAGCTCAGGTCATTAATCTCTATCGAGGGTTTTCATAATCTTCCTCAGCTTCGTGTTTGTTTAACTCTTGGATAGTTGCTCCATGGAGCTCTGGGTAATCACAGATTAACTGCTCTTTAATATTAATGGCTTTTCATTAATGCACTGGGCTATCTCCCCTCCAGAGCCCATGCAATAGCTATTAGCACTGTGCCTGCAGCTCCCTGTGGTGAAAAGGACTTTTGTCTTTTGGGCCAAAATTCCATTATATGAGCCCAAATCTTGTGTGTGCTGTGGCTGCTTTGTAGCAGAAATATTTTAGAGCAAAAGAAATTCCCTCCTCCTCTAGCCCAATCCAAGGAGCTTCCTCCTGCAGATGGCTCAGAGGAGCTGCTCTTGAGTCACCCCAAACTGCAGTGTAATCAAGGGCATGTAGAGGCACAGCTTCAATGCCCTCATCCTTCTAAGAGTGATCTTTACTTATGTAGCCCCCACCCTGCCCCCACAAAGCAGGGCAGGGCAGGAACATGGCCACAAAAACCTTCCAGATCACATGAAACCTGCCCAGAAATGATGTGAGTGCTGCAACCCACCCTTATTAGGGTAGTGTGATCACACTGTGAAAGCGAGGGCCTCAGCCCCTCCACCCTGGCAGCACCTTCAGGTGCCAGAGGTGCAAACCTTGCTGCGCCACTACTGTAGGACTGTGCGGGGTGAATGGAGCTGACACTCTGCATCCTCATCTGTGTGGTCCGTGGAGATGCTCACTGATGAGTCCCATAGCCTGAGTCACATCTTAGAGCACACAAATCATCATGGGCTGGGAATGAGCTAAGAGTGAAGCTATGTGGACAACCAGTGCCTGATTTTGCTGCCTCATTTAGCCTCTAGACAGGACACAGAAGACGCTTAATGCAGAGGTACTAAAGAGCTAGTTCTATTCTCCAACACCTTCCTCATCAACCTCTACTCTTCCTCTCCATTCAAGCCTCTTAGGTGCTTCAACATCTTGGTCTTGTTTAAAAGCCTTCACAGGACTCATAAAGCCTTTCCAAGAACACGCCTCTTGTCAAATTATTCACAACCAAAGAAATTTCCCACCCATGCCACTGTCAGGTTAACCCTCTGCTTTATAAATATCAATGGACTCAGTGTGTTTGCATGAGCCTAAGGCTCTGTGTATTTTTCACCCTCGGCCCATGAGCAGTTGGGATGAGCTGGCTCCTGTGCCCATGCCATCTCCTCTAGCATCCTCTGCTCCATGTCCAGCATTGCCCTGGGATACCAAGCTGCCCCACCCCAGGCATTACACAGGGCATGAACTGCACCAGCAGCCAGATCACCTCGTAGCCAAAAGGAGTTCCAGTCCCCTCTTTGCTGACACTGAGCTGGGACCAACACGTGTAGATGTTGCTGAGCAGAAGCTCCTCTCTTCTCCACAAGCCCACCATCCTGCTCCCTGGGTGGAGAAGGAGACCCCCACTATCTGGAGGCCAGGGGCAGCTTGAGGTGAGACTTCAGTCCCAGGGCTTTGTCAACCACATCGGGGGGCTGCAGGATGTGCCACTGGGCGAGGGGCCGGCGTGGGTTGGACAGCATGTCGGACCAGTGCCGCAGCTGGTTGCCTGTGGCTCGACAGCCCAGGAAGAGTTTGCCAATGGGCTCATTCTTAGTCACTTTGTCATGATCCCAGACGGAGATGACCACATCCACATTCTGGGGGGAACACAAGAAAGAGGGTCAGTGGGAGGGGGCTTGCTGCAGTGGGGACCTGTACAGCCCTGGGCGCTGCAGGGAAACCCACCTGGATCTGATTGAAAGGCACCTCAAAAACAAACACCTCATTGAAGTAAGGGCTTAAGGTGTTTTTCTTCACACTCGTCTTCTTCTTCCTCCATTTCCTCTTGTTCAGGATGAGATGCACCTTGACAAAAGGATCTGAGGAGAGAGAGGATACAGCTGGCACAAGTGACAATTTTTGACTGAGAAGCTCAGCCATGAAAGAGGTTCCCTGAGCCATTCCCAAGCAGAGCATGGCATCCACTTGTGACTCCTCGTGGTGAGTCAGCCACCCCAGAGCTCACCTCCTCCTGCCACGAGCTTCCTGTACAATCCAGCCATAACACCTCCTCCTGGAAGATATCTCCAGCTCTGCACAAAGCTGGAGTATCTATGCTGGGAAGGCTGGGAATCAGCCAAAGTCTGGGTAGGTTGGTGGCAGCAGGAAGCAGGTCTTAACACCAAGAGCTTGCAAGGCTTTGCAGCTCTTGGTACCATCATTAAGGCCTGGGCAGGAGTAGGAAGATCTAAGCAAGCAGCCCCTGCTGACCTGAGAGTCCATGAGAGTCCATCCTCTTCAGCTTCCTGGCTTCCAGGATGAGCACCGTCAGCTTGCCAGTGCTGGGGACATAGCGCAAGGAGAAGCAGATCTCACCCAGCTGCTCTTCCTGATGGAGAGATGCCAGCAATTAGTACCAGGTAGAGGACCCAGCTCACCTGAGGTTATGACACCAGGCCCCAGGTTTCCCAAGTCTCCCCCACTCTTGTGCTTGCCCCTAAGGGCCTGCTTCTTGGGGTGGTGGCAAGTGAAGCAACAGTGCATCCCTCCTGGCAGAGTTCCCCACTCAACAGGACCGACCTCCACTTTACTGGCCGCTGCCAGTTCACTCCATTGCTCGATAACGTGCTGCAGGTTGACACTGGCCAGGGGCAGCCGGACCTCACCAATGATGTCATGCTTGGCAAAGCGGTTGAAGTCATAAATCTGCATCACCAGTGTGGTTTCAGGCACCTCTGCCTGGGGTACCTGCAGGGGAGGACCCAAAAGCCAGGATTTACTCCTCGGTGGCATCCCTGCCCCATGGGATGTGGCAGTGGATGCAATAAAAGGTATTTCTCTCTGACACTTCCCCATCTTGCTTGCACAAGCATCTCCCTGCCTGGAGAGGTTTTTACCTGGGGTAGTGCCTATGCAACAACACTCTTGATGGGACCAAAAAGCCATCACTGGCTGTAGTTTCTTACCTGGAAAGTAAAGCTCTCATTGAAGATGGGGTTCAGAGTCTTGCGGTAAACCTTGGTCTCGTATCTCTTCTTCATATCAGATGTTAGGTAGACGATCACATATGGATCGGATGTGCCTCCACTGTCCATGGCCTTTAGCTCAACTGCCTGCTTCACACCGACTTTCAGCTTGAAAGGAGTGATGCACAAGGTCACCAGGTGGAGGAGGACAGGGTCAGACAACTGGGGGCTCAGTGGGAAGCGAGTGCAACAATGAAGATGCCTTCACACCATGCAGGCATGAGAGCTGGCAGGCTGCAGGCAGGTGGAAAACGGTATGGTCCACCTCAGTGGGCAGCAAAGAGGGATCATGCAAGAGCAAAACTGATTCCCTGCTGTGCCATGGCCATGAGCATCCCCACCTCCTGTGTGCGGAAGTTGTAGTCCAGGGAGTACTGCAGCTTTCCTCGACGCATCTGCTCCACTCCGCGCTCCAGGTCCTCCATCTCAGGCTGGACCTGTGGCAGAGAGCAACACTACCCTCAGGATGTGCTCAGCCATGCCGTGCTCCCACAATCCCCGGGACTGGGAAGTGCAGCAGCAAACCTCTCAGGGAGAAGGGAGGTGGGATTGAGGGGAAAGCAGGACGCACAAGGCTGGCTGTGGTTGAGTTGCTGACGGGGCACAAGCTGATTCTCTCCTTCTTCTTGGGCTTCTTCTTGCCACAGCAGCACCTGATGATGCAGATAAGGAAGAGGAGGAGGAGAATGGCCCCTGCCACAGCCACGGCGATGAGCGCCCATTTGGGTACTGGTGCAATGTTCAGTGAATGAAGTTGGACAGAACAGTTAAAACCAAGCAACACATATGGAGTGCATTTAAACCCCTTCCTGGTGCTTCAGCATTAAGGAGTTGTACTTTCAAAATTGCCCCTATAATCCTGGACAGTCGCCATGCAGGGAGGCTGCAGCTAGAGACCATTCCCCAAATGGGCAGCAAGGATGCCCTGCACTCCTGGAGCAGCATGGTATCACTCTGCAGCACCCCCACCCTGAAGGACCCCACTAGAAAAAGGGATTTGGAGGGAGAGAGAAGTGGACACGTAGCCTCAGAGTCCAGGAGCCCCTCCAGATAATGCTGCCTGAGAGTAGGGCAAGAGGTGCTGTACTCACATGGGATCCGGCTAAGCCAGCTGTCCAAGAAGCCCGGCCAAGCCGTGGTGGTGATGTTGGCATGCGGGGAGGTCGTAGTCCTGACTATCCTGGCTGCCACCGCCATGGCTGGGGTGACCTGAGGACATAGGCAAAATTAATAGGGTGGGGATTTCCTTTCCAGTAGCACCTGTGCTGACCGTGGCCCAGGGCTCTAATGAGAGCAAACACAATTAAAATACAGAGCCCAGGGTAAGCGGTTAGGGCTTGGCCACATTGGCAATGAGGTGTGAAATAGAGCTGGAGGGAGCCGCGGGCAGTGAGGGCTCTGTGCCAGCCGGCCCTTTGCATACAGCCTTTTCGTTCATACCCCAGCAAGTCTGCTTTCTGAAAGGAGACAGATCTGAAAGGGGGATGGATTAGGGAGTTTTCTGGAGTTTTTTTGAGAAGAGGAATCACCTGTCTGTCAGGGACAAAACCAAGAGCTGTTTTGTACTGGCTCCTCCCTGGCCAGGCAGCATGAGCTGAAGGGTTTGCTCAGCTCCAGGAAAGCCCCATCACTAGCTAACACCTCTTTTTGGCTATTTTCCCCTCTCTCACAGGGCTGAGGACGGTTGGCTCCCGGGCTTGCAGCAGGGCTGCTGCCCTCGCTGCGGGTGGCAGTGGCACCACCATGCTGGGGTCACACCGGCTTGGAAGCTTTCCGTGATCCTGACCTGTGCACATGGCAACGTTGACACAGCTTAAGGAAAGGCTTCAAATTTAAAGCAGGGTGGTTTTACAGTACTGCTCTCCCCATGGCAAAGCTCTTATTCTAGCATTAGTGCTTCCTCATAGCGAAATTCCTTTTGCGTCAGCAGGAGAGGTGTGCCAGGAGCCAGGCTGCCTGGTGAGCGTGTCTGCAGCCATCACAGCAAGGGTGGCACCCAGCTCCGGTGCTGTGACCAAGGCTGGCAGGTATGTGCCTGTTTGCCTTGGCTGCCCCAGCCTCCTGCCCTGTGTCCCAGTGGGTCCCTGCTCAAGAAGTCAACACCACCTCGCCCTGCCTGCACTCTGCCCACGTTCTGCCCATCCCAAGGTCCTCCTTGCATGGGGATTCTCCTGGGGAGAAACCACACCTGCACTTTCCTCTGCTGAGCCCACAAAGCCAGCAAGAGCCTTTTTTTTTTTTCCAGCAGTGAGCTTCGCTGCACATGGGCACAGGGCTGGAAAGACCTGGGAATTGCTGTCATCCCTGGGGCATAAGTGCTGGGACAATGAGGTGCACGTTAAGTGACTTGTCCAGGACCACCTGGGACATCTGTGCCATTGGACACCCAAAGCTCTGCTCAGGTACTTAAGAGGTGCTGGCCTGCAGTTTCAGACTGTGGTGAAGGATGGACACAAAAAACACAGCCGAACAGGCACCCACCCAGCACAGAATTAGTTGTCTCTGTACTTCTTGCCTGCCAGACCCTCACATTAGTCTAACATTAACCCTGTTTAAAAAAACCTTATCCCAGCCCTGCAGAATGATCTGAGCCGCCATTTTGGGAATGATAGTTACAGCCTTGCTGCCGTCTGGGAGAGGCAGCATAGTTTCAGTGGGCAGTCTGCAGGGAGCATCGAGCATCCATGCTCCTGGAAAAGGGGCTGGGAGAACCCTGATTCTTGCTCCCACCCTGTGCTGACTGAGTTCCCAAAGCCAGACTTACCAACAAGTATCTTTCTCAGCTTCAGTCTGCCTTCCCTGCTGCGCGGGATCCAGGTCAAGCCACCATGCATGGCTGGGACATGCTGTGGGGCGAGATGGGACCCCACCGGGTGTGGAGCTGAGGTGCAGAAGGGATGGTGACTGCACTGCACAGCCGAAACAGGAAAGTCTGCTTTGCCAGCTCAGGAACCAGGTGGCCTCAGCAGCTCCGTCAGCCCCACCTCACCGCTGACCCAAGCAGTGTTCATGCAGGCGAAAAGCCAGTGGGGAACTCCCTGCTGGACCAGGAAGCAAAACCTGCCCTCCTGCCTGCAAGAAGTTGATGGGCATCCTTGCCCAGCTCTGTGCACTGGGAAATTCGCTTCTCCAAGTTATCCCTGCTGGGCTGGACTGTGCGGCTGCAGGCACTTAGCACTAGGGAATGGACACTTGCAATGGGATGGGTGCAGTACTGCAGCCATCCCTGGTGAGCTCTGTACTTGGAGAGCCCAGCTCACTGGCCCACAGGGCATGCACCACATGAGGGCTTTGGAAATGTGTGAGGCAGTGGGGATGAACAAGAATGCTCTGCTCCAACACATCAGGGAGGACAGACAGGGTAAGGGGATACCGCTTGGGTGGCTTCATCCCCCAAGTGCCAATGGGAGCAGCACCGGGCACATAGCTAGAAGCAATTTCACAGGTATCCCTGTTGAAATAAATTTATGCTTGTAAAGTTCTTCCCTTGCTCCCAATTCAGCAAAGTCTGCCCCAAACCTGCCTTATCACCAGGTACATTTGGTGTGGTGTCAGAAGCAGGAAGCAATACTGCCAGTGCCTGATGGCTGACGTAGTCATGGGAGGAGATGCCCCGGAAACCAGACCTGTCCCAGCTCTGTCCCACACCCCTGGCTCACCGGTCCGGCCAGATTTTCACATGACCACCGAGGCATTGCCATGGGACAGGGGCTGGGACTGCCCCTCAGCCACCCAAACCACAACCCTACTCACAAGTGCCCTGCACTCCTGCTGCTCAGAAAAGCATCACCTCCAGGAGCAGGAGTTGCTGCAGGAATGGTGCTGCAGCAAACCTCTGGGGGGACTTTTTGCTCTAAGCTGGCCAGCCCAGAGGATGCACAGGAGAAATGCATTATGGGGGTGGGGGAAAAGGGAATATGTCCAATAAAATCAGTCAGGGAAAGGGGGTCTGCATAAGCATGCTAAAAACTGAATATATCAGTAGTCTTTTCAACAGGCTGTTTGCTAGAGACAACTAAAAGAGAAGAGATTTAGATCTTAGGAAGAAATTCTTTAACTCAGAGAGTAATGAGACACTTGAACAGATTTCCTGGAGAAGTTGTAGCCCCATCCCCAGAAGAGTTCAAGGCCAGGTTGAATGAGGCCCTAAGCAACCTGATCTAGTATGTGGCATCAGTGACCATGATGTAGGGGTTGGAACTTTAAGGTTCCTTGCAACCCAAACCATTCTACGGTTCTGTGATCTCAGCGAAGCCAAGTCCACAGGACCCCAGAGGCCTCCCACATTTTGAGAAGAGATTTGGTGATACTGGTGATAACCTGGTGTCATACAGGGAGACAGCTGCTTGGCCTTAGTGCAGGTGGGTTTGGTCTCCTTTGGCAGGAGCCAGGCTGGGCAGGCTGCTGCACTGGGCCTTTTTCCAGCAGTGGGGCAGGGACATGGCCTCATGGGGCAAGGAAAAAGCTGCAGTATGGCAGCAGGTCATATCAGTTCCTTTCCCCTTCTCCTTTCCACCCTGTCTCCCTATCTCCTTCTTTCCCCGACTCCCCCATCATCGCCAATCACACTCTTGCAGAGAAAGGGGATGTTGAAATATTCCAGCACCATGAGTCTCACGGGGCTGGGT
>JAWWLV010000179.1:15863369-15914313 GCA_035041135.1 Platyrinchus mystaceus
CATCATCGCCAATCACACTCTTGCAGAGAAAGGGGATGTTGAAATATTCCAGCACCATGAGTCTCACGGGGCTGGGTGCCACACAACAAGATCCTAGGCCAAAAATCACCCCTGCTCAGGGCAGTATGTGAGAGACGGCTTTCAGAAAAGAAGGGAAAAGGGATCCAAAAACATTACATGAAAACTGTAAATGTGGTGACCCCCCTCTGCACCCTGTGCACGAGCCTTTGTTCACCACATCCCTACAACCGCTGTGAGCCACTCTGTTGCAGGTACCCCTATATTTTTGGTCAAAACTACAAATGTAGTTTTCAGAGACTGGGAAAGGAGAGGTCTAGAGGCATGCTATAAACACTCTGGCGGCAGAAACAGATACTGCGGCAGTGCCTGTGGGCTGTGCACGGCCACTGAACACAAGCTTCTAGGGAGCTCCAGAAGCTGGAATAGGGCTGAGCCCTCTCCCCAGTTTGGCCGCGCCTGTGTCCCTGACCAGGCCCGGGTGACCATGATCCGCCTGTGCAACGCCAGCTGGGAAATGCAGTCTGGCCCGGGCACGACGCCAACCACCTGGCTGCCTACAAATCCCAGCACGCCGGGGAGTGGAGCTGCATCCCGTCCTGGCTCCTGCCTGCTTCCTGCTAGCGCGGGGAGGGGGAAATATAAACAGCGGCGTCTCGGGCAGAGCTGGGATGCTGCTGCTGGACAGGCTGTGCTGCGGAGCGGAGGCAGCGCTCGGGGTGAGTTTGGGCTTTTCTCTCTGGCAAAATCCTGTCTGCGTCTAGGGGGGTGACATCTGCCCCCTGCTACGCAGTGTGGGATGAGCTGCGGGGAGCAGCAGCAGCGCCTGTGTGCGTGTGCAGATACGCGTGTCTGTGCGAACAGCACTGCGGGCATGGGGGGCATTAGGGGCAGGGAGGTGGAAAGGAGAAGTCAGGCTTGGTTTGCAGCGCTGGAAAGAACAGACATTAGGAGGTGGATTCTCCTACCAGGAAGGGCTGCTTAGCTCCTTTGCCTCCTTGCATTCAATTTTAACTTTCAGAAAAGTACTTGGCTGAGATTCTGTCAGAGGAAAGCTTCTCCCTGCTTGTCTAGGGTGGTGGTTGCCACCCCCTGCCCTGCTTCCTGGGAGGAGACCCCCTTCCCAGCATGGGATATGGGATGGAGGAAGCAGAGGGATGCTCAATATCTCCTGGCTTTCCAGGCATCCCTGGCTGGGGGAACAGCCCTGCTGCAGGACTTTCCATCTCGGGGGCAGTCAGGGGGTGCACACACAAGCTCTGAGCTCCCCATGTCAAGGCTCTGGCTCTCAGGGCTGGCATCAGCCAAGTGTATTGCCTACCAGCCCAGGCAACACTTTGCAGTCTCTAATTAACAAAAATTAGTTAAAGAAAATTGGAACAAAAGGAAGGCCTCCCTGAAGACCCTGATTTGCCCTTTACACTGCATGCTGGCTTTGGTCTATGCTTGCACAGCCCTCCAGCCGAGTAAGCAGGTAGGGCATGAACTGATAAATTAAGTTTTAACCCCCTTGCCATTCCCAGCAATCCATGTAGAGCAGTCATTCTTCCTCTGCTCTCTGGAGAAACCCTGCAGTGTTTCCATCCAGGAGCTACTGGATGGAAATAACCCCCATGGGATCCCCCTTGGTGGGAATGGGAACAGTTCCCATCACACAGGCTGAATCCTAAAGGTCCACTTCTAGCACGGACTAGTTCATAGAAGTGGAGTGTACTGCATGGTGGTTACAGAAACCACAGGACCTGGGTGTACGAAAATAAGTGGGATTATGATTCAGTTGCCCTCACAGGCAGACCCATGTAACTCCTCCAAGATTTTCATCTGCCAGACCTTGGTTAGCACTGAGACCTTCACTGTAGGGCCTGGCTGGCTCACAGGGCTGTCAAGGGGCAGACCAGCCCTATCAGGGAAGTTACCTAGCCTGCACACAAGCCCTCACCACACATCTCTACTTACTCTGGCCTTTTAGAGCTGCAAATGAGCTTCTCATGCAGTGAACTCATTCATTTGTAGATGCAAATTCACCCTTCGAGCAAGAGTAGCAAAAAAGGCAATAAGGATGTGAATTAGAAACTACCCATTAGATCTGATCTATTTTGTCTTTTTAAGACAGCCTTATTTTGCTGGGAAAACAGCTCCACAACAGCTTTCAGCAGTTCCACACAAAAAAAAAATACCCTTTGAGAAAGATAAAAATAAAAATCAGTGATCTGTGTTTAAAAAGCCACTTTTCCATCATATTTAATTGGTACTATTTGAACAGTTTTCCTGGGAGCAGAGCTGCTGCCAGCAGAAGCAGGTTCATTTGGGCTGCTCCCCTTGGTGGGTAGGATGTCCCCTGTCTCCTTTCCACTCTTTCCTTTCTGTAGATTGGCTATATTATAATCTCTCAGTTTCATTTTATATTTTCTCTTAAGGGCTGAAAACTGAAGATGGCAGAGCCTGAAAGCACAGTCGTAAACACCAATGTGAAACAGGTAAAAGGTTGTTCATTACAAAACACACATCCGGTATTTCTAAACCAAGTTTTGAAATGCCGCCACAGTAGAGGAAACACTACAACCCAGAGCTGTGGTGGCCTGAATTGCTTGTGCCTAGGTTTCAGCAGAAGTGGCCTGTCTCAGGGCTGCTGAGCATCTGGTCCCAGGGAAGTCCATGGGATTTCCACATGGGAAGAAGTTGCAGGGCTGAACCTCCAGTTGCATGGAAAGGGCAGGTACATTTGCTCACACTTAAATTTTGGAGTGGCAAGGGAGAAAGCAGCAGCTTCTGTACATACACAGAGACTTTATTAGACTGTCCAGAACAGACACAAACAAAGAGTAAAACCACCAGTATGTGCAGAGAAACCCAGCAGTGCCCAGCTCAGCACAAACAGATGATCATGGCTGTACTGTGCCCACAAACTGCAAAATTATGAAACAATCCCCTCTGTGTGAGCTGTCCTTGGAGGATGTAGGACTTACCAGACAGGTTAGGGTTTCACAACTGCCAGTCCCATCCTTGGTGGCCTGAGGATGAAGACTGGGCTTTGTACCTCTGGCATCAGGAACTGTGAGACATGGGTGATACCTCCAGCACCCAACCCCATCACTCCGGTCGGTGGAGCCCGGTTCTCCCTACTCACTCCACCTTCACGAGTTCCTTCTTTTCTGTCTCCTGACTTCTCTTTTCTCCCTGTCCTGCAGAAAGACCCCAGCAAGGCACTGGTCATTGCTGTGACCACCAGAGCCATCTTCAACCTGGAGCAGGAGCACAAACTCTACCTGGAAAAGGGAAAGGAGGAGTACACAAGGCACCAGCAGGCCAACCAGCACAAGCCCCTCCCACCAGGCACAGCCTTTGCCTTCATCCATGTGAGCCCCACACCTGGCTAGGGGCACATGCAGACACTTGCAGGATGGGGTGAAAGCTCAGCTTTCCCAGCTTTAAGTCTCAGCTGCCATCACAGGATGCAGGCCCTGTCCTGGCCTCTTGGCCTCATTGCAGGACATCAACACCTGTGTTCCTCATCAGTCCATCTCCTCCATGGTGAGGTATCCTGCTCCCTGCTCTCCTAATGATGGCTTGCTCCGTCAGCCTCTCCATAACATGCCAGCCTTGCCATAGCTGACACAGCACAAACCACTGAACTCAACTGCAGAAGAGCCCCTGCAAAGCCATTGTAGTCATGCCTCTCCAAAAGAGTCCCATCTTGTCCTCACAGGCAGTGCAGTACGTGAATAAGAAGATGCTGGAGAGCAACCCAGCAGAGAAGGACCTCTTCGACATCCTGGTGCTCTCCAACAACAGCCCAGAGAGCGGAGTGCGCATCATCAACAGCGCCAAGCACTACGGTAAGAGGGACCCATCCCCGGGGGTGCCTGCTTCCCCTGGGAGCTGTGAAACACATAAGGCACCACAGTGGATCCTCAGTGTCAAATGGAGAGCCAGGGGAATCAAGGGGAAGGGGTTCTCTTGTAAACAAGCCCAGTTCCTGCCAGCCCCATGCGGCTTGCCCAGGGTGCCAGAACACAGCCAGGGTATACAGGCTCCTCGGCAGAGCCCAGCTCCCTTCAGCCATATCCTTCACACCAGGAGGTCTGGCAGCATTTTGCACAGCCTGGTCATCCCCAGTCAGCTACTGAAAAAAAAACCCAGTTCTTTAAAAAAGACCCATAAATTCTAGAGTGCTGTCATGAGGAATGCTCATTTAAGGAGGGATGGAGGGAATATTTAACTGCACAGTTTTGTAGGACCAACAGAACAAGAAGATGCAGCCAGAACATGGGCAGGTTCCCCACATAGCACTGGGAAATTCATTGCCGTGACCTCCTGCAGCAAAGCATGCCAAACCCAGGGAGGGAGTGGGGGGCTGTGAGGAGGATGTTGCTCCTTAACAGACTTTTCTCACATTCCCTGACCTGAAGGCCTTGAGATCTCCAAGTTCTGCTTTGTCAGCGATGAGGACTCCACACAGTACCTGAAGTCTCACGGGGTCAAGCTCTTCCTCTCAGCTGACAGGACAGATGTCTGCAATGCCCTCCAGAGAGGTGCGTTCTCCTCTCCATCCCACATCCCCAAACACACCACAGTTTTCCCAAGTAGCCCAGTACCAAGAGGTAACACCAGACCCAAGCTTTCACAGGGGCAAGGGGTGGAAGGCATTGATTATCAGTGCAGTCCTGAACACTTCAATCTCCTGTCCTTACCAGTAGCCTGCAAACACACCAGAGTTGCTTAGATGCCTTCACAAGTCACTGAGTGCTTTATGCATCATTCTGGCCATAGCTCTGCCATGGGCAGGTCATTCCATGCCTGACATTTAAGCCTTTCTAACCAAAGATGCAATGCCATGGCTGCTCCCTGAATCAATGAGAGTGCATCAGTGATTCCCAGGGCTTTGTCAGGATGCCACAGAAATTTGCTGCCTTGGTACATGCAAAGTTACTGTGTACTCAGAGATAGATGACAGCACACGTTTGACCTAGATTGGAGGGAGTGCAATCTCCCCAACAGCTCTAATGGGGTTAATCGCCTTCCTATTAATGCATTTGGGTATGAGCACATCAGCTGGCCACGTTCTTCAAGGTCAGGAGCAAGACATCTGCAGCCTGGACTTTCCTTCACTACACAGCACATTCCTGGAGCCTCCCTGAGAGCATCATTGCTCTGACAAGTGTCTCCCATGTGGGGGCTTGGTTGCATGGATGAGGGCGGGCAGGGTGCAGCTCGTAGGAATTAAGCCAAATTAAGCCAATTACGCCAATCAATGGAGATGCCAGTCTGTATTATTCACAGCACAGAGCTAAATCTGGGCATTAAAGCCAGGCTTGGCAGGGTGAGCGAGCACCAGGAGGAGGGCTGCTCATGCCTTGACAACCACACACCATCTCTTAGCAGAGGTCTCTTGGTCTCACAGGGGTCTCAGCAGCGCTCGTTTTCCAGCAAGAGGTGCGGGCCCCCAGCACCCCACTCCGCGTGGTGTTCGACGGGGATGCCGTGCTCTTCTCCAACGAGACGGACCAGATCTTCCAGGAGCAGGGCCTGGAGGGGGCAGTGCAGTACGAGCGGGCGATGGAGGCCGTGCCCATGGGAGAGGTGAGCATGCCACCTCCCTTCCATGGGCACCCACAGGCTCTGCCATTGCTCCCACTTTGGCTTTGCCATGAGCAGCCAAAAAAGCACAAATCCTTACAAATTCCCTAGGCATCCACCATTCAGTCCCTGGTGGGGGCCTGATTTGGAGTCCCCCTGGAAATGGATCTGGCCTGGTGTCTCCTAGAAGTGAGCATCAGCTCCCAAGTATCTAGGGTTGTGGTTATCCTCAACATCACCTTTTGTAGGCTGTGACCTCTTGCAGGACTCAGACCCAGAGGCACTGCTCACTGAGATGTACCTTCCTTGTCACTTTCGGATTAGGATGAGCACCACAACGCTCACCTTCCTCCCAAGCACCCCAGTGCACCGCACCAGTCCCAGATTGCCCAGTCCTGCAGCCTACAGGCATTCCTGTCCTCTGCAGAGCCCTGAGGAACCCTGGAAGAGGAACAAGTGGCTTGTACAGGCAGAGTAGATGTCTCCTTATTTCTCACCCACTCCCAACTGTCTTGTTGTGCTTCCAGGGTCCCCTGAAGACTTTTGCCATGCACCTTGGGAAGATGCGCAGGAAGTTCAGCCAGGAAAAATCCCCCATCCGCACCTACCTGGTGACTGCGCGCAGTGGCCGGGACATGGGCATCCGAGCCATCAAGACACTCCGGGAATGGGGCCTGGCCATCGATGAGGCTTTCTTCATGGATGGGGCTCCCAAAGGCCCCATCCTCGCCCAGATCCAGCCTCACATTTTCTTTGACGATGGGCTTCATAACATCCAAGGGGCTCAAAATGTGGGTGTGCCCTCTGCCTGGGTCCCCTTCTGCTGCTGATGGGCTGCAGGCCAGCAGTCCTCCCTCCAAGCCACATGGGGGACCGGGCCAGTTGGAGGCAAACCTTCTGGTGGAGAAGGAGAGATTTCCTGACACGCAGCAAGTAAATCTCAGGAAAAAGGGACAAGAGCGTGGACTCCCGTGCAAAACTTGATGCTCATTTCTGCTCCTGGTATGAGGTCCTTTAGGTCTTAGGATAAAGCTAAAAGACGCTCTAGGAGAGAAAGACACCTTTGCTGTGACACTGAGGACTACACCTACCTGCCCAGTAGGACCTGGGGACTTTTCTCAAAGAATTAAGTGAAACTAATGCCACACACATGAGCTAAAAGAAGCATGAACTAAAAATGGTAGCTTTGGCTGTTCTCAGGCAGTCTCCAAGATGGAGCAGCACAGAAAGGACATAAGCCTGTTGAGGCAAGGCCAGAGGAGGGCCATCAAGATGAGTAGAGGGATGAAACAGCTCTCCTATGAGGAAAGGCTGAGAGATTTGGCTTTGTTCGGCTTGGAGAAGGCTTCAGGATGACCTAATTGCAGCCTTCTGGTACCTGAAGGGGCCTACAAGAAAGATGGGGAGATTCTGTTTACAAGGGCCTGGAGGGACAGGACAAGGGGTAATGGTTTTAAACTGAGAGTAGGTTTAGATTAGATATTAGGAAAAAATTCTTTACTGTGAGGACTGTGAGGCACTGGAACAGGTTGCCCAGGGAAGGTATAGATGCCTCATCCCTGGCAGCATTCAAGACCAGGCTGGATGGACCTCTCAGTCTGTTCTAGTGAAAGGTGTCCCTGCCCACCCCCTACCCTCACAAGGGGGTTTGGAACTGGATGATCTTTAAGGTCCCTTCCAACCCAGGCCATTCTATGATTCTATGATTTATTCCCAGGTTCTGTGCCTAAAGGGAGCCCTCAAGACCCTGCCTCACCAGACAAATTCAGCTTGGTTTCCTGAGGACACTAATGTGCTAGCAAGTCCTTCAGGCAGCTCCAGCCAAACTTAAAAGAGAAAGATTTCAAAACTGTAAAGGACCTACAAACCTTTTAGAAATGGGTGAACAGGTTGAAGAAAGAAAGCCCTTATTAAGCTATTCCCCCTTATAAAAGAGATTATAGCACAAGTCAATTTTCTTTAGGCATGCAGGCTGCTTACAGAGTGCTCTTAGGAGACACAGACCTGTAGGACACTCAGCTCCCAGAGCTACAGGACAGGGACAAGCTGCAGCCCAGCACTGAGGTCCATCCGGGAGACAGAGCTGCCACATAGCTCCGATGTCCCACCAGGAGAGGGCAGTGGAGATGGGCTGCATGCAGCACAAGCCATGAAGGAGCCAGGGCTGCCAGGGCTGCAGACCAGCCCCCGCAGGGGCCAGGGCAGGACTGGGTGCCGTGGCCAAGCTAAAATGCGTCTCCAGAACTGTGTGTGGAGGGCATGGGTGGGGGTCTTGGAAGCAGCTGCTCCCTGCTGATGGGGTCTGAGGGTGTGCTCAGTTCTCTGTTTGGCATGATGGCACACCCCATGCAGGGCAGCCTCTCCTCCGGCAGTTTGGACTCTGCTCCTAATTTTCCTAGGGAACAAGCAGCCCCCCAAGGTTCATTCGCAGGTTTCTTTCCCCAGGGCTGTATGGAAGTTGCCACTAGGGGCCACTGTGCTGCCTGGGGACATGGCACCTCAAATCCCTGCCAGCTCTCCAGAACTGCCTCAGAGAAAAACCCAAACTGGCTGCTCAGGTGGCAGTGGGATTATGGACTGGGGAGATAAAGACAACACTGGCTTAGTTTTTTTAATCTCAGCATAATCAGTAATTTTTTTAAAGGCTTCAGAAGTGTTGCTCTCTTTTCCAATGCTTTTTCCCCCAATAAATAAATAAACAAGCATCCCATTGTGCGCTTGTTCCTCGTGCCTGTGTTCAGCAGTGTGGGAGGAGGGGTGGGATAACTTGGTGCTCCTTTACAGACAGCCAGATATTTATTTCATGTTATACACATTCATCAAGATGGGTTAAATACACAATAAACTTTCAGTGGGCTTTGGATTAGGCTCCTGAATGTCATCTTGTGTCTGTGTCCCCAGCCTCACTCCTGCTGCCTTGGGTTTGGGGACTCTGCACACCTCGGCTTAGCAAGGGGTGCTGCTGGCCCCACCATGCCACCAGCACAGGTTCTGTCCCTGCTGTTGTGGCTAAGAGAGGACAGGGATGCCTGTGTGCAGGACTTTATTAGGAAGCCACCTCCAAAGCAGCAAAGCCTGTCAGAGTCTTGGCACCGGGAGTCTGGCCCTCTGCCCTTTTGCTCAGTCTAGATGCTGAAATTAGATGTTTCGAGGTAGCAACATCAACAACATCAGCTACTCATCATCTGCTAATAATGCTAAGCAGCCATCAGCTGAGCAAACATTAATTACAGGATGCTCAAAACACGATCAGTAAGCAGGTACAGATGTTCGTCCCACTTTCATGCAGGTCAGACACCCCCAGGCTCAGTGCAGTGATCCAAGCGCCCATCTCCAGCACCCCCGGCTGCTTCGGTGGCAACTGGTGGTGGGGACACGGAGCCAGTGGTGGGGGTGACAGTGGTACTCGACATCCTCCCCCACTCCAATCCATCACATTTGCCAGTGCCTGGACAGGGCCAGCGGGAGCTTGGTCAATGCCTTGGGCAAGAGGAAATCAGCTGAGTCAAGAGTGGTGGGAACAGGCCCGCGTGAGCCGTCGCGGTGCGCGGGATGCTGAGGCAGGGGGAAAGTGCCGCATGCCTTCCTCCAGCACTGTCAGCACAGTGGGGGATGACAGGGCAAAACGTGCCCAAAATAGGAAAAAAAGGAAGGAAACTCAAGGCTTGTGGGGTTGCATCATATAGGGCCAAGTGCAGCTGCTTCAGGCCATGGCTCAAACATGTAGTATCAAAACTGCCCTTATTGCCCTGCTCTGAAGATGGAGCATCAGAAACACCCTCCACAAAGGATTGATGCAGCTTCACGCCCTGCTGCACAGACAGACTTGCTGTTTCTGTCTTAGAGGTGTCTGTAATAAGTTCATTAATGCTTGGGATGCTCTTTAGGTTTTGGTTTTCTAAGGCATCTTGATCTCCCTCCTTCAAGGGGTTGCTGATTCCCAAGAGTCTGCTGCTCTGCAGCCCAAAGAGGGTTTAGCTGCTGGGTCTGGTTCTGGCATGTTTCTCTTATATCCATCTCATGTTTTGGTGGCTAGGGCAAGGCAGGAGCACCTGTGTCACCATCAGGTACAGGCTCCCTTTGAACCCTGCTGGGTTTCACACCAGGGTTTCCACTGGGTTTCCACTCCAGGAAAAGAAGTGCAAAGGGATGAAAAGTGGATTCTGAGGACCTGCACTTGATTCTGACCATTGCTTTCCAACAAACCCCTTCAAACCCAGCCAAAGCTGCCTGGTGTCCAGGTTTCCCCCTCTGGCACTGCTTGGGACACCCGCAAGACACCCTCCTGGTCCATGGAGGTAAGTGGGCAATGCCCCCCTCCGCTCAGCTGCAAGCAGACCAGCTGCCTCCTCTCCCAAGCCCCGTCCTGCCAGCGATGCCAAACAAGTGGCCCTTGTTTCGGGGTGTGGCACGTGACCCCAGGGATCAGAGGCTGTAGCTGCCTGGCCCTGAGGAGTTTGCAGGAGACCTTTGCCCAGGACCATGCCCTTAATCCCCCACTCACTGCACCAGACAATTCAGAGTTGCAATGCTAAAAACAAAACAACCCAGCACTAAGGGAAAGAAAGGGTTTTATGAAAAGGTGATAGTGCAGGGAGAGAAGATTGGTGGGTATTTATCTGCTAACAGACATCTGCAATGGCAGTGTCCAAGCTGTTCAGCTTCATTGACTCCTGGCTGCAGCAAGAGAGGATGCTGGAGGCTGCAGACCTGGGCACAGCTGCAGTGTCTGTCAGGGATGCTCCCACACCTCCCTTCACCCATAACCTACAAGCACCTTTGGCCACAAGCACAGAGCAAAGCATCTTCACATTTTTGACCATAATCCTAACTCTAAGTCACCCTGGTGGCAGTGCTCCCTGAGAAAACATTCAGGGGTTCTCAGCCAGAGAGGCTGAGATGCCACATCCCACACCGCAAAAAATTATTAACAGGGTGTTTTGTGAGCAGAAGGTCAGAGAGAGGGTGTGCAAAGCCACAGACTCTGTTTGCCGACGTGTTTAAACCTGGGTTCAAAATCTTAACCCCAGGCAGTCACACTGGATATAATGGCTGTGGTGACACGTGAAGATGGGGCTTAGGAGAAAGGTGACAATGAATTAGAATTCAGAGCCTATGTGGGCATATTGACACACCAGAAACTGCCCCAGGAGGTCCAGATTGATTCACCAAATCACCAGTGGAAGCTGGTTGCTCCCAAATCCAAGAAAACACATTGCAACTTTAAGCCGATCCTTGGGTTGCAATGGGGTGTTGACCCTCGTCTTCCTGAGCCCACACTCCTCCCAGGATCAGAAGTCTCAATTGCTTCAGTGTTTTGTCACATTGAGGAGACATGATTGCACAAATGATGGCCTTCTTGGGGCAGCTTCTGCTGGAAATTAAAGAAAATAAATGACATCTAGTGCTGGCTAAGAAAATGAGATGGATGGTGTGCTTGGATGTGGCTGGAGACACTTCTCTTAATTGTGCATGGAAACCCACCAGCAAGTTGATACACCCCCCCCACCCCAAGCTGGCCTCACATGGGGACTGCAGCAGGGATTGCTCAAGGAGGTGACAAGGTGAGTTGGGTCCCTGTGCTCCCCATCACATCCTGGCGTGGGTGGGGATGAATCAATACCATCATTGCCACTTACCACCCCATCCCGTCAACCCTCGGTCACGCTGCCTGCTGCCAGCGTCTGCCAGGATTGTTGTTGACTGTCCCTGGCAATTTCATCCTGCTACTAAATAACTCGGGTGAGGCAAACAACACGAGATCCCTGCCCCGAGGAGCAGACAGGGCTGGCAGCCAGGGAGAGGCAGGTCCCCTCCTCCCCAAGGTGGGTCCCAGGTGCGTCACTAGCCATGCAGAAGGATGGGCCAGGGGATGATGAAGGACATCCAGTGCCAAGCAGGGTCAGGAGTGGGCAGGTGGTGTGGGGGTGGTAAGGATTTGGGCAGGGCCACGGAGTGCGTGGGACACAGGGACAGGCAATGCCGAGTTTGGCAGCAGCCCACTGAGGAAAGGTGGTGTGCAAGTAAACCCTAGTGAAGACACCAGGACAGCTCACAGGCTTAAAGACGATAAGTATTTTGCCACATAAATGATTTCTAGTTTTTTTCAATAACTAGAGAGGAAAGGCTGGAAGAGCAGGATCTGATGGAGAAGTTTGCTGGGGTGAAAGCACTTCATGCTCAAAGGCTGCTGGAAATAGCCCTGATGGGGATGGAGCCATTCTCAGGGGTCCTGCCTGCCACGACACCCAGTTGTGTCACCCGGCCACTGGCAAGCCCTCCTCACCTGCCACCGCGACAAGGGTTTGCAGCATGAGGGACACCAAGGAAACAATTACCACCCAGACTAAGCCTTTTGCAACTCCACTTAGCATCTCCCCAAGGTCACCGCAGCCCATGCTGGCAGCCAAAACATGTTTAAGCAGGCTGCTGGCCAGCTCTGCCTCCAAACCAGCCTCAGTCAGCCGACACCAAGGGACCGGGGATTGCCACCACCCATGATGCCAAGGACATCTTACCCAGCACCCACAGAGACGGGACACAATGGTCAGGGCCTACATGAGTCACTTCATCATGCTCAGTACAAACCCTCCCCTGCTTCCAGGTTTCCCATCAGATAGAGCTACTACTAAACCACCTTCAGGTTTGCTTTTGTGGGTATCACCCAGAAAGAGGGTGTAATTTGGGATGTGCCAGTGCCACTGGAAAACGCACCCTCACCTTGTGAATTGTACATCAGTTTAGGAAACAAGTGTTGGGAGTGGGCGAGGTCCTGGCACTGTGCCAGGAAATAGTTACCATTGCTACACTCAGAATCTCAGGGATGGTGAATCAGGCTCTGCTAATGAGCTGCATCCAGCACCTTCACACCGGCACCAGCACCTTGAGTCGGAGTCAGGGCGTTTGAAACCAGACTTGCCTAGGCTTGTGCGCCTGTAGGCTCTGCTCAGCTCAGACAGAGGAGTAGTTTTCTGTTTTAGCAATGAGATGCGAAATCAGAAACTCATTTTTTTGAATTTGAAGATGTTTGTCCTCTAAACATCCCACCTGCAGCTTGGCAAAAAAAATAATCTGCATTTCTGAACTGAAGCTTTCCTTGCCCTTTAGGTCACTGCAGTTCAGGGCACTGGCTACCATTATGATAAATAAATATAAAAAAAAACATTGAGGAAAGGGTGAAGGCAAACACACAGCTATAGGTAAGGACAAACAGGCCACCGTAGCATCCCTGACAAAGTGCTGTCAGACTGCAAATGAAGCCCCCCCAAAAATAAGGTATTTGAAACTGAACATGAGCTGGCAGTGTGTCCAGGTGGCCAAGAAAACCAATGGCATCCTGGCCTGTATCAAAACTAGAGTGGCCAGCAGGGCTAGGGCAGGGATATTCCCTCTGTACTAGGCACTGGTGAGGCCACACCTCGAGTCCTGTGTCCAGTTCTGAGCCCCTCACTGCAAGAAAGACATTGAGCTGCTGCAGTGTGTTCAGAGAAGGGCAATGGAGATGGTCTGAAGCACAAGTCCTACGAGAAGCAACTGAGGGAGCTGAGGGTATTCAGCAAAAAGGAAGCTCAGGGGAAATGTCATTGCTCTTTACAACTACACGAAAGGGGGTTGTAGTGTGGTGGGGGTCAGCCTTTTTTTCCCAGGTAGCAGGTAACAGGATGAGAGGAAACAGCCTCTAGTTGTGGCAGGGGATCTTTATACTGGATATTGGAAAACTTTGTACCCTGAAAAGGTGTTCAGGCATTGGAATAGGAATTGGTAGAACCACCATCCCTGGAGGCATTTAAAAGCAAGGCAGATGTGGTGCTGAGGGTTTAGTGGTGGACTTGGCAGTGCTGGGTTAATGGTTGAACTCAATGATCTTGAGGGTCTTTTCCAACCTAAAGGGTTCTGTGATTATAAACTAAGCTGCATCATGTCCCTGCCCCTGTGGTAATGGGCAGGTGGGACACCCTGATGTCACTTGGCAGAGGAGACCCCGATCTCCCAGGCTTGGGGCTGGCATTCTCTTCCCAGCTGGAGCCTCTGGAGCTGAGTCATTTGACCCCCCCCCCCCCTTGGGAATCCTCTCAAGCAGGGATCAAAATTACGAAAGCATGGCCAGCTCCCAGGGGTGCGTCACCCCACACCCACGGCTGTGGCTGCGGAGGACAGTGCTCCAGTTCACCCCCTCGAGCCGGGGGGGATGCAGGGGGCCAGGGAGACAGACCAGCAAGGAAAGAGGTTCATCCACTGTGACGAGAATAGGAGTGAGGAGGAATGGATCCCTCAGCTGTCTCTCACACATCTCTGCCTTCTCTAGACACCTCAGCCATGGCACTCCCTGGCTTGCTCCATAAACAAGGAAAAATGTGTAAAAAACCCTGATCTCAGGCTCGTGCCAGTTTATCTTGTTAAGATAAACTCTCACAGTCCCAGCCTATAAATACCCAGACGTGCTCCCAGCTCCTGTTTAAACATACCCACTGTACCTCTCAAGGCTTTGACATCAGGGCAAACATTCCACAGAGGTGCTGAGGGAGCCCAAATGCAGAAATCCTGGCTCCTTGATGGAGCCACCACTCCCCCAGAATACAGGCAAAGCAGTGTCAGCTCCAAAACCACTGGTGCCAAGAGCCAGAGCTGGATCAAACACTCTGGGGGATAAGCCCCCCAGTCCCTTCCCACCCTGCGAGCACCCAGGAGAGATTCAGTATTGTAACAATCCCTGCCACAACCCCATCCTCACTTTTTCCCAATAAACCATTGGGAAGTGTCTGGCCTCACTGGCGCTAGGGACACATAAGTCACTTGGAGCAGCCCATCTAACCCTCTTGCACTGGTATGAGAGCAGCTCCGGGTGAAGACACAAGCCCTGTTACCATGAAGCTCAAGCAAAGGCTCGTTTATAACAGCTTTGCTAATACCAAAGCTTGCCTTTAAATATCTTGGAATTAAAAAAACAGACATAGATGGGTCCAGACTTCTTGACTGCTGAAAGACTTTGCTCTGCAATGTGTGATGGTATGGGGCATGCCATCCTCACCAGCCCATCCCTGCATGCCGGGACCCAACTCCATAGCCACAGGATTCTGGCAGAGACTGGCCAGACTAGAAACCCTTGAGGAAGAGCTGCTGTAGGTGCTCCAGCCTGGGGCCCGGGTGGCGCTGCCTGGCCAGTTATGGTTTCTCAGCCACTTCAAAGAGCAGGGAGGAGGGCTGGTACTTCACGGGCTCCACCACGGGCTCCAGGAAAGCCTGTAAGGGGTGAAGGGGAGCCTTGGGCCTGGCGTCATGACTATCCCTCTTGTCTGCAAAGCACATTCGCAAAGGGGTCTAGAGCCCTTGGGGAGGGTGGATTTGTTTGGGTGGGACCACAGTTGGGTTAGTTTATGTCTGACCCACTCCTGCCTGTGGACACTCAGCACAGGGCTGCCAGTATCCAGGGGGACAAGAGGAGGAGACCCTCAAGCTGGAGCCCACAGCAGCAGCAACAATGCCTCTGGGGTCAGGCTCCTGATGCTGGGGACCCACTATGCCTTGGCCCCTTGCCCGAAAGAACCACACAGGGTTTCACTGAGTCACACAGTGCTGCGGGGCCAGGAGGGTGCAGGTTTTTGCTGACTCATGGTCAGTGGCACTCGCCTTGACCACACGCCCGCAGGGGCAGGAGGGAAGCAGGTGCTGGCCGAAGTAACGGGACCCACCAGGATCAACCAATGCCTCTGGCCATCACTCCAGAAAACCTCATCCCAATGGGGGAGCCACGTCCCCATGGGGAGGCAGCAGGATTCCTGATACCCACCAGCTTGACTGTGGCATGGCAATTTGGAGAACTAGTGGGATGAGAGACAGCCCAGAGCAGAAATGTCGCCTAAAAACAATCGGCATGGACCACACTTAGTGGGGTGGCAGGCATGAACCCAGGGATGCAGGATCCTTCGTGAGGCCATGGTGGATAGAAAAGGCTCAGGGACAGCGCGTGGGAAGGAGATGGTGCAAGTGAGGTGCCAGCAACATGACCCAGCAATTTTCCAGAAGTTGCATGAACGTGAAGGTGACAGGAGAGGGACAGAGACCTCACCGTGAAGGGGTCCCCCACTCCAGCAGTGCCCAGCTCATTTCACAGGCTGCCGCTCTCCCATCCCCAAGAGCACACAAGCAGGGGCAGAAAAAAAAGCGCCCCTAGCCCTCAGGACTTGGAAGGGAAAATGTCTATAAATCCGGTTTCATTTATACGGTTTTTCCAGCGGGTCTCGTGGCTCTGTAAAAGCTCGGTCAGGGCAAACCGGGCAGAGATTAGCTCTCCTGAGCCAGCACCGTGGCACCTCTAAGCCCTGCCGTGACACCTCGGTGGGGGCAAAGAGCCCATTCCGGTGATCTCTGATGCTCAGCCCTGCAAATGGGGGCAGGGGGGGTGGTTGACTGCAGGGTGATGGTGGCCAGTGCCCTACTGGCACTGCCACAGTGCATTTTGAGGGGTGGCAGATATGGCTTTGCACCCCTCCAGCGCCATCCAAAAAAAAAAAAAAAAAAGCTGTGGCCAAGTTATATGCCCATATTCCCCAGAAACCCCCAGCTCGGAGGGATGAGTCCCCCCAAACTGGAGGTGTCCTGTGGCCAGGGAGAAGCACGGGGCTCGGGGGGGCTGCCATGGCCCCCCGGGGCGGGAGGTGCAGAATGAAACCCCCCTGGTGACTGCCGGTGAGCGGCCGAGGTCCGAGAGCAGCCGAGGCCTCGCCACGATCGGCTTGGGATGGGCCTGCGCTCCGCGGGGTTTCGGGGGCTGCTGGCTGGGGAGTGCGTCCCCCCACACACCACTCCGCGGCGGAGGGGCGAAAAAAGGCCAGAAAACCTGGAAAGAACAAAAAAACACCCAAGAGGGGGAAGTTAAAGTAAGGGCAGAAGGAGCACGCGCGGCCGGGCGGGCCCCTCGTGACTGATTTCATGGTGTTTATTCCCGTTTCGCGGGGGCTGAGTCACAGCCCGAGGCACCGAGGGTCACCCGGGGGGGCGGGGGGGAGCCGTGAGGCGGCGGCGCCCCCGGCCCCGCTCCCCGCCCCGCCCCGGCCCGGCCCGGCCCGCCCTCACGTGACGCCGCCCGTTGCAATTTTAGACCGTCAGCTGACTGGAGAAATCCCTGGAGAGGGGCCGCCGTGACTACAAAAACAGGGACGGCAGCCCGGGAGCGGCGTTGCGGCCTCTCAGCGTCGGAACCCTCCAGCCTCTGACCCCCGTCACCGCCGCCGCCAGCGCCATCGCCGCCATGGGGCCCCGCGGCCTCCTCTTGCTGCTCGCCCTGGCCGGGTCCTGCGCCGCCCTCATCAGGTGAGACTTGGGGGTTGCTCGGGGGCTGCTGAGCCGCCCGGGCGGAGCGGGGGACATGGGACAGGCGCCGCCGGTGCTGCTGCAGCGGTGGCCTAAGGGCTTCTCCCCCGCCCCCCCGATGGAGGTTTAAGGGCTCAAGCTCTCCCTGCTCATGGAGGGGCTTCTCTCCAGCTTCCACTACACCTGGTGACCTTTGGCAGCAACCCCCACTCCTCCTGGCTTTGGGAGAAGCACTGAGCACAGCACAGCATGGGGGTCCAGCACAGCGTGCTGGCAGGAGCCCAAACCTCATCCACCTCGTGCTGGTGTGTCCCCTGTTTTCAGTGGAGCCCCTGCTGCCCCCCTTCCACAGGCTCCCCCCCATCCTTACACACAGCCGTTTAACAGGTGGGTGTTTGCCTTCCCCACACAGGATCCCCCTGACCAAGTTCACCTCCATGCGACGGGTTCTGAACGAGGTGGGCAGCGAGATCCCAGATGTGAACGCCCTCACCCAGGTCCTCAAGTTCAAGCTGGGCTTCGCTGACGCAGAGCCCACTCCGGAGATTTTGAAGAACTACATGGACGTGAGTAAAAACCCCCTGCCAACCACCCCCTCACTGCAGTGGACCCCAGCACAATGTCGGGCAAGCGGCTGTCACTTCTGGGGGTACCCATCCCAAGGGGGTGGTGGGACATGCCAGCCTCACTGTCCCACCACAGTTGGGAAGGTAACAGAGGGAGAGATGTTGGTCTCCTAAGACAGTTTCACGCACCTCCATGGCTTAGTGGGTGGGTGTCAAAAGGTGCTTCCCATCATTACTAAACTAAAAATATTAATACTAATAATTATAATAATAATGACAACAGCAAACAACCCACTGCCACCCAAGCAGGAGCATTTCAGTTTGTGACCTATTTCCTTTCCCTTTGTCAGTAATTAACGATCATAAATAGGGACCTTCTCATTTGCAGTCCTTCCTAGCCCATTTGGGTACTACTTTTGGCAAGACAGGGGCATAAAAATCATTCTCCACTCCTTGAGGCGTTGGGGCCTAAAAGAGTGAGCACGGGGTAGAGGAAGAAGGCTCAGACTGGGAGCCAGCTTGTTACGGGACTGGGGATGCAGGACACATCCTCTCACTATTCATATTCTGCACTGCCTTTGGAAAAGCCACCCTGCACCTCCACTTTCTTCTCAGCAACTTAGGGAGCCAGGGACCTTCACGGTGGTGAAAAGAGAAGCCAGATAAAGGACATGAAGTTTGCCCTTGCCCAGCTGCCAGACACGTGTGGGGTTTACTATTTCTGGGTGCCTCACCGGGTAGCTTCACAGCTCTTGGCAGGGTAAGATGTGAGCACTGGCTGTCAGAATAAAGCTAGCGCCAGATATTTGGGCACATTCAGGATATTGCCCCCTGCTTCCCTTTTCCAGGGGCTCTTGTCACACAGTCAGCACCGCCCTGTGCTGGGAAGGGCCACCTCTGTTTCAGTTGGTCGTGTTGAAAGCCAGGGCACTAGCGGTTGTGTCACGGTGTTGTCTCTTACAACCACAACTCAAACCGCCTCAGGGAGGGACTGTTCTCCCTTGTCACAGGGGCACCAGCACAACCTGTGGTGGGAGATAAGGAACTTTTGGGTCCCTCCCGGCCTGGCAGAAAAGGCTTTTGCCACTGAGGGAACTCTTGGGACAAAAGGCACAACCCGCCCTAGACTGCCTCATACGCTCTGTGCCACCCCCGGGACCCTTCGTGGGTCTGTGTATGTGATGTACAGGGCCCCTGTAGGGGGGGTTGATTTTCAAGCCCCAGCAATAATTACAGAAACACTGAAAAACAAGTGCTGCCTCCCCATTTTGGGTAACTGCAATGGATTGTTAATTACTCAGCAAGCACCCCTTGCAAACTAAGCGCAGAGGAGGTAAACAGCTTTGATAATCCTGTTTTCTCCCTGTACCTTAATTAAGTGCATGGGGGGTTTGGAAAAGCTACTGGCTGACTTCCCTTGCTAGCAGCCTTCTCTCCAGGACTCTGATCCAGCTGCTCACCAGGCACAACACAGCCCTCTGCCTGTTCGGTAGGACTGGGATAAAATAGGTCCATAAAAACAGGCCCCAAAAAGGGGACCTGCCTAGTATTCCCCATTCATCCTCTTCTCTGTGGGTAGAGGGATGCCTTGCAAACAGCTCAGCCATTCAGGTTTCTTCCAGTCCCAGCAGAGGTGCAGTCGCAGGGCAGAGGGGTATCTGTCAGATACCTGTGCTACAGGGACGTCTCCCAAACTTTCACCCTGTAGGACTGAATCCACCTCTGGTGGTGCTGTTGATGCCCTCTGTTCCCACCACTCCTCCAGTCTTCCAGGTCCCATGACTGAACAATTGTTTATTTCTCCCTACCTGGGAGCTAACCAGCAAATGCCAAAAGCCCCAGCAGCTGTACCTCCACCTGTGGTGGGCAGAGCTGCTTCTCGCTGCAATCCACAGCTCCTTTGCAAACCCACCAGCAAAGCTGCTTCCCAGCCAGTTTCAGCTTTTCAATAATGCAGGTGTTTTGCTTGGCTTCCTTCCATCTTTTTTCTCTTCCTTATAGTGAACTTCATGCTAGCCTGCAGACCTTCCCTCTTCTCTTCTTCCCTGTCTCCATGCCCCAAATGTCCTCCCCCGCACGCACCCATCCCAGTTGTCCCGGATTTATCCTTTTCACACCCCCTGTAATGAGTTGTGAACACTGAAGGGGAGCCTCCCTTCCAGAGAACAAAGGCTGGGAGCTCATCAGTGCCAAAACCAAGAGGCGGGCAGTGTCTAGATAAGAAACTGAGCCCCTATTCAACCCTAAGAGGTTTTTGGTCTTTAATCCGTGCTTTTAGCCGGCTCCCTCTGCTCATGGCTTCCTTCTACTCCTTTGCAGGCCCAGTATTTCGGTGAAATCGGCATCGGGACCCCCCCTCAGAATTTCACTGTGATCTTTGACACTGGCTCCTCCAACCTCTGGGTACCATCTGTGCACTGTTCCATAATGGACATCGCCTGCAGTAAGTGTTTACAGGTGCCAAGAACTGCTCAACATCATCTTCCCTGCACAATGCAGATCCTTGCTTAGCAAGAGGGGAACTGAGGCAGCAGTGTGAAAGGGCTTGCCAGAGGCTGATGGGCTCTTTAGGGTCAGAACTGGAAATACAGTCCCAATCTCCTGCACCCACCCTTCATTACTCCCTTCCTGTTTTTTTTCCCTTCCAAGTCATCCACGCACAGGGCCAAATCTTCTCCAACAGCCCTGGCACTGCAGCAGAGAAGCAGCGTCATAGGTTGTGATGTTTCTCCCCAGATTATAGACCAATGCTGTGGTTACCCCGTTGCGCAAGGCTGACTTTTTTAAGTCAGCCCCTTGCCAGATCTGATACAAACTGTCCTAGTTTCTGGTTTATTGCTGCACAGAGCATGTACATGCATGTTTATGGAGTTATAATTAACGAGAGCCAGGTAGGCACAATGAGATGAGAACATCTTAGGGACTACAAGTTTTTTTGCTTTGTGGCGTTCCTGTGCAATAAACCTCCACAGTTGAAGATGTCAAACCTGGGTATGGCAAAATGCCATTTAAAAGCCACCGGCTGTGCCGCTTAAGCGGAGTGGAGAAACCTGTGGAGTCAACAGATGAAAGGCATTCCACAGTGCTCATTGGGAGTAGGGTGGAAATTTCGACTTCTTCTATGGCCCTGTAGTGCCCAGAGAGGAGACAGATCATTTTGCATATGTGAAATGAGATTTAGGAAACAGTTAGGGAGGTCCAGACCTGGCCTGTCTTGGGGGTTCCTGGTGTGTAGCAGGGAGCTGGTTTCTCAAGGCAGTGGCTTGTGAGGTGCTAGGACCAAAGGGCTCATGAATTTACAAGGAGTTTAACCTGCCAGACTGGGATTCAGACTGGGACCCAGACAGCCTAGCCAGGGAAGGCCCCATATAGCATGTTGGTTTCTGTACAGCTCAGCTGGTCCCAAGCCGTCATCTGCACTGCTCAGCAAGCAGTCATGGAGCTACGCTGGCCAACTCGTGACTTGGGAGGAGTCTGTGGAGGAGGAATCTGCCCGGCCATAAAACCACAGATAACATACAGCTCCCAATCCACCCAAGAGGAAAAGCAGCTTGGACTAGGGGAAAGCCCTTCTCCTCTGCAACTAAAAGAATATTTTTAGCCCTCTCTATACAAAAAAAAAAAAAATCAAAAAAAAAAAAATTCAAATAGTCTTAGTAAAACAAACAGGTAAGTCCATGAGGAGAAAATGCTCATGCCCAGAGCAAGCTATATTTAAAGCCACCCTGGTTCTCCAGGACATGGGGGGTACATGTTTTGCTCTGCTAACACACCCTGACACACCAGCCACATAACCGCTAGGCTTTTAATAACCAGTGGCCAAATCCGATTTAACAGCCTGAATTGGATCTGCCCACCTAATTCCCCAGACATTGGAAATGCTTTGTTAAGCAGTCTGGGCTTGGTAAATGCTGGGTTCAGGCCCACCTTCACATCATTGAGTGTCCATTTGTCCAGATAAGCTGGGTGGTGGCAGGGTTAGGTATCGGGAAACCATAGGTATCAAGGAGCACTAATGCTGTATGTCCCCCTGTGTCCCCCTTCCTGACCGCAGTGCTGCACCACAAGTACGACTCCTCCAAATCCAGTACTTATGTGAAGAATGGCACCTCGTTTTCCATCCACTATGGGACAGGGAGCCTTACTGGGTTCCTCAGCGAGGACGTGGTCACGGTGAGTTACAACCGCCCTTGCCCCGAGCTGCCCCAGACTCCATTCGGTAGAGCACTTGAAGGTGTTTGATTTCAACAGGTCTCCCTTCTTGAGTGTCCTACTTGTATAGAGCATGCTTCAGTGCTTTGTTTCTGAGTGCTTTGAAATGATGTGGTGATTATGACTGTGGAGGTGACAATGACCATGGCAGGCAGACAAGGGGGAAGGTATTAATCTGCAAGTCAGCAGGCAGGGAGCAGGGATTGCACGCAAACATGGTTTCTGGCCATCTCTCCAATCCTCTTCCTCATGACTGTAGAAACTTCACAGCCCAAGCACACACCAGCACCACTGCACAGACTGCTGCTGGTGGTACCCAGCTTGTTCCTGGACATTATCCACACATTAGTGGATGTCCACATGGGCAGCTTCCAAAACACAGGCCAGAAATGGTCTCTTAACTGCCCCATCCTGGTCTCGTGTCAAGAACTGGTGCTTAGGGTAACACCCTGGGGGGAGGTTCCCCAGCTTGAGTTTGCTGGGTTGTTGGTCGTTGCTTCTCAGAGTTTCCTTTTCAGTGGGCAAAGGCTGAGCTTTCTGTCTTGTGAAGGGCGGGTGCCTTTCATGACTTCCTCCCAGGTCCAGATGCTCATGAGAGTTTGCCAGCTGCTGAACCTCAGTGGTGCACGTGCTCTCAGATTACTTGGTCTCCTGGCAGAGTTAAGAGCATATGTTTGCTTTGCAGGGGAGAGAGACAAAGCAGGAGTTTTTAATTAAGCACATAAATCTAGGGATTTGGATGTTTCTGTGTAGGTTCAGCTGAAAGGTATTGGCTTACCAATTTCATCAGAATCAAAAGAAAAATATCCAAGAGAGGCCTAAAGTGTGTGACTCAGGCAAGGTGCATTCTTTAGCTCATCCTTATAGCATGGAAATTTCAGCTTAGCCTGGAAACACCAGCCATTGCCTCTACACTGCATGCAAAGAGACAGCAAGGCAGACAGCAAACTTTACTGTCCTTAGAAAGTGTGGGCCTGTTTAGCTGCTTTCCAGCTTAATGCAGGAGCTGAAGTGAGTCAGAAGGAAAATTGCAGCTTTTTCTCTTTTTTTGGTTTGTAATTCTCACCCTAATGCCTGCTTGCTAATTAGCTCTCCACTTCCTGGCAGCTCAGAGTGAGGATTTTGTGCCTGAGTTTGTTTGGGAAGTGGGGATGACTCTTGGCAAACAGCACAGTTTGTAGCATTTGGTTTCTGTCCGTGCAGAAGCAAGAGAAACCTGTCGTGTGTAGCTGAGCAGTGTCAGGCTTGTAGTACATAGGAGCAAGGGCAGCTCATAGGGTTGGGAACCTTCAGCTTGGACACCAAGATGTTTCCTCTGATTCACAGCATGCCATAGGCAAGCTCCCAGTCAGGTGTAGTCTGGCAATACAGACATTTGAAATAGCCTTCCATGTGACCTACTTGGCTCCAGATATCTCACCAAAAGGTGGTGGTTGTCAGGTAGTCCAGAATTTCTTTTTGAGGGGGTGATGAGCTCGCGTGAAATGTCCTCTCTCCTTCTGTGGAGGAGCAATGCCCTGTAGCACCATGCTCTCCAGTGCTGCTTGTTCTCCAAAGAGCAGCAGGTTCAGCCATCCCTCTGCTGCTCATCCCTTTATCACAGCCCGACCTTGGGATGTCCTACAAGGACCGCAGAGGGAATTCGCTGGCCATGGGGCATGAGGTCTCTCCCATGACTGCAGTGCAGATACACCACACAGGAGATGCCCTTCCTTGCCTCTCCCCTGTGCCTCTGCACCCCAAGCCCTGGTATCAAGCTGTGCCACGGAGGCCCTCACCTCGTAAGTCTGCCTTTGCCATCCAGCGCTTGCCCGCTGACTGAGGCCCATAACAAGGAGGCCGGATGAGCTGTGGGGTGCCAACACCTGTCTGCAAAGTCCTGGAGGGCAGCCACTACACAGCCATCCACTGATCATGATTTTCAATTGCTCTGTGTCTGGGCAAGAGCCAGGAGAGCAACAGAGGCAAAGATCTGTCACCTGGCAGCAGCACTCTGCTATAGATGGTCTTGGGTTTCAGTGCTGCTGAGGACCAAGTCTCTGCTGAGACCCTATGACCAGGCAGATACTTGCCTCCCCCTTGGGATGTGCAAGCAGGGCAATACCCAAACAAACCTGGTGCTCAGTGCTATCAGTCTGTTGAGTTTTTATTTTCTTTTAAGTGGAAGCTTTATTGAACTTTCTGAGCTGCTGCAGGACCAGCCGTGCCGAGTGGTGGCTTTTGTAAACCTGCAGCAAACAACTGGGGCACTCGCCACGTGCCAGTGAGCGGATGCGCTGCTGTACTCTTTCGCCCCACATCCTGCCCTGTGGCTTTCAGCTTTTGCAAGGCTCGATCACCCTTTCCTACTGCAATCCTCCAATACCATTAAAGGCAGCACTGCAATCCCAGCCTTGCAGTGTCTAGCCCTGGGGGGATATTAGTAATTTACAGGGATCGTTATCTGCCATCAGGTAGGAGAGACCAGCTTGTCAGTCCAGCCTGGTTCACTACAGGGCTGCTGGCTGCAGGCTGAGAGGCTGAAATTGTCCTAGCATGGATGCTAAAATTGCCTGTGGTCAGCCAGAAGCTCACAAACCTCCTGAACTGCTAGAGCCAGGAGCCAGCAGATGCGTCCTGCTCTTCATCAGCAGAGCTATCCTGCTTTCTGCAATCTTCTTTCCGGGCATCTGCCCTTGCAAGGCGTTTCAGCTTTCCAGTGGGGAATGCCAGTCCTTCTCATGGCTGGCAAGAGTGGTGACCTTTGAATTCTCAGTACTCCACTTGCTATTTTTGTGCTTCAGGCTCAACCTCATTTTCTTGGCTGGTCTTCTCCCCTCCCACGGGAGGTCTCTGCAGGGTGGTGGCTCTTTCAAGTGATGCAGCAATATCCTGGGGATGTTTCTTATGTAGGGGAGATCATAGGGGTTGTGGGCAGAGGTGAGAGGGATTTGTGCTCCCAACCGCTGATGGGTGCAGCACCCCAGGAGGTAGGATACAGAGACGACTTGGGTGTCCAGGGTGGGGAAAAGGATTAAAGATGCAGCACAAGAGTTTTTCAGACTGGGAGGAAATTATGAAGTAGGTGATAGGGGAAGGGATGTAGGGGGGACAAAGTGATATGGATCTGTTTGTGCGAAGAGGAGGAGCTGAAGAATGGCATGGCCAGCGCCGGGACCCAGCAAAAGGCTGAAAGGGCTGAGTGAGGTGGGCAAAGAGCAAAGGGAGGCTCCCGCCCTTAAAGGTGTGCTGGGCCTTGCAGGGCCTCAGGAGGTTCCACTGTGCAGCCAGAGTTGCCTGTTTCTTCCCCTGACAAGGGTGGCACTAGGGTATCTGGTTTCAGCAGCTGTCTACAAATGCAACAGTGAAAGCAGGCAGGAGTGTGGCAGCACACTGAGGGACGCACTACAGCCTGTGTTCAGTGAGATACCATTACCACCCTGGTCCCATGTGTCAGTTTTCTTTACAGTCTGCTTTTCCCTTCCTTCCCCATCTCCCCACAGCTCGGTAACTTGAAAATCAAGCATCAGGTCTTCGGGGAGGCCGTGAAGCAGCCAGGCATGACATTCATCGCTGCCAAGTTTGACGGCATCCTAGGCATGGCATTCCCAAGGATCTCTGTGGACCAGGTCACCCCTTTCTTTGATAACATCATGCAACAGAAGCTGATCGAGAAAAATATATTCTCTTTCTACCTGAACAGGTAGTATTGGGTTTGGTGGCACACCTCTCATTGCAAGGGCAAGCCAAGTGGGCTTTTCTCTGTCTCCCAATAGCAAGCACTTCTTGCCATCTACTATTTTACACTCTGGCCAGCACTTCCCACTTGGGTAAGCCTCAGCAAGTTCTGCTTGCGAGAGCAGTCAGGCCAAAATCTCTTCTGTTTACTGCTTTGGAGTAACAAGAAGGGAAGTAGAAATGCAGATATTTTACTGATAAAAAGCTGGGTAGATCTGCAACCAGATTTTTTAACTGATGAAGAGAAAGGATGATTCCAGAGGAAAGGGAAACAAAAATAAACAGGGCTGCGATCATGAAATCATGTTACTTGTGCAGTCCCCTTTAGAGGGGTAAACACTGCCCCAATCTGCTGCCAAAATCCCTAAGCCACATGGCCACCCCCCAGGCAAGCATGCCCCCCACCAGTTTTCACTAATGATGGGACTAATGTGCTCTCTCATACTCTGGGAAATAATTTGCAGCTTTCAGCACCTTCTCACCCACTGCTACTTCCCCCAGGACACCCCATCACCCTCCTGGCACTGTAGCAGGGACTCTGAACGAGTTCAGCCCAAAAAGTAGCACGTCAGGAGCGGGGAGGGCAGAGAGAGCTGCTGCTGGCTGTTTAAGCACCAGCCCTCCCCCATCACCATATTTCTTCCCATCTGCTTGGCAGTGAGCTTTTATCTGATGGTAACCTTGAGAATTCACTCCAAGGCTGCTGGTTGGCACAGCATCAAGTGCAGATAACCTAACCCTGCATCAGCCTTGTCCAGCCCTGCTCAGGTGCTTTTTACAAGCAGATATTTGGGGGATCCTTGTGTCAGTGCTCAATTCCCGTTTGCCATCCCCCTTCTCTGCCACGAGTTTTGTCAGGTGTCTGTGAGAAAGCACTAGGGGAAAAACTGCAGGATGCTTTGGACCAAAATATTCCCATTTCCCCAGCCCAGCCTATCCCACAGTATCTGTCCTTCTGTTGACATAACATAGCTCAATGTAAGTTGTCCGTTTCCAATGCTGCTAAGGCTTTGCTTCACTCCCAAGCATCCCAGCATGTATTTTGGGGTCATGTTAAGGGGTTTTTTTCTCACCCTGCCCCTGGTGTTCACAGGTTTGGGTGTTGTTTTTCAGAGACCCCAGTGCTCAGCCTGGTGGTGAGCTGCTCCTGGGAGGGACCGACCCCAAGTATTACACCGGCGAGTTCCGTTATATGAATGTCACGCGCAAGGCTTACTGGCAGATCCACATGGACTCGTAAGTTCCCCTCTCCACCAGGCTACATGCATGGGGTCATGTGTGCAGACAGCACATGCCTGGGGCTGGGCTGAGATCCTCCCCAAAAAGGAATCGCCTCTGTCCCTGCAACACATCCACACCAAAAAAAGCAGATTAAAATCCCAACCTGGGTTGTTTGTCCCTGGAAGGGGAGCACAGGCAGAAACCATAAGGAGGTGTTCTGCAAAATCCTTTCGTTTATGGCTTGACCCTTAAAAACACCTACTGCATCCTTGCAAAGTGGGGGAAAAACGCCAGTATGTCCTGCTTGCAGGCAGGGCGAGCCCTGTGTGTTAAACCCTGGTTTTGCTCAGCTCTTAGCAGGGCCTGAGCTGCCTGGCTCACTTGCAGACAGCTCCAGAGGAGCAGGATGAGGCCGCAGGAAGCCAGCCCTTGAGTGAAGGGCACGGCACAGCAATCAGCGCGCATTGTTGGAGGCAGAGGGGAGGAGAGCAGGCTGAGCTGCCGTCCGCCAGCCCCGCGGTCTATTCTGAGCTTTCTCACGTGATGGGAACTTAAAAGTGGCCTGTGATCAGAGTGTGTCCTTTTCCTGGGAATCGCATCCCTCCCCAGAGCAGGGGTTTAGTTCTCGTTTTCCCCCAGCCCTGCTGCGTTGGCAAAGTGTGGCAGACCCTTGGCTGGAAGGCTTTGTTTGTCTGCACTGCTGTGAAATGTGATGCGGATGAGGAAGCCAAGCAGCTCCTGTCATGCCTCTTCTTTGTACAAGGAACCCTTCCCTTGCCCATGGTTGTCACACCACCCCTTTAACCCTTCATTTTTTGCAGTAGAACAGGCCATACATAGAACAGGCCATAATGCATTGCCCTTAGCTCGCTCCCTTGTCCATCAGCTGCAGTGCTTGTTCTGGAGTGCAGGTAGCAGGCAGGGTATGCAGGGAACTGTCCAGGCTCTCTGTAGAAATGCAGCAACACCTCAAGGCACCTGCTCAATCACTAGCAAATGACAGGGAGCCAGGGGGTCTGTGCACTGAGTTGGTGCTGCATCAGTATTTCTGAGCATGTGCCCTTCCTGGGCATCTGTCACAGGCCTGCCATGTGTGCCTGTGTACTTCCTGGGCTCAGCCATCAACTCTTTGCCTGCTGCTTCCTGCAGCTTTCACTGGGAGGCCTCTAAGGGTTGTGTTCTGCCTGGGCATCTCTCCCCAGGTTGGAGGTTGGCAATGGGACAACGCTGTGCGACGGGGGCTGCGAGGCCATCGTGGACACGGGAACCTCACTTATCACTGGCCCTAAAGCTGAAGTGAAGGAGATACAGAAAGCCATCGGTGCAAAACCACTCATAAAAGGAGAGGTGAGGCTGGGCTGAGAATGTGGGGATCTATGGCTATCATAGCATCTGCTCTTACACCCTACTTTATACCCCATGTGCTTGTTGAGACGCAAGTCTTCTGTTCCCTCTGATCTGTATTCCCAGCCTATGCTCCTGGAAAAGCCTCTGGCATAGCAGGGACTCCATCTTTTGACCCTGGGTAGCATTCATCACCCTGCTCATGCTCACGGTAGAAGGCCCAGGTCCCATGAACTGTGGAAGGCTTTGGGTTGCTGCTTCCACCCATCTATGGGAGGTGGAAGAGAAGGGGTCTGAGTTGCAGCCAAGACCAAGGATTCACAATAATGTGAGTCCAGAGGCACTTTAATACAAGTATATTTACTGCAAATGACAACCCTTTGCTCCCAAGTTTTTAACCATCAAAGCTAATCTCACAAGGTTATCTCTCCTCCCTGAAATTGTGGAAGAACATGGATTATAAAGACCTTCTAGAAAAAATGCCCTGCTCTGAAACCCCTCCGAAATCACAGAGCCATAAGTACTTGTAAGGCATTTCTGCAGTGTCAGAGACCCCGTGCTGCAGCAACGGCTGGCTTAGGCCTGCCATCATCCCCAAGACTTGCCAGTGTTAATGAAACTGGCTTTGTCTGTTCATTACATCATGAGCCCCTGTGTATGTTTGTAGGCTGTATTGAGCCACAGCTGCCTCTCCTGTGGTAAAGACCCCCAGCAGTGCCACATTGGCTGTTGCACCCAAGAACTCAGCAGAGCCAAAAGCTGAATCCAACGTCCTTTGGCTCCATCTCTATCCATAAAGTTATCTGGCCCCTCAGCTTGCAGCCCTAGGCAAGGAACAGCCTTCTTACCCCAGCTCAAGCTTCTCCTGCACCCTGAGATGAGCTGGGTTTGGGGAAAGCCACAGCAAAGATGTGATTGTGCCCAAGAAAGACTGTGCCCTTTCCTGAGAGTGTGGGAGCTCCCATCTAAAGCCTTTACTGTTGCCATTTCAGTACCTGGTCCCCTGTGATAAAGTGCCAACACTGCCTATCATCACAATAACACTAGGAGGGAATCCCTATGAACTCACAGGAGATCAGTACATCCTCAAGGTATGTCCAGGCAGCTTTGGCCAGACTTATGCTTCTCCCCCATGGCCTGCCTTTTGCCTCTGCTGCTCAAACCTCAGCCATGAAATCCGAAACACAAGAGCAGCCAAAGCAACGCTGGTGCTTGGGGGAAAAGTCTGAAAGATCGGGGTGTGGGGAGGTGGCACGGCTGATGGACCCAGGCAACCTCACCAAAGTCTCTCAGGGATGAGACTGCATGCGCAATGCTCATGAGGGATAGTAGGATGGGAGAGGAAGGGGTGGCGGGCTGTTGCATCACATTCTACAAACATGTAGTTCTTTTCTGCTGGACTGTGGTGCCATGAGGCCAGTCTTATCATAGCAGAGGCCACCAGCCTATTGTTTAAGCCATCAGAATTAACTTGCAAGCACCATCTTGTGCAGACTTTCACCAATGGCTCTCATTCAGAGCTGTGTGCGCTGGGAAGTTTATGGTCACGTGCAGCTTTACTCGATGCTTTAGTGCTTGAGGGAGGGAGAGCTGGGTTTGGAGCCGTAGGAGCAGTGGGAGTTGCTTTTGCAATCTTGGATCTCAGACTGGGAGAGGCTGAAGCAAAGCCATCTTTGCAGGTGTTCTTGCCAAGCCTGCAAGGTTGAGGGAAGGGAACGGCCTGCTTAGATTGAAGCTCTCGCTCTTCTGTCTAGGTTTCTTCAGGAGGACAGACCATCTGCATGAGTGGCTTTTCAGGCCTGGACATCCCACCCCCCGGAGGCCCACTCTGGATCCTGGGAGATGTCTTCATTGGTCCCTACTACACTGTCTTTGACCGTGATAACAACTCTGTTGGCTTTGCCAAAAGTGCCTAAACACATAACCCCCACTGCCTCTGCCACCCACACACTTACACACACACACACGGGAGCTGTAGAGAAAGGTTACCAGTATTAGAAACCCAGTGAGTGGAATGGGAAAAAAAAAAAAAAAAAGAAAAAGAAATGGAACTAGATTTAAAATTACATGGAAAATAGTCATTAGTGCCCTGCTAGCTACTTTTTCCACTCCATTGAGTAAGTGGTGCTGAGAGGTCTCTAGCTGACAATTCCAGCTGGAGTAGTCCCTTGCTTTACTGCTAGGTCTTCCAGTAGTTCTTTTTCAGAATGATTCTCAGAGCTGAGTGAGGCCCTCTCACCTCTCCCAGCACTGGTGTCTTTCCTGGGGGAGGGACAGCTGGCTGGAGCCAGCCCCTGGCACCTCTGTTCCTGCAGAGAGGCTGTGCTGCCGCTCTTGGGTTTGGGCTTCTGTGCTGGGAGAGAGGGATAGAGAAAGCTGTACGGCACATTACTTCTTGCTTTTTTACTCATGAAGTAGGGGAGTGGACGGTGAGGGAGAATCCGTCTTTATGACTCCTCCTCCCCAGCAGGTTGAGGCAGTGACCAGTAGGTCATTTCGCAAGGGTTTGTGCTGGCTGGTCCTAGGAGAGCATGTCCTGTGCTGGAGCAATGGGGGAATCATGGTAGAATGCCCAAGGGGTGAGTTTTGGAGCCCGAGAGCTCTGGTGGTGTGTTTTGTTTATGGATGGCAGTAGTGAGAGAGCTGGCAGGCATGGTGTCCATGTGCCTGACCTAACGGGGCAAGGATTTGTAGGGAGTCTCTAGCCAGTGGGACTTTTTGGGCAGTATGATTATTAAGAGGGTCAAGATAGGTTTTAATAGAGGTTATTTGAATTCAGGGCCACGAAGGTCCAGCCTTCTGCTGAGCAAAGTTATGTGACACAAGTTCTCTCGAGTTCAGTGAACTTCTCCCAGGTTCCCCAAAAAGCAAATCTTCCCAGCTTCAACCACAACCACTGAGTTGAGAATAATGTTTCCTAAAGCAACTAAGTGATCTACAAGCTGAAATCGTACTGATAAAATCCATACCTGTTTGTTAGTCACGTAAGAGCTTTTGGAAACATGATTCACAGCATTTTTGAACTGCGCAAAACCCAAGAGACAGTTGGCAGAGCCAGCAAGGCTCCTGGGCAGGAGCATTGTGTGGCAGCTTCTGGACTTGCATTCTCTTTCCCTGCTGCCCTGTCCCAACTGCTTTTAACACCCTTGGTACCTGCTTTCTGCTTTACTAGTGCTGGTGAGTTCTGTTCATGTCCACCCTGTGTTGCAGATGGAGTGAGGCACAATCCTGCTTTGGAGAGGTTGTAGCTGATTTAGCTGTGCTCACAGATCCTCCCAGAGAGCTGAGACCTGCACTTACGGAGCCACTTGCTTCACTGGGCTGGCAGCGGTAGGCAAACACTAGTGGGGCTGGGAGGATGATAAAGTGAGTTTTAAGCAGTGCTGGGAAACAGGAAAGAGCCTGCCAAGAATCCCAGTCCCTGTGCTAGGAGTAAGAGGCTCTCTTCATTTTCCCATTGTGCTGGATCAGGTCCTAAAGTAAGGGAGTGGCAGCAGGTGAGGGGCAAAGCTGAGTGTGGCAACAGGACCAGATCAGCACCAGCCATGACCCCAGACAAGGCTAAACAGACAGCAAAATCCTGGCTACCCAAAATTCACTGATAATCCTGCCAGCAGTAGTGGTGGGGCCAAGGAATTTTCCAAGAAAGGTCTTTAGGCAGTGAGTGAACAGATGGTTTTGCCTGGTGAAGTGCATATACTTCATCCCCAGTACTGAATTCACCATGAGCATCAGAGGCATAGGTGGGGAAGAAGTCCTGAGGTCAGTGGCAGGAAAACAGCACAGAGCCTGCAGGTCCCGTGTCCCTGTCTACTGCAGCTGACCAGTTTGGCATTATAACCACAACCTTGTCTTGGAGGCATCTGGCATGGAGACTGGGACAGACATGGGCACACTTAGGACATTGTCCCCTGCAACCCCAGATGTGACCAATGCTGCTCCCAAAGTGTTTTTTTTCTGCCTGGTCATAATCTTCACCTGGAACCCTGCATCTGAACACCAAAGGACATCTGTTGCAGACTAGCCAGAGAACAGTAGCATGTTACCAAAAAAAAAAAAATCCTTCAATAATGTACTTCAAAATCAGCAGATACTCAGCATCTCTCCCGAGATCCTCAGTCTCTCACCAGTTAACTGCCCAAAGCTTCTCCAAGTCCTGGTACGTCGTTTCCCAGCTGCAGGATTTCTTCAGTGCGGCGAGATGGCCTCTTGGGTACCCGCTGATCAGACCTGATGCGCGGGGGAAGCTTGACGCGGATCTGGCGGTGGGTTTTGAATGTCTCCAGCATCAGATTGAAGCAGGACGTGCAGCACAGCCCCAGACCCAACCATTGGGCCACGGCTGTGCTGGGCGTGCGGTGCCTTAGGCCAAGGGTATCGTACCTCTGCGGTGACTCGAGGCCGGGCTGGTGTCGGTCAGCAGGCAGGCAGGACGCTGCTGCCTGGGGAAAGAGCATGGCCCAGAGCGATGCCCTGAGTGACATACTTTAGGATAGGCTGGAGGACCAGTTCACTTCAGTCTTTCCTGAATGGGTCTCCTCCCCTTGTTCTTTTATTTGCATTTTTAAACCAAACTCTATAATCGTGTGACTGGTTTTTTTAAATTAATTTGCTGTCAGAATTACTGTCTCTTCATAGAAAATTGAAAATAAAATACAGTATTTTCCCCCTTAAATTTGAGGATGGTTTTTCCTTAAGCAGTTTGAGATGCCAGTCTCTTTGTCAGTGGCCAGAGGCTGTGTCTCCCCAACCTGTTGTCCCTGGACATCTGGTTTCCCACTTGAGTGGGAGACTGCATGGACTCATGCATGTTTCAGAAGGGCTCCTTCCCTTCTCTCTGATAAGGGAACATGCTGGGAGCCTGTTCGATTTGTCTTGTTCAATGGATTAAAACATAACCCAGGCTTTACAGGGTGACGTGACAGTGTCACCTGCCTGACCCAGCGCCACCAGGGCAGCAGGCACTTCCAGCATCCTTCCTAGCCTATGGCCTTCTGGGGCCTCACCTCCTTAGCTGAGCATTGACAAGGGTAGTCCACTAACAGGGAACTCAGGCTGTCCTCTGGGCCAGTTAGAACAAGCTCCTGCTTGATTTAGGATTTAGAGTGGTCCTGTAGCAGCCAAAGTAGAACTTCAGTTTCTAAGTCTGGCCTAAAAAGGTGTAAAATCTGGGGAAGTCCCAGAGCCCAGTGATGAAGAACATGGTGTGGGTGTTTTTTCCCAATGTAGGAAAAATCCACCCCTCTTGCCTGGCTGTGTAATTTTTAGTCCTAGCACTGCTGTATGGGAGCTGGAGACTGAAGCAGAATAAAGGCCCCATGTGCCAGGTGGAAGATAAGAGCTAATCCCTACTTTGAAAAAAGCATCATCAACATAAGCAAGATGATGCAGCCAAGTTCCCATCCCATCTTCTGAGCACAGATCTAAGCAACAGAGAGCTTAGCTGATTTCCCCACAGGCACGTCCCGAGCCTCTGTTCCCCCAGGATGCCTAAATACCCAAATCAGCTGTTCTATGTTAAAGAGATGGATTTAACCCAAAAGGGCTGGCTGGGTCCTGAAAACCAATCATGCAGCCCACCATTCCTCAATAGCCCAAGGGGAGAACAAGTCATCCGCTGCAAATATTTATTGACAGGAATACAAGGGCGCTGTTTCTGGGCGCTGGGGGGATTGTGTCTAAGCCTTCAATCATACCATGGGTACTGAGCATTACATCTCACTGGGAACAATCACAGGCTTGATCTGGGCCAAGAGCTGAAGAAGCCAAGAGTCAGAATTGCCCACCCATGCTTTTCCAGCAGGGAGCAGAGCACACCTCACCCCAGGAGCAGCCTGCATGCAGCCCCATGGTATCTTGACCAGCAAATCCTCAGGTTTACACCAGCCCCCCCTTTACTGCACCATCTCTGCAGAACTTGGTGCACATGATAATTTGATAACTCACTATTAATTGTCTCCAGTGATGCAAAGAAGATAAAATTTTTCATTACAAATACCCTTGAGTAGTAGGATGCTTGGCCCTGACCCTCAGGGCTATTTTCATGGGCCTGATCCTTCTCCAAGCAACTGTGCTCAGGGCTTTACTAAAAGCCCATTAAAACAAGGACCTTCCCAAGGAGATGGAGGGTGAGACCCCTTGTTTATGGAGTTGACTTGTTCATCTGGTTGGCTCAGCGATTTGTTCATTTGGGAAACTATTTTTACTCATCATGAATGACTAAGCACGTTGTTTTGGGGGCTGGTGACTTTTCCTTTTTCCGCTCTTTCTTGGATTTATTTATTTTTAGGTTTCTTTGGGAGGGAAAAGAAGCGAAGTGCAGACTGAAAGCTCAAAGAACAGGAGACAGAGATCAAGGGAGAGTGAGAAGATGGGATTTACCCCTCTGAGTCTCAGGCCATCTTACTGCTTATGGAATTTAGCAACCTATTGAGGAATTTTATAGGGGCAGTTCAGGAGGCTGTGGAAAAGAAACCACCACTGCTAATGGTTTTCTGAACAGCTCGAGTAGGATTTGAGATGGAAGACTTTCTCACGGGTCTTACTGTGCTTGATTATGCTACAGCTGACATGTCTCTAACGTGATTACAGGAGAATTGCTTTGGGGCAGGAAACATCTTTCTGTTCTGTTTGTCCCATGCTTAGCACAAGGGGATGCCAGCCTTGATGCCACAGTAATGCAGGCAATTATTCATACTCAATTATTCATTCACCTCACCCTTTATTTGAAAGAAAAGTAGTCCTAGACCATACGGTTGAGGACTTGCGTGTATGACCTTTAAAGACCCCAGAAAATTGAAGGAGGGTTAAAATAATGCAGAACGTTGAGGAGTTTTATTCCTTGTGTGATTATTTTTATGCTAGTTCCCTAATTTTGAAGGGTCACATGAATAGTTTTTGAACTGGTGATGCTGCCTATGTGCTGTTTTGATTCACATAATAAACCTCTCACTGCTTGCACTTGACATGGAGAAAGATGATGAATCTCCCACCTAAAGACCAAAAAGTGCTCTGCAAACTGTAGGGATGACTTGGTACCCAGGGACGAGAAAAGCAGCCATCCAACCTCCCTGACCTTTCAGACCTGTTCATACCAGGGAATGTGTCTGCCTCTGTTGATCTCACATTCCTCTACACCACCCTGCTGCCTCCTCTTGCCTGCTCCAGACCCCTTTGACCTTTTCTCTGCTCACCCTCTATCCTGGCCTGACATTAAGAGGAGAAGCTCTACCTACACAACTTTCCCCAGACAAATGAACAGCAGGCTCCTCAGTAGCTTCCATGGAAGGCAGCAGTCTGCATCCAAGGGGTTTCATTGTTCCTCTGAGCCTGCAGGAAGGATACTCTGCACAGTTGCAGGTTGCCTGGGTTTGTCCAAGTTGTCCAGAAAAGCTGACGACAGCTGGCTACGGCTCTGCCTCTCCTGCAAACCTCCTAATCCCACAGGAATATCACTTTCACCCCAGCACTGCTTCTGTTTCTCAGCAGCTTCTTGGAGAGTGTCCTGAGTCTCATCACAGGCAGTTGTAGCCCTAATAAAACCATTTTCACTTTAGTAGGACCCAATGCCACTCCAGCAGCAATAAATTCTGAACTTGTTTTAACTAATGCAGGCACCTTCAGAGGGATAAACTGGTCTTGTGGAAACTGGACCCACTCCAGCCACAGAGAGCTGTGGATGTGCAAGAAGTTCCCCCACCTCATACCAGCCCACAGGGATGAACACGGGATGGGTGTCCCTATGCTGGCGCCAAACCTGCCTGTGAACAGCCGAGTGAATTACCATCCTTATTTCTTAGCTCAGCACTTTGTGGGTAGGCTTAAGGCATTTCCAGAGGATTTCCCTTCCCCTGCAGTTTCTGCTCACACAAACTTTTGCTTTACCCACCCTACTTCCAGTACTCTGGGGATTTCTCTGCTACTCTTCCCCAGCACCACAGCTGAGCTGGCTGCTGCCTCAAGGCCACCTGCGCCAGGCTGGGCTCTATCACTGTGGGGTGACACGGTGTGTCCTCATGTCCTCACCTTCCCTGTGCCACAGCTGCATCCTCCCAGATGACCTGCAAGCTGTCCCTGCATGGCACCGGCTGCTCTCCATCATCACATCCCCGGGGGGGATGCTAGCACAGCACCCTAGAATTGGGATTCCAAACAGCTCCCAGAGCGCTAGCAATGGGAGGCAGCAAGCATTTCCCTGATGCTGTGCTAAGCCTGGGCATGGCCAGATCCTCCTGGGCTTGACCATCCTTTGTGTCATCCCCACCTCCCTCCCCTAATAAAGCAGCCGCATGCTCTGCATTTTGCTGCCTGGGTGCTCCCACCCCTGCCTGCACTGGGATTTGCTCAGTGTCACAAGGATTTATTGCCCCCCACGCAGGTTTTATCTGCTTTCCATTCATCTTCCCGTGACCAGAGCCCTTTTTTCCCCACAGCATTGCATTGCCACCACCTCCCCTTGTTAATTCCAGTTATCCCCACGCACTCCTGCCACACTTGCTTTAGTTTTTCACCCAGGTTCATGGAAGTGAACCCGCAAACAAGGCTGCAGCGAGTCCCCTCTGCAAAGGTCTCTGTGGGTAATGCTGGGTAGAATCGGGCCGACCATCCCCTTCTGATGCTCGGGAAAGCCGCTCGACCGGGGCCCAGGAGATGCCCCTCTCCAGCGGGGCGCTACCAGGATGCTCCAAGCAGGAGGTGACGTCCCAGTGGGGGGGACACGAGGAGAAGGGCTGAGACGCGGAGGAGCTCTCCTGCGTGAAGCATGTTCGGGGGGAGGGAGGGGGCTGCAGGTTGACCTTCCCATTCCCTAACTCCCCCTCTGCCCATCGCTAGCCCATGGGTGCCCCCCTCCGCCCCCTGCCCGCCCCTAGTCCATGGGTGCCCCCCCCCGCCCTTTCCTCCTCCCGCAACTCCAGCGCTGAGGAAGCCGAGCCGGAGGCAGTGCTGAGCCGGATATGCAGCGACTCCCCGCATCCCTCCTTGTGAGTATCTCTCGCTCCTCCTGATGCCTTCGGAGGAGACGGATGGATGGACGGACGGACGGGCAGTCAGAGGTGGACTAGTCTCTCCTATTTGCAAAGCTAGGGTGGAGGGGAACCTCTTCCAATATCCCTTTCCTCATCCTCTGTCTAGATCTCCTCTTCCCCTCCTCCTCTCCGGCCACAATATTCTCACAAAAAAAAAAAAAAAAGGAGGGGAGGTGGGCGATGGGGGGGTGGAGGGGGGGCGGAACCTGCTGGCAGGTAGAAGGAACCGGGAAATGCAACCCCATCTGGAATCCCGCAGAGACTAGGACTCAGGGAAAAAAAAATTAATCTCCCCTCAAAATACCCACTTTCCCCAGGAGAGACGAAGGGAGTGCGGAGGGGCGGGTTGCTCTGCCGCACCGGGAGACCCGCTCCGCCCGCAGCCGAGCCACCCGCTCCCATCCCGGCATGGGACAGAGAGGAGAAGGCCCCGACAGTCAGATCGACAGACAGACAGGCGGGCAGGGAGGGCTGAGGGTGGCTGCAGCGCGGCCGGGCTGGCAACTCCCCCGCAGCCCCCCGGCGCCTCCCAAGTGCTTCTTTCTGCTTTTATTTGTCTCCTTTTTCTTAAAAAAAAAGAAAAAAAAAATTTCCCCACTGGTGACTCGGGCTCGGGTCACGCAGGACAGCGGGCAGCGGAGGGGGGAGGACGTGAGAGAAAGGGAGGGATGCTCCTGCCGCTGCCCGCGTCTCTGCCCCCGCCGCGGGGCCGGGGCCGGCGGCAGCTCCGCGCCGAGGCGGCGGCGTCGTGGTCCCCGGGTGTAGCGGTTCTCCCTCCTCCCCCTCCTGCCTGCCCTACTCTCCTCCCTCTCTCCTCTCTGCCCACTCCCTCACTCCTCTCCCCGCTCTCTCCTCTGTCTCCCAGTCCCTCTCTCTCTCCTGCCTTCCCCCCATATCTACCCTTTTCTGCTCCTTCCCCCCTTTTTCTTCTCCCTCCCCCCCACCCGGCCTTTCCATCCCCTCACCCCCATTTTTCACGGGGGTGCTTTCTCTTTGCCAGGGCAGAGCGCGGTGACGCCGCGGCAGCCACCACGGAGAGGACACAGGACCCCCCGCTGGGCCCGCCATGCCCCTTTGAGGGGGTGGCCTGGACCCCGAGACCCCCGCAGGGTCCCCCGCAGGGCTGCTTCGCCTGCATCGCCAAGCCCCCAGCTCTCCGGCAAGCTTCGCCCGTCCTGTCTCCTTCTTCTGCTGTTTATCTCATGGAGAGCAAGAGCTGCAAAGGGGACAGCCTGCGGCCGGCGGTCCCGTGCAAGCACTCGGTGGAGAAGAAGACGATGACCAACCCTACCACCGTCATCGAAATCTACCCCGACACCACCGAGGTGAACGACTACTATCTCTGGTCCATCTTCAACTTTGTATACCTCAACTTCTGCTGCCTTGGCTTCATCGCCTTGGCCTATTCATTGAAAGTGAGTACTGAGCACAAGTCACGGGGTAAGGGGTGACCGGAGAGGGGGGGAAGCGTTGGGGGTTGCGCCTGATGTGAAACACATCTTTGCCACCCAAACGAGAGGTTGCAGCCGATGGGGATGGGGATGGGAAGAGACAAGGTGTGTTTTGGAGCCTGGGATGTTACTTTAGGTGGGTTAAGAGGCGCTTTGACTTGCTCCGAGTACCCTCAGAGGCTCCTCTGTACCACGGCAGCATGGTGACAGGCAGGCAACACGGGGCTGGCTTGGCTTGTGCTGCACCCGCAGGCACACTGGCACTAGGTCCTTTATTCGGGATCCTGTCTGTTAGAGATCATCAGGATAGGACCCAGCAGCACTGGATGGTCAGGCAGAAGCAGTAAGAAGCAGCCAACCAGGATCAGCCATCGCCTGGCAAGTTGCAGGGAGGAAGCAGCTGACAAGGTCCAGGGCAATCCTGCCTGTTTCTTTCTTTCCCTCTCCCTAATTAGAACACCAGAGCTGCTGGCCAGCTTTCTTCACCCCAAGCCCTGTAAATCCCAGAGCAAGCCCTGACGACCTGCCGGCATCATGGAAATGCTGAGGAGGTGGAAGAGAGTGCAGGGGGCTTCCCACAGCGTTGGGGCTGGGGGGATACAGAGCTGTGTTGTTGGAGAGGGTGATGGCGTGGAGCACAGCCCATGATGGGAATGGGACCAGGTTATTATTCCTGGTAGCTGCAGGGGGGAGCAACTCGGCAGGGATGGTGCCCGGCAAACAGGCAGCCCCTTGGCAGCTGCCAGGAGTGAAGGGCCTGGGCTGCCCTCCCCTTCCCTGCCTGCCAGATGCAAAACTAACTGAATGGATGTGCAGAGAGCCCGGGGCGGCTGGGTGGCCTGGAGAGAAGCTAGCTGATTTGTTTTGGCAGGCAGCATTTAGAGGAAGGCCAGGGCGCAGACGGGCTTCGTCACAGAAGCAGATCAATTAACCCCATCCAGCTCCCCTGAGCTGGACTGTGAGCACCCAGCACTGCAAGGAGGCTGCTCCCAACCCTGTCAGGGTCTCTGTCAGAAAGGCTCAGGAACCTGGGTCCTGGGCTTACTCAGTACCGGCACTGTGGTGTCTGCCTCAGTTTCCCCTTACCCAAAATGGGAGATGAGCACCCACCCACTGCCCATGCAGGAGGCTTCACTGCTGCCTGGGTGAGGCATTTAATAACCTAAATCACGCCAGGGTGAAGCATCACCAAAAGCAGGATTGACCAAAGGGCAAATCCAGTCAGTAGCAGCCTAACACGAGCAGGTGGAGGAAGTGCCTTAACACCTCCCTCTCCTTTAGCCAGCAAGGGAAGAAACTGACTTCCTCCTTATTTTTTAAACCTTTTCTCATCCGTATTTGCCTTTAATGATGGACATCTTTCATGTAGAAGAGGCTACAATGAGTATCTGGGTAGATGTGGTCCCTTGCCACTGCAGCAGTAGGGGCAGGACAGCTCGAGGACAAAGCTGACCCTTCCCCAGGAGACAGGACAGAGCAGGGTCTGCCACCTGCAAAGTTTTTAGAGGCTGGACCCTTCACTATCCCTGACACAGGGTAGAAGGAAGGTCAAAGCCCAGAAGTAACCTGAGGCCTTGCACCAGAGCAGAGGCGTGGGCCCAGCATCTGTCTGCAAAGTTCTAGAGGACAGAAATTCCTTAATGAAAAAAAGAAGCAGTAGTGAGGGAAGGCAAAAGGGCAAATTTGCTCCAAATCAGGGAAAGGAAAATAGAAGATGGCTGTCAAAAACAAGCCTTGGCTTTTGGACTGAGGACATGGTAGCTGGTCAGATGTAACCACAGTACCCAAACAGAGGTAATGCTAACCAGCTAGAAATAACTCTGCTCTGATCTTGGAGATCCCCAGTGGCTGTGACTCTGTGGCAAGGGGAAAATAGAAATAAAATGTCCCTCAGAGGCAGAGAACAGAGCTAACAAGTGACCGAAGGGATGCCGAGTGCTCTCATGAGCTGCTGTTGGGATGGGCGATGAGAGGCAACGGGGATGGGTGATAAGAGGCAACAAGGATGCTGGGGCAGTAGCAGGTCTGTCATGGGGAAGACTGATGTTCAGAAAGGCAGGATCCTCAGTCACAACTACTGCAGAGACTTTAACAACTTCTTAGCCAGGCTGGATGTTAGGGTTATTTCTCCAGAAGCATGTTTTCATCTCTTTTACCATCAATAATGTTTCTCCCAGAAGTTCAGAAAAGCAGGAGATAAAAATGCCCTGAGGACAGACATCCCTTTAAACAGACTTCTCTTGTTCCTCTGCAATTAAATGTTAGGACAATTGAGCAGTAGATACTTGAGTCCCAGCCTTTCTAGGATGTCTATGTTCTGAAGAGACTGACTAATGTGCTGCAAGAGTGAGAAGAGTGAAGTGGCACCTTCCCCTCCCTGAGCCCAACAGAGCCCTCGGCCAGTGGAGCAAAGGTTTCCTGGCTGAAGGACTATCAGTGCACTGATGCCATTAGGCGGTTCCTGGGCTACACTTTTTACATTTCCTTTAAATAACTGAATCATCTAACAACTTCAGGAATTCTTGTTTTCATTATAAGAAATAGCATCTTCAGTTCCCTGTCATAAAGGTCATCTGCTTTTGACAGACTCATACTGTTAATAAAGCAGTACCTCCTTTGTGTCCCAAGTCTGTGAGATGTTTCGGTGTGTATCTTAGCACATCCTAGTATTTCCACTGGTTTCAGCAGCATAATGCCCACACTGGAAGCCAGATATATGCTTGGTACACCTTAATATTACCATAAAGTTGTCTCTTTACCCATGCCCTATTTTATTGTTTTCAGCCACATGTGGGAAAGCAGGCATGTCTGCCTGGCCTTTTTGAACGCGAGCTATAGCATTCTAGATTTCTTTCTGCAGGAAAATGCTATTTCATGGTGATGACCATTTACTAAAAAATGCCAAAAAAACACACCCGAGCACCAAAGAATTTATGAAGAAAGAAACACATGAAGTCAGGTGAGGGCAGAAACTGTGACATCCAGGCCGAGAACTCCATTTGACAGACATCCCAGCCAAGCACTCTGAACAAGAGTGTGACTGCATGCCTCATCTTCATTTACACCGATAGCAGGCCAGATCCTCAGCAGCCACAGCTTGCTGGGCTGCAATGGTGTCACACCAACTCATGTATCCCTCCAGGGGTCATTTCTAGCAAGGTGTTCTCAAGGTCAGCCTCACGGAGTGCAAGCAAGGCACTCACATCTAACTGTGTGTGTGTGTGGGTGTGCTGGGGAAGGAGAGATCAACAGCAGGACCAGGGAAGTTAGAAACCCAAAAGTAACCTTAACCCCAGCCCAGCACAGATGCAAAGATCACTCCAACAGGAGCACTTTGGATTCAGTTGGTTTTGATCAGAAGCAAATGTCATGGCCTGATATTCGGCAGCTCCCTCCCTCCCTCTCTCCTTCCCAGCTCCAAGCAGTAATGAATGATGCATCAGTGCCTGGTGGCAGGAGATCTCGCTTCAGTCATTAGGAGGTCTGTCTCTGGAGACTGCTGGGGTGAGCCAAGTCCTTCTCAGTACCCATTATGCCATGAGGCAGTAGATCAGAGGAGCTGGGATCTGAGATGAGCCGTGGAACGGATGCTTCGCTGTGGCTGTATAGAGATGAAGATGGCAAGAAGCCCTGCTGGCTTTTTAAGCCCCACCAGCAGCCCACAACGTTGCTTGCAGAATTCTCCTGTCCCTTGAGGTCAGTGAAATATGTCGAGCTCTCTTGCCAGCTTTCTGCCCAGCCCTTAGCACACAGCTCTTGGCACGACTGTTTGCCTTCCTCTCTTGCCACTTGTTGATCTTCCTTGTTTTGAGTAGAAGCAGACCAGCACAAATCCATAGATATTTATTAACCCTGAGAAGCAGAGAAGCTGCCGCACCCAACCTCTCAGGCAGGCTCTCAGCCTGCTTTTCGGGAGGAGCAGGAGTTTATGGAGGTGGGTGAAATGCTGGGGTGACAGTCCCGTGACGCCAGTGCCGGTGTGGTGGAGGTATGTGGGCTGGAGAACTCTTGAGCAATTCACAGAGCAAATAAATCCAAGGATCCCCTCCAGAGCTCCTTATGTGTAGGGACAGAGAGCTCTGCATAGAAATGGGTTTACTGGCAACAATCTGTGGACTGCCAGGCTGCCTGAAATACAGCCTCATTAGACTCGTTATCAACAAACCATTGGTCTCCTTCTGCAAGCTGAGGAAGCATTTTTTACTAGAGCAGCAAGTTCCCTGCTCCCAAAAATGAGAGGGTCCGAGCCCCAGGGCAAAGAGAAAGGAGGTGGTGGCTAGGGAAGGGTAGGTAGGAACCAAGGGGAGCACTTGGAGAGGAAGCAGAAGGTAAAACCCCAAGGGAAGAAAGGGCAGAGGATGGTGATCAGAGGGAGGAGAGAAAGAACCCTTGGGCACTGGCATGCTGTAGGTATGGGAGGACATGGTAAAATGGAGATGTTGGAGAACAAGGTGAGCAGCAGGGAGGTGACAGGCAACCATGGATGAATGGAAAAGCCACCACTGCCTTTTGCCCATGGGAGAGGAGAAAGGTTTGGACATTAGAGCACAAAAGCTGGATTTGTTTCATGTAAGGACAAGCATGGAAGAAGAAAGAAACTGTATAACTTGCCAACCTGTATCAGAGGTGAGCTCTGCCTTGTCCAGGGTGAGATCTCCAAAGAGGCCACCACACTGAGCTTTGGGGTGCCCAGGGAAACCCCATAGTCAGCAGAAGTAATGATCCTCACACACCAGTCATCTCAGTGCAAAGGAGGGCCAAAAATCCCCATCTAATTTTCGGCAAGATAAGAAGGTCAAAGTGATGATAAGAGTCTGTGACTAAGGAAACACACAACCTGTGTCTGGGGTGAGAGTTTAGTCTGTGACCTTGAGGACCTGCCCCTCACCATGCCTCATCTCATTGGCTATGAAAGGAGGCAGCTTCCAGGGCTCCCAGAAGCTCATGCACCAGCTGTCAGCACATTATGATGATGGTGGCCACAGGAACATGAAAACAGGAAAAGCTGAGGCTGGGCTATGAGAAAGACACCAGCATCTCCTTAAGGACAAAGCAGGGAAGGAGCTGAAACACTTATCTGCTCTCCAGGAGAGCTCCTCCGTAGCCTGACTCAGTTACCACAGCAGGGCTTTAAGGGGAGACATCTGGAAGCACCTGAGGGTGCAAGGCCATGCAGAAGGAGACAAGGCTGCCCTGGAGAGATGTGGGAGGCTGAAGCTGTGAGTGGTTTGTAAGGAGAAACTCCTTTTCATTGCACTTGTGTGCCACAGGGGCCCTTTCACTTGTCTGGCAATTAGAGGCTCTGCTGCAATAGAAATGATAATGGACAATCAGGAATGATTTGCATGAGGGAGACCACTGAAGCTGTAGGTGCACAGGGAAGCACTAATGGAGGAGAGGAAGGGGACCGAGAACTCAGTGAGGATGGGGATTCCAGGAGGCCAAGGCCAGAACAGCCAGAGAAGAGCTAGGGGAGAGGTAGGGAAGGGAAAGGGCAGGGGACTGATGGAGATGGGGAATGCAGGCAGAACTCCATGTTGGCAGGAGTGGGTGGATGGAACCATCTGGAGGTGCAGGGAGAGAAGGCCATTGGGTCATTTGGTAGGAGTCAAAGGAGGCCATCATACCATTTTTGGGCCCAAAAAACAGGAAAAAGAAGAGCTGGAAGGGACAAAAACAGGAACTGTGAGGAAATGGTGAGAGAGCAGAGGGGGAGAGGGCAGCCCCAGGCACCTCTCACAATAGATGCTTAGCAGCAGCAGGAGGACTGGAGCAGGGCTAAAGGGAGAGCCACAGAAAAATCAAGAAGAGATGCTGCTGAAGTGTGTTGTGGGAAAGGGTTAAAGCACTGGTCACAAGTGTGAGCTCATGTCAGGTGGGAGACACTACTGGGAGAGGCTGCTTGGAGCACTGGGAGAAGGCTGGGCATGGAAATCAGCATGGTAGGGCACCCCAGGGACAGGAGGAACACGAGACAAGGAGAGAGCTCCTGGGGCCAAGAGGAACTGGCCCCACAAATCTAAAGTGGCTTGGCTACAGGAGGGTTGCAGAGCTTGGTGTGCCAGCCATGCCGGTCTGCTGGAGAAACCTCTGTCTGCCTGGTAAACGCTGATGGCAAACACCGGTTTGCCTGCGGCAGAGAGCAAATTCTCCCAGCAGTGGCTGGGTTACAGTGGGGGAAGGGGCAAAAGGCATTTGCTCCCTGTAGGTTTTGCCTGAGGCAGCCCCACCGCTGGGAAGAAGAAAGTGTTTGAGAGCTTCAAAGAGTCTGCTGGGAGCAGCAGGTGGGATTTCTGGTCTGAATCCAGCACCCCTGGGGCTCTGGTTGCAGGGACCTCCATGCTTCTCACCAGTGGGTGAGAAGGTGCCAGGTGCCTGGTGCTGCTGAGTCCAGGCGTTTTTGGGAGGATGCTAAACTTACTGAATAATTTCAAATGTGAGTCATCCCGGACATTCAGCTGACACAAAAAGGCATGTGGGCTCCCATGCTGCCGGCTTGCTGCCTTCCCAGAGATCATCTCCACTGCTGAGAGCTCCAGCCAAGCATGCCACAGAGCCACGTGCAGTTTTGTGACTGTCCCTTCTTTGATCCCAGAAGGATGCTTAGCTGAGCACTCGGCAGCTAAGTGATGGGTGGATGGCACCAGCTCCAGCTGCAGGCTCCCAGGAGTGGGGCACATCAGAGGCTGAGGGCGTGGCACCATAAGATTTAATATGAGAATAAAAACAGAGTTCTCACTGTTGCCCATGTGCCTACCAGCACCTCCTCCTGTGGGCCTCATGCCAACAGCAGCCTCCCTGCCCACAGTCCGGGATTAATGAAGATCGGGGTTGCTTGTGCAGAGAGGTCCTCACTGGTGTGACGGGAGAGAGGAACATTTCTTGAGGGTCTGAGAGGTGGTTTTGGAGGCCCCATGAACCAGCACTGTTCAATGGGAATGAGGGGTTCAGCAACCCTTCCCTACATCCAACAGCTTGCAGAAGGCTTTTAGGACAGTCCCATGCATAAGCACTGCAGGAGGAAGTCCGTAAGACATTGTCTGAATCCATCACAGAGTCTTTTTGGAAAGCTCCTGGTCGATAAAAGCCTTTTAATATTCCTCAGTATGACTCTGGTGCTGGTTTTTGCAGCCTGCCACCAACATCTAGTGTCTGACTGGTAGTGCCCAGCAGGGCTTTCACTGCCAGGAGCAAGACTGGCTGTGAAGGGCACACAGCTCCCACCAGGAGCGAGCAGTGGGGCAGGCCCTGCCAGACCCTGGGCTTGGATATGGAAAAGGGATTAGAGGTCAAGTCTCCTGGTTCTTTCGTCCTTGTGGCTCCAGCTGCCTGAGTCTGCTGGGTGCTGGCTGAAAGGGGCAGCTTGGGGACAGGGACACATCCCTGCTAGGAAGGAATGGAGCCTGACACCTCATCTGCTGGGATCAAACAGCAGAGCTGCTGCTGGTGGAAAGTGCCATCAGCTGCCTGCCTGTGCCACCCACTGCCTCATAGTGCCATCCCTGCCTGCTAATGGCATTGCTGCCTGGCGGTGCCATCTGCTGCCTTGCAATGCCATCATTGCCACACAGTGCCATGCACTGCCTGGCTATGCCTTCTGCTGCCTAGCCGTGCCATGGGCTGCCTGGTAATGCCATCACTGCCTGGCAGTGCCATCTGCTGCCTTACAGTGCCATCTGCTGCCCGGCACTGTCATCTGCTGCCTGGTAATGCCATTGCTGCCTGCCAGTGGCATCACTGCTTGGCAGTGCCAAGCACTGTCTGGCAGCCTGGAGCAGGTGGGAACAGGCCAGTGACATGGACCTCCACAATCACTGCCCCATAGAGCTGTCCCAAGGCAAGTCCATGAAAGTCCCAGCCTGCAGGATATTGAAGGGAGCAGACTGTGCTGTCAGAATAGAGATGCTACACAAGCCGCATAAGACCTGCAAAAGGAAAGGAACTCATTAACCCAGGACTACTTAATATGCTGGAGGCTCATGCACAACCCTGGAGCTGCAGTAGGATGCTGTGCCAGGCTTCACCTGCTCAGCCCCTCAGTGCAGATGGAGGCACAGGGATGCACATTGGAACAACAGCCAGTCTTCTCACTTGCGAACTGGGTGAGCCAAAACCTGGTGCTGCAGGGCCAGGGGGCCACAACACGGCAGGCACTGTGCTTTAGTGCCAATGTGCCTGGGATGCACAATGGCATCTCTGTTCCCTTAAGCACCCTCAGGCTCAAAATTATACTGACCCACACTGGGGACCACAGGGACCTGGTTTGCCTGCTTGGTAACAGCAGTGCGTCACTCTTCCAGGTCTTCTCTGCTCCCAGAAATTTCCAGCCCATAGTACTTGGCTTCACAAGCTCAATCCATAGCAGAGACAGAGTGCAAACCTCACCACAGGGTGTTTTATGGCACCCCAAGCATTCAGATACAAAGAGGCCCAGCCCAGCCCTCATCTGCTGTACATATAACCATGTAGAGGTGCATTGGGTCTGCATTTAGCCAACAAGTTATGTCTTTCATACATAAAGCAATTACTTTATTTAATTATTTTTTTCTCAGGTCCGGGATAAGAAACTCCTCAATGACTTAAATGGAGCAGTTGAAGATGCCAAGACAGCCCGGCTTTTTAACATCACCAGCTCAGCCCTTGCCACCTTCTGTATCATCCTTATCTTCATCTTCCTGAGATACCCTCTCACTGACTACTAGAGTGAGGCCAACAGCAGCGGCCGCCGCCAAAATGCCTCTATGCCAGAAGTGTCTGCAGTTGTTTCTTGTAGCAAGGACACACAAAAAAACCCACTACACCTTGATTGCAAAAAAGAAAGAAAAAAAGAGCCAATTAAGTACATAAATAAAAGTTATATTAGTTTATCAGACCAGCTGAGCATACCCTTCCTGCCCCAAAATGGTACATGAACTGCTATAGGAAAGGGTTTCACTCTTGCACATGTACAGGGACAAAAACAGACTAAGAAATATTTATTTTATGGCCAAAAAGCTGTGTGAATATAGTGTGGAAAGCCCAGAGCGATACATGCCTAGTGGCAGACAGCTGAGCTTTGTGAGCAGTGGGATCCTGTGAAGCTGGAGACACATGCAGTGATGGATGGGGACCACGGCAGGGCTGTCTCATAACATATCAGGTGTGTTCAGACCTCCCCACCATCCCCCAGCTTAAGGGGATTTCTTTTCCTTTTATTCTCTTGAATTTCATCCACTGGTTCAAACAACTACCAATCCCTGGAGAGCTGAGGGTGTTAGGAAGTTCATGCTGGTGAGCCCCAAAGCCTCTAGAGAAGCCCCAAAGTGTTAAAGGGCAGGTTTCTCCTTGGGATCTCCCAGCAGTGCTGAGAAGGAGGGCACCTCCTGGAGAACTCGCCTAAGCCACCTAAGTGGAGTGCTACTGTATTTCTGTAAACAGTCAATAAAGAGATACCTCTGATATGTGATGCTAATGGGTTAATTCCTTCCTTACAAGGGCTGAGCTCATGGTCTCTGTGGGCTGGCAAGAGAAAATGCTAATGTCACCAGCAGCTGCCTGGGAGAGATTTAAAGCAGGAGTGAGGGATGCTGCTGCAGGTCAGGGCCGCATGCAGCCGTGAAGGAGAGTGCAGATCCAGATTTAAGAGCAGAGACCTCAGTGACTCCTGTGATGGAAGATCAATGGCAAGCAGACAAAGGCAGCCAAGTGGGCATGTCCTCCCTCTCCTCTTTGGACCAACGTTGAAGATAGAAATAAATTGCCACAGTCTGAACATGCTGCTACTGCAGCACTTCCCAGGGTCATTACCAAGAGCCACATTCAGAGATGATGTGCATTTGCCACTGAACGAGGCAGGAGCTCAGAGCCCTTCCTGATAGCTGCCTGTGGGGCTGCAAATCAACACGTCCTGATTTGAAAACACCACAAATAAATGGCTAGACTAGGACTAAAATACAGCTTTTCAGCCCCTCTGACCCTTCATCTCATCTCATACGCCACAGCTGCCTCAACTTTTCCCAGCTGTAAGATGACCTCATGCCAAGGGGCACCAGTCACTGCCATGGAACCGGGAAAAGGCAACATCACCCACCTTTGCACCCACCAGCAAAGTGAGGATGAAGCAAGGGAGAGGGAGTGTAGACAGGCTGTCATGGGACACTTCATCATCTGCTGAGTGCATGGTTAAATCAGGCTGTCTCTGGGCTGTGCTCAGTGACGGATGTGCCATAGTGAGGTGTGGGGGCAGACCATGAGGATGCTTCTCTGAAAGCCTCATGAGATGTTACCTCCTTCCCTCTCAGGTCTCCCCACCTTAATTCTAGCCTGGGCTTCATCTACAGGAGGAGTTATGAGCAGAAAAACCTGCAGTCCTCCTTGCTCCACACTCCCTGGAGGGTATTTCCACACCAGACCAGATCAGGGGTCTGTTTTGCAACAAAGTACTTGTTGCCCTGGAAGTATCTCAGCCATGAACTGCTCTATGATCCTTTATCCAGAGATCGAGACTCTTCCCAACCTCTCTCGGATGCTTCTTGCTCTCTTCCCTGAAGCAAGACCTGAGCGGTCATAGCCATCAGCATTTCCATCCTGACACATCTAGGGGCTAAATCCAGTCCTTGTCTCAGGCAGAGGAAGGAGGTGCCCTGTCATGATGGCAATGCCTCTGAAGAGGGTACAGACAAAATTACTCACATTGCAGCCACCGTGAGCTGGCATCTGAAAACTGGAGCAAATTAAAGCCTGCTGGGACAGTGTTAGCTTAGGCAAGACCCAGACTAGTCATCCCAAAATCCTCTGAGGTTAGGACGAGCACAGAGACAAGGTTGTATCCCTGCACCTGCGTCAAGCTCACACTGGCCGTGTCTGTGGTCTTGGCTTGGTATCCTTCACCATCCAGGTGCCCATCACACCTCTTAAGCTTTGTAGCCCAGTCTGGGTGGGCCTGGGGGATAACTCGGACTGGGTGATCATGTATGCAGTACCAGGGGCTCAAAGCCACAGGCTTAGTTCACTGTAGGACCAATGTGCCTGGCACCTCTTGGAATAAGGAGTGTATTCCTTTCTATGAGCTGGAGCCATGTTGCAAGTGCTTTTGCACTCAGAGACCCTCACCCAATTCTACAAAATTTGGCCGCGACAATGCCACTCTCTTCTGTGCTACACAGGAGAGAGCCGCCCTGCTTGGCATGCAGGCACGGGGCTGCTCAGATAAAGGCAGAGCTGACACAAAACTGGAAGTGACTCAAAGCTAGCCTTTTCTACATTTAACAAGTGTGACAAATGAGCTACCATCATCCCTTCCCCTGATGGACCATCTTATCTGTGGGAAAATGGATGCTGGTTTAATGAACCAGGGGGAATATTGAACTGACTCTGCAGCATTTTTGCATGCATAAACCATCAGGGATGGAGAGGGAAGGCTAATATTATTAATCATCATATTTATTATTTGTTGCCCATGTTGTAGGAGGTGAAATTGCTGTGCTGTGGCAGGTTGTATGTCCACCCAGACCTGCCTCAAACAAGATCAGGGCAGCAGAGACGGATGCACTAACTCTGTGGCTGGAGGATGGGATGACCGATCCCAGGCAGATGCTCAGCTACACAACAGCCCTCACCTCAGCTTCATCTGCAGCTCAGGGCTGGGGGGCAGCAAAGCTCCTGTGCTTTCGCTTTCTCTCTCTTAGTGTCCCCCCCCTTAATTTTAATGGACTCCTCCAAACTCACAGCAGGAGGAAAGTCTCCCCAAAATGGGGAAAATGAGAGGGACACATAAATTTTTCCAAGCGTGCTTAGCAGAAAAAAAAAAAAGTCATTTATTCATGCAGCAGTGTTCCAAGTGCAGCAGCATCAAGGTATTCAGCATTCATTTAATCTTGTCAGTGTCACAGAACCCCAAATTGAGACAGCAAAACTGCGTCCCCATATACTGTCAGGCAAGTACATCCCAGATTGCACCAACTGTGCTGTTAAGTGAAAGAACTTTTTTTTTCGTTTTGAGGGAACAAGGGAAAGAAAAGCAGCAGCCAAATCCGACAGGTCCTCTAATTGCTTTTCTTTTTTTTTTTTTTTTTTTTTTAATTTTGCAAGAAGATTCTGGAAGTTCAGGTTTTGCCAAGGCTGACACCCGCCGCAGCAGAAGGCAGGCTTTCAAGAGTTGCTTCTCTGCCTTTTCACTTCTGCCACTCACAACGTCGCACCACACTCTCCAAATCGCACCTTTTTTTGGCTGCGAAGCCGCAGCCTCTGTTGCACTCAGCGGCGGGAAGGAAAACAGAGAGGAGGGGGTGGAAGAGCGGAACAGCCGAACGCAGCTTGAGAAGCATCTTTTCATATGGGGAAGAACTGACGGTCACGTTGCCATATAGAGATTCAATTGTATTCCTGCGGGAAACTGAGCCTGACAGCTTGATGAGGATTGCTTTTTGCTTTTTCTTTAGCTCGAGGGGAGATATGGGGAAGGAAGGGAGCCATTGTTCCCTTTTAGGCGACACTGTGCAATTCTGCCTAAAACACTACTGCT